>CAHIKZ030002379.1:282500-300000 GCA_903632075.3 Acanthosepion pharaonis
AAATAACCCTGCCCTTCTACACATATGCACATACATGCACATACGCCTGTCCACACACGCACACACACATACAAAAGAAAAAATCAACCTAACTCTAATAAATAGCGCATAAAAATATAAATAAAAAATATATAAATATAAAAAAAATAAGAAAATCGAGAAAATCGGCAGTCAATTATTGAAACCTCCTGACGAGTGGACAGAACGATTACAAAAAGATTCATCTACGATACTCTGGAGTCGGGATGCTGAATATAATATCAATCAGTTAAGAGAAACTCTAGAGTTGGAGAATCAAATAAACCTCAATAACTCAAAATGCCGTGAACCAATATTTGTAAAATTTAAACCCGTCCATTCCCACCCCCAATAAAATATTCAACTAAATTTTCTGGTATTTTTAATGGTTAGTTTTTGAGATATTTGGAATTTACGGAAATTGACAGACTGAAGTTAATATGCAGATTAATCTAATATTAGCTCAAGACCTTTGAAATCTCATAAAAACTTAATTTTTCTTTTTGTCCATAATATATATTGAAACATAGGTAAAGGGAAGGATCTAACAACAGCTGAAAAACAAAAAATAACAAAGTTATTGAGTGACGGAATGTCTACATTGAAGATATTGAAGGAGATTTGCAGAGATCACTGACTGAGACAGAAGGCCGTTGAAAATATAATTGATAACTCGAAGCAAGCGAGAAGGCTTTAAGAACTTGCTTCCTCGAGATGAATGTAAACTAAAGCAAGTTATAGAGAAACAACCACTTTTGACTGATGCTCAGATCTGAAAAGGCTGAAATTAAGGGAGTCAAGAAGCACAAAAGGTGTAGGATTCTTTGTGAATTGGGATCTGTAAAAAATCTCCTAGGCAACCTCCTCTCACTAAAGCAAATATTTTAAAGCATCAAAATTGGACCAAGAAATACATGAAAATTGACTTTTCTAAAGTAATTTTCATGGATGAATCTTGAGTGACATTTGATAGACCTGATGGATGGACCAAAGAATGGATTTTATCCAATTCAGATTTGCCTGTGGCTAAAAGAAGACAACAAGGCAGCGGTAGTGTTATGATATGGGCTGAAATTGTGAACCAAACCTTTCGACCTTTTTAGACCTTTCCTTTTCCAAACCTTATTAGACCTTTCAAAGTCGATGAATGTTTTAAACTGAACAGTGCTAACTATTGCGATTTTATGAACAAGGCTTTCTTTGCATGGTACAAGACTCAGTCTCGCAGTTTCAAAGTGAAGTGTGTATTTATGCACGACAATGCTCCTTCTCATGTATCTAAGATTACCCATGAATTCTTTGAACATAAAAGATTTACAGGAGAGAAGATAATGGAATGGCCACCATCAAGTTCTGACCTGAATCCGATCGAAAATCTATGGTCAATTGTGAAGATTAAATTATATGAAGGTGGCAAACAAAGCAGATATATGGGAAGTAATTAAAACTACTACGTAGGAAATTGAATCTGCTGAATTAAAAAAAAAAATAACAAAATTAATGGATAACATTGGTCAACACCAAATGTATTGTCTAAATTTTTTCGCTGATTTAGGACAATTTTGATGTGCTGGTTGAATACTTCTGTTTTTTTCCTTGAAGAGAAGGACTTTGCGTACAGCTTCTGCACAAAATTGGAGTGCCACAGTATAAACTAAAAGTTTGGAAACTGTTCACTAAAAAAAAGTGTTCTGCTGCACAATGGCAACCAGTGTGCCTTTGTACTCGTCACTCACTCAACGACACTGAAGGAGAAATATGAAGTATGTGTTGGAGAAAATTATGATCAGCACGATTGGTTTATTTGCGTTGACTTGAAGATGGTGAACTTTTAGATGGGACAACAATCCGGGTTCACCAAGTATCCATACTTTCTGTGCACGTGGTGTGCTAGGGACCCTGATCAGCATTGCACGAAAAAGGACTGGCCTGTTGGCAACGAACGTCATCAATAAACGTCTGAAACTGAAATACGTCAATAATTTCTGAAATTTTTTTGTCCCATCTAAAAGTTCACCATCTTCAAGTCAACACAAATAAACCACTCATCACATACACATGCACACATACGTCTGTGGGTATCACACTGAGGGAGTCAAAAGTGTATACAGTAATAGCGGTGTCAAGGAAATAACTGTACTTTTGACACATCTTTTTTCATGCACAAAGTTTAAACAATGCCAAATATTAAATCAGAGCCAAGCACTTTGTAGAAGAATAACCTTTTTTGGTAATGATGGTCTTCGGTCATTGCCTCCGAGTAGCTGTTAGCTTTAAACATTCCTCTGCTAATAATTTGGATCACTCTTCTTGATAGATATTTGTTATTTCAATCAAATTACAAGGTTGACAGCAAAAAGTTTCAATCAGTTTCAGACCATGGGAATGACTGGGATTCTTCAATAGAGTCAATGACACATATCTGATATGTTTCCACCATCATATCAGATGGCATTTAGCATTACTAGTTAGACTAAAAGCAGTGGCAATGACATTTTGCACATATAAATGACGGATGTAAAGAAATGAAATTCAATTCAATAAGGTGGTATTTTATATTTTGGTTTTTGTATATATGAGTAAAAAAAAAAAATGCACGAATATGCATGCAAAAGATGGAAAACGTTAAAAGTTAAGATTGATGTAGGCGATACGTGTATATGTGCGTGTGTGTATGTATGTGTATGAAAAATTCAATTATTAAGGGGAAAGACAGGGAGTGTTCCATTTTTATAGCTGCTTGACAAAGCCGTCTAACGACTTTTTGGTGATACAAGCAAAGTTATATGGGGATAATGCACAAACCCCCAATTTCCAAGACAGTCCGATTAGAGGTAAATAAAGCCTATTTTTGTTTTTGGTTTATTTGAGTGCAAACTGCAAGGGTTCTGAATTTCTGCTTGATATTTTCTTAAATAACAAAATTATGAATGAATGAATTTGGCAAAATCATGTTTGCGGTTGGTGACATGCAAATTTTAATCTATCAAAATTTCAAACCCATTTGTTTTATTAAGCTGACGTGTTCAAGATTGATTTGTCTCTACACAGTCAGTCAGTTATGTGCCATACGTGATACACGCATAGGCGGTCATGTATCTTTTGATACATGACTGACGAGGCAGATTTTTTCCCTGTCATTTCTTTCTTCGGTAGACCAGTTGCCATTCAAGGCTATAGAACCCGGTCTGCCCTGCTACTCACTCATAGCTGGAAGGAGGGCAGAAGAAGAAGGGTATTAGCACGTAAGTGAATGTAATGGATTCGACTGGAATTCGAACACGGCTCTCCGATTCCACAATCCGAGCCGCTATCCATTACTACACAAGACACTCTTAAAATTTTCTTTCAACTTATTGTAACCATAGAAGGCGACTCTCGTTCAACTGGCCAATGATCACTCCACGGTGCATTCCAATTTACATCCCAACGTTTTTCCTTGAGTAAAAAGAGAGAAAATACACGAGTATGCATGCAAAAGAAGAAAGATACGTTAGGTATTATGTGGGTGATACACACATACGCGTGTGTGCATGTGTATGTGTGTGTGTGCATGTGTATGTGCATATGTGTGTGTGTGTGTGTGTGTGTATCTGTGTGTGTGTGTGTGTATGAGGCACTGAGGAGAAAAATATCCACATGTACATGGATGTTGTTACTACACATGCTGGATGGAAGTAGAAGAGAAGACGATAAAAAGAGAAAATGTCCCGTTTATATAGCTGCTTTGCAATTCCGCCTAATCACTTCTTGCCATAACCCAGAAAGCAAAAAAAAAAAAAAAAAAAAAGGAAGAAAATATGGGCAGTATCAAACTCTACTGCCCTTACCCCACTATTTTTCTTAATAGAGAGCACACCCATCCCTTCTCTCCGTGGAAAAATATTTTTTAGTTATCTTAAACATATAAAACAAATATTGGTTAACAATAGTGTTCCCAATTACATTATCAATAACGAAAAAAAAAAAAAAAAAAAGATTGTTCCAACAGAAATTAAATGGCGCCAACATTAAAATGCAGTACAACAAAACAATACCTTTTATTGTAACCGGATGCACAAGAATTATAAAAAAGGTGAATTTGTCATGTAACACATCATTAATATATTTCTCCCGTCGACCCGAACAAATGAGTAAAACTTACAGTACACTGTCTATATTTCTGAAATGTGGTATTGTAACTATTTATACAATTTACGTTGTTCAAACTATTGTCCTCATCTTTATTGTCATATTTACATGGTCCAATGGATAAAAGCGTTGGTTGAAGTAATCCAGCGACTTGACCCAAAGAGTTGTGAGTTCAATACCTGGCCACAGCAGAGGTGAACAAAAACTTTTTTTGAGTTGAGTTACTAAAGGGAAATAACTGAAACTGAGATATCCAGAAAAGGTATGGCACGTGGAACTAGTACAATCTACCCTGGTGAATGAAATAAAGGGTTCGGTTAGAAATTACAACGTAAGAAACAAGGCCGGAGCGTACAACTGCCGAAACGTCGTGAATATGACAATAAAGATGAGGACAATAGTCCGTACAGTGTAAATAGTTAAAATATAGTATACAAAATTAGAAACTGCCATAATTACCAATAATAACATGCCTATCTTCAGACCACTAATGTAGTTTATAGTTTTTGTTGCCCTGTACAAGATATTGACTCTTGTGATAAGCAGAACCTGTACTTTGGCTACACGTCTGTGTCATTAAATCAGAGATTAACAAACGACCCAAGCAATGTAATAAAGAAGCACTTAAACATCTATCTCCATAAGGAAAAAAATCTTGTAGATAACATATCATTCTAAGAATATCTAAAGTAAAATTTTAATTTTAAAATATCTTAAGATAATTGAAGCAAGTTATATAAAAAAGTTTAAGGCAAGTCTCAGCCATAACCTATTGGTGGTCTTTTAAAGACACCCCCCAGCATGTAATTACTACGATTCCCATCTAATACAGAACTATTTTTATTTCTACACAATACAACTTATCAGATGAACACAAGAAAATATGCTAAGAGTTAACACCTTGAAAATGTCTAATGAATTGGCTGAAAGTGTTGGGAACTCTTTCTACACTATCTTAGTTTCCATAAAATAAAACCGTAGGAACATTATAAAAACTGAATTAAAAAAATATAAAATTTTCCATATCCATAACATTCAATGTAACGTATAAAAAAAAGATTAATGTCCATATATATATATATATATATATATATATATATATATATATATATATATATAAAGAAAAATATGTTGTAGTGGTTCCAACTTGAGAAAAAAGTATTACATATTAAAAGAAAAATTCAGCAAACGTTTTTTGTGGTTGTAACACAAAAAACAGAACTTTTGTCTCTATATCGAGAATATTCCAGATTGAATTGAAAGAATGAAAATGGATTAATTATTTTGATTATGAAGAAAAATTAATTATTTTTCATATGAAGACGGTTGTGAGACATTCTGTTGAGACCAGACCAACAATCCAATTTGTGAAATTATGTAAAACAAAGTATAATATTTTTTTCTCAATAAATCCACATTACAAACACAAAAACGTTTGTGGCACCCTCTTCTTTTTTATATTTATATATATATATATATATATATATATATATATATATATATATATATATATATATATATATATATATATTATAAAAATGTACAAAGGCTGACAATTATTTTTAAGACATTTGAGACACAGAGTAAAAATCGACCTTTGCTAACGGAACGATTCGGTGGCTCATTCGGTTAAGGCACGTCAGGCTATATGACGGTTCCGTATAGGATACAAGTTCGATTCCTGTCGGAGGAAGAATATTTTCATGAAAATTTCTCGGACATTCAGACCGGTAATGTTATTAATACTGTTTATCATAAACAGACCATTTACTTAAATATTTTTATCTATGAAAAAGAATGTATAAACATAAAATTGTTTTATTTTTATATATTTTATATATATATATATATATATATATATATATATATATATATATATATATATATATATATATATATATATATATATATATATATATATATATATATATATATATATATATATATCCTTGGGTAAATTAATTCAAACAACTGCTTAGTTTCCTTTCTTTTCAGCATACGGTCAGTTTTTAGACTCACTAGAATGACAGGTGCAATGCATTTTTTTCCCCCTCAGATTAGGTCATTTGTAGTGGGGTGCAATAGTATGAATCTATTTTTCGGGCTGTTTGATGAATTTTGTTTGGCCTTGAAAAATATCATTACATTAGATTAGATCACGCCCAGACACTACTGTCTTGACTGTTGATTAGTTGTCCAACGGCCATTGTCTGCGATGGACGTTACTCCAAGTAAGCATATGAAAATTGTAACGCTGCCCGAGCACACTAACAAGACTTACCAATGAGCAAATCAAAATACTATAGACTGGGCTGGAAAACTCTCCTGATTTAAATCCAATCGAGAATCTGTGGTCAATCTGCAAGGAACAACTTCGTGGAATGGACATAGGAAATACAAACATGTACAGTGGGCCATGTTTCATTGGAAAAATACAAAAAGTTGATAATAACGGAATTATTCGTTTTGTTTCAATTAATTTGCACAAGGATATATATATATATATATATATATATATATATACTGAAATGTAATAGTAGTTGGTAAGATCCAACTGTAGTCAAACTTGTAATAAACGTTGCTCAATACGAAGTAGAGTCTATAAAATGTAAGCAGAATAAAGAATAAGAAAACCAAAGCTAATCGAGTTTCACACTCAGGTAGAACGATCCTCAGGCCAGGTTCAATATTTGGTTTGGTTTGGTTTCTTTTCTTTTACGGCATAGGTTATTTAATGCCGATATTTTTATTGCTGGTAATATTTTTTTAAAAATTGTATTGCTGGTAATATTTTTTTTAAAAAAATGTATTACTAGCAAAAATTTTTCAAAAAAAGTATTTACGGATGTAGATTATCGTCATACCCAGGACGGTTCAATCGTTATTTTACTTTGCTAGTTATACAATATATGAATATGGAGAATTCGTCTTTTTTATTATCCAGAAGTGAATATCATGCAGGTTCCATATTAGATAGTAGCAGACTTCGCCTGCTCGCTATGGTTTCGCAATGTAAGATATATTCACTAGTTGAAATATTTGAAAACAACAATTTTAAATGAACATTTCATATATTGGCTTGTTATAGTGAAGGAAAGTTTTAGAAATAGATGCCAACTTGTTGATGGACAAGTAAAATGCAAATTTCAAACACTTTTCTGCATTATATAAGACAATATTCCTAAACAGAACTATTTTTGATATAAAAAATCAAAACAATCCTCAAATAAAAGAATAGTAATGAAGGACAGTTAATTAATGAAAAATCAAGTAAATATCTAAACCTGAAAAGTGAATTTCACATAATACTTATACAGACATTGTGGTTTTCGTAAGTTGCATATTTATCATCTGTTGTGTTAGGCAGAGTGCACTCAGGGACTCCTCTGTCAAAGGACAGAGGGGCAACTGAAGAAAATTATATTGAGAGGTGCCCAGCCCTGGAGAACAGCTGCTCGAGGCTGTGCCCTCCCATTGCACCAGAGGGAAAAGGAGGGGGGCTTGAACCGAGGCCAGTGAAACCAATGGTTGCAAGGGCTCGTGAATTAAAAAAATAACTGTTTGTACTGAAAATAAGGGTCCCCATCAAAAAAGACCTTCTGTCACATCTCATCCAAGAATGGGGGAAGGACTTTAAAAAGGTAAATTAAGTCTATCATGTAGTTTGTTACTTCTATTTATCATCTCTCAGTTTTGGGTTTTTGAGCAGTGTGTGCTCAGGGGCGACTGTCAAAGGACAGAGGGCAACTGATGAAAATTATACTGAGAGTGCCCAGTCCTGGGGAACAGCTCAAAGCTGCCCCTCATTGCACCAGAGAAAGGGATCAGTGCTTGTACTGAGGCCAGTGAAACCAACAGTTGTTGGGGCTGAAGGTAATTTTGTTCCTAGCCGGGTGTACACACTTGGGTCCCCACCTTATAAAAAAAAAAAAAAAAAAAAAAAACCTTTGTCACAACTCGTCTTAGTGGGGAGACAGAGTAAATACCCTAGTGTGTAAATTGCTCTCTCTTGAGTGGTTTGTATCACATTACTTATCTCTCAGTTGCGTCTCTGTTTTGGGGTAGAGTGCACTTTAGAGTGGCTCCATTAAAGGAATTGCAACTGAGGAAAATTATACTGAGAGATGACCAGCACTGGGAAACAGGTGTCTGAGGCCGTGCCTTCTCATTGCACCAGAGATTTTTTTGTTCCTAGCCTGGGTGTACGCAATCAAGACTCCCATATTAAACCGACCTTGTGTCACAATCTGATGGGGGTGGGGTGGGGGGTGGGGGTCAGATCAAGTAAATACCTACTATAAAGTAGAGCTGGGGCTTTTTAAACTCAGAATTTGTGGGAGAATTGAGCACCAATTCACATTTGTTCATGTAGATTCCATAATATAGATTTTACTTAATTAGCTATTACGTTTCTCCAACTCTTCAAATGTTGAATGTAGAACTAATTCTAATTTTTATTTTTCCATCTATATTAATTTTAATTACCCGCTGTTATGTCATTCATGAAATAAAAATAATTGTTTGTATAGAAAATAAGAATCTACATATATCAAATCATCTTTAATGGCAGCAGAAGAATTATCATTGAACTTTTAGAAGGTTTTTTAAACATTAATTCAATACTTAAATGCAACGATCAATTTTGAGTTCTTCAGTAGTTTATTGATGCCTATCTACTTCCCCCCAACTATTGTGATGATGGCCAAACCAAGAGTTTTTCCACAGCAGCTAGCTTAAATGCCACCTGATAACGTGGCTTTTAAGCTAGCTGCAATTTTGATACAAAAGAAAAATAAGCAACCTGAACTGAGCTCAATGAAATTGAAATCATACCAGTGGGAGCAGAGAGTTGCTTGGACACACACACTGTACTTTATATATAAAATTTACTAATCTTAGTTCAGCACAAAGTCAAACAGGGAGAAAAAGTGGGGAGGGTTTACAATTGAAGTTGTAGATTTGGCATTTATCAACCATTGATACTAGTGATAAATAAATAATTCATTAACCACAAATTAGGCCCTTTGTTTACATTGATTTCATTACACAGTAACATATTAGAATAAAGCACTAGTGAAGCTAAATTGTTATTACCAACATCTATTTTGTAAGAAAAGAATAGTCACATTTTAAGTAACAAGAGGGGGAGCAGAGCAAAACAACAGTTGTTTTTTTCAGCCAAAATTTACAAAAAAGAAATCATGCTGATTTACACCAAAGAAATGACAAATTATGAATTTCAAAATTTTGGTGCTTAGTAGGTGAGTGTCTCAAAGCAGTTTGGTACTTAAAGTTATCCACTTTCATTAGAGATTAAACTGGGAGTGATAAACTCTTGGAAACAAGTATTTACAATATTTTTACTACACAATCACTAAGAGTCCAATTTTTATTGAATTATTCTGTTATGATGATGATTATTAGGAATTGGTAGTTTTTTATTTTATTTTAGAGAATGTTGATACAAAAAAAAAAAAAAACTTACTATTTTCCCTAAACACAATGTTATCAAATGGAGAAGTAATGACAAGTAATAAATGTCATTCAACACTTTGTTAAGTTAGTTTACTTACAAAAATTTTTTAGCAAATTAGTAAAAATATCTGTAAAGTTTAATACATTTTGTGTTAACAGAAAGTATTTATTTAAAAAATGAAGCCCATTTATGGAAATTGTCATAAGACTTGGGATTAACTTATCTGAAATATGAACAATGGCATCTTCTAACTTCTATGAATAAGAGTGAAAAAAAGAATACCAATTAGTAGATATGCCTTTTGTGGTTTCTCAGATCAAACAGAAAAAAGATTAACAAAACCAAATCCACACAAAAACCACATTATATTAAATTATGTAACTATATTAGAAAATACAAGATTTGGCTTGTGCATTTACAGGTGAAGAAATAGTTGTTTATTCATCCCAGTGTGATCTGACTGCATTGTAAGCAGAGCCTAAATGTTATCATGTTGGTTAAGTGTCACAGTTTGAAGATTCACAGGCTACATCAAGAACCAAGCAACTGGCATCTAGTGAGAAAAGAAGAAAAAAAATTAAAAGTACAACATAGAAATATATTAACACCAACAATCCTTATCAATTGTTTAAAATGTGATATAATTATAAATTGATAGTTTTTCTTAATTTTCATTAGCATTATTTAATTCTCTAGCTTTTTCAGCTAATATATGAGGATAGAATTATAGAAAATATTTTCCAGTTATAATCATCAGCAGTTTCATGAGAAAAAAAATAACTATAATAATTGATGCATTCATTATGAATGTTTAATCACTTCAGTATGGCTCTACCTTTTGGCAATTTGAATTTAGTAATATTTTTTAAATAATTGTATAAATTGCCAGAATTTCTGAGATAAGTGTTGTCATTGTTCCAGAATTATTTGAAGTAGCATCTTTTTGTTCCAATTACAAGTTGCAGTCTTGCTTAAAAATAAAGTGTAGTTGAAAATGATGTTTATTTAATGTATCGCATTTAAATCCTCAAAGGAAAATTGAGTTTTGTTGAGATATATTTTTAAAACTGCAGCTAACTAGAGGTAGTGTCTCAATAAATTACCGTGGTGAAGGCAACGGGAAACCACTCCACTATCAATCCCATGAAATATGTCATTCAACAAACAAATTATGAAATCTAAGGGGGTTAAATCTATTGGAATTTATTCCTCGTCCGTTAAGGAACGACATGTGTAACAGGTGTCACCTGACTGTAATCCAGCGACTGTTCGCATCAAACAAAAGATAATTCTCATGGAATATGTTTCCGATGAGCATTTAAATCTAAACTGTTACAGCTTTCATCAGCCATTATAAAAGAGTTTTTGTTTTGGTTTATGTCAGTTTTAATCGTTTTTCAAATATTGGATCTTTATGCAAATATGAATATATACGTCAGAAAATACCTGAGGTGTCAGCTTCTTAATTAAATTGCAGTTTTACTCAACATTTAGCTAAGAAAATATGAAACAGAGAAGAATTGTAAAATAACTAAATTAAGCTAAACTTATAAATTTATAAAAAGAATAAGGCAGTTAATATTGTAGTAGTAGGCGAAATTTAATATATAAAATAAAATAAAAATACATCTTAAATCTCCTGAAAAAGTATCATTTACTTATCTTCTTACCACCTCAATAGCATTAACATCGGTATTCTTAAGGACAGGTCAGTCAGCTAACTTAATTTCTGAAACCAGATACTTCAATAAGCAAAAACAAAAGATCAAAAACCCTGTACCCCATTGAAGGACAACACTACTCGCACTCACTGCACTACTCTATATAAAACCCGGGAAGAACAAGGCATCGAGATAAGTGTTCTCTAGTTTTTTTGCCAGAAAGTTTGACAGGGTAGTTCCCTCGACTCTAACCACCAAATAACTACGCTTGCTCCAAAGAAGGAGGGGTCTCTTTCTCTCTCTGTTCCAATGTAGTGCGATCTATGAACTCCCTCTCAGCAACAACAAGGATACAAATTCAAGAAAATAAACCTTCCCAAAACAACGTTCGCTAAGTGTTCATTCATTCATTTGAATGTAAAAACTGACATTTTACACCAACTTCAACAGTATATTTGGTAAATGTCTATCAGCTTTTTGGAAAATAATGCACAAAATTACATACAAGTATGATATATATATATATATATATATATATATATATATATATATATATATATATATATACTTTATTTAGATTATATATATATATATTATTTATTTACATTATATATATATATATAGGTTTGGATTATATATACATTTTATTTAGTTTATATATATATATTTTTTTTTTTAGATTATATATATAATCTTAATAAAGTAAATAATATATAACTTAGCAATCTACGAATGAACACATAAACACAATTAAATATAATAATAATTAATAACAAATAATTAAGTAAGCAATAATGCATACCGAGTAAAAAGTTACCAAACAACACAATAAAATAGTTACTAATAACTGGATTCAGATCCGAAATAATTTCTACTCAATAGCATCCAGAATAATTTGAAATAAAACCGTTACTGCCAACCCAATAACCGTTTGGTTAATTCAATAGATCTTTCTACACATAATATACCGTTGACCAGCATATATAAATAGTCGAATCTAACCACAAAACACTTGGCCTGAAGATTGCATTCAAGCATGAAACAGACTATAGCCACTCGGTGTTGAACTCAAGTTCCACTTTTAAATTTACATGCGCTCTATTTCTGATATTGAGCAGTTTTATCCATAAATATAACATACGTTAAAACTACATTTTTATCATATATATATTCGATATATGAAGGAAATCTTATATACATTATATTGTTTTGTCGTTACATATGTCAACGTCGGACGTTTCGGTCTAATAAACCAGGGGACATATTCATAAATTATAACATTATCAATACAACATGACAAAGACAATGATAATGTTATAATTATGAATATGTCCTGAAGATGGTTTATTAGACCGAAACGTCCGACGTTGATTATATTAACATTAAAACAGCATAATTGTATATAAGTGATTTTTGTTTGTTTTTCCGTATATATTTTTCTTCATACTGTCGGATCTATATCCATATATATATATATATATATATATATATATATATATATATATATATATATATATATATATATATATATATATATATATATATATATATATATATATATATATATATACACACGGGAAACGTATATATATAGATATACTGTATATATACACACACACAAATATAAATGTATATATATACACACACACACATATATATATACACGTATATATATTTATTTATATATATATATACGTATATATATGCGTACATAGTTATCGCATTTTTATATATATACGTATATATATATTTATATACGTACACATATATATGAATACACACACACACATATATATATATATATATGAAGAAATATAGTTTTAAGGTGCTATATTTATGGGATAAAGTGCTCAATATCAGAGATAGAGTATGTAAAATAATATAGTGAATATTGAAGACCAGAGGCGATAGGTTGTTTATTGATGCAATCGTCAGGCCGCCTAACGATTGCTTCCATCATGAAATAGTCTGTCGCCTCTGAGTGTTGACTTCAATGTTCACTTATATACGTGCATACTTATATAGAAGCATACACACACATGCACCCATATATATATTCACTCAATGGCCACTTAAGTACACTTGAACAAAATATATAAAAATTTCTAATCAGTAAATGATGTGGCTGCATAAATAAATATAGGCATTTAAAAATGGTCACAGTGATCTACTGAATTTCGTTTCAAATATTATTATGGCAGGGAAAGGTGATTTAAATGACTTTGAAAGTCACATGGTCGTTGGTACCAGACCAGCTGTTTTGAATATATCAGAAACTTTTGATCTATTAGGATTTTCATGCGCATTTTCATCTCTAGGATTTACAGAATATCGTTTGGAAAAAAATTCCAGTGGGCAGCAATTCTTGTTGATAAAAGCAGTAGGAAGAGAATAAACCGATTATAGCTGCTCGGAAAGAGGGATGCTTTTCGTTGAATTAGGAAAAAGAAGAAAAAATGAGTGAACCCGACCAAAAACACTGGAAGATTGCAGGAGCAGAGCCAACTTATTTGTGACTGAAATATACAAAAATCAGAGAGGCTCCACACATAACTTCCGTTATAAAAACATGAAAAAAAAAAAGAAGGAATACTAGAAAATAAAATAATTTTAGCGAAAAAAAAATTTGACACAAAGAGAGTTTTGATGTTAGCCGAAATCAATGAAATTCTGGAGATTCGTCAAAAGGATATAAACCTGACACTTCTGGACTAATGGCAGGATTGGACGAGGAGAGGTCGTAAGAAAACAGCGCTACTGCGTATAAACCAGCTACGCGTGATACGTGAAGAATCAGTTAAAAGGTTATTTGTTATTGATATTTCCGCCCTGCTCAGGACCGAAATAAAAAACACGGTAGATTGACATTAACCATAATTTCTGATATTACTACTATCCTTATCATGGTCTTACTTCAAAACACAACGGCCCTTTCTCCAGACTGTTACCAATATCCGCCTTATTAACGAACTTTCTGCAACGCTGAATACGGATGGACTAACTCATCACTCTAAAGAAAATAGATAAAATTATTTATTTTAAACCCTTGAATCAGTTCGTTTTATTCGCAAAATTTCTGATAAAATAATTATCCTACCACCTACCACAAACCCATGGAAATATCTGAAGAGGGGTTCCGAAGTAGAAGAAATGATTAGGAAATATTGGTGTAGAATCTGTCCTTAGTTTTGTATTCTAGTCTTGTTTTTTGTATTCTTTACTTAAGAAATTTTCCCTATGGTAACAGCCTGTACAAATAACATGCATATTCAGGAGACGTGGAAAAACGTAACAGCTGTAAACTAATAACTTTTACGTACGAACTTCCCATCTTGTTTATTGTTAATACAATTGGGAAAAGATAATCTCTTTTGCACTTTCTTTTTGAGGATAAGAGGGGCAATGAATAAAATTACCTCATTAGATCCTTATAAATTACCTTATTAGAAAAAATCATTATATGTATTATAAATTTGGTATATTTGGACAGCAATTGTTCTTTTAAACATGTATTATTAACCCTAGAACACTAACTATGGGTACATAGTACCCAGCGTAAATTTTCCTATTTTTAATTATAATTTTCAGTACCTGATTTTCTTACCTAAATAATATGTTTTTCAGTTCCTATTAATGTTAACCCAAAGTACAAAGTTTGAAGTGCCTGCATGTAAAATATTTCGAATAAAGATTTATATTTAATATCTTTTTGATATTTTCAAAATCGGGTATGATATACCTATGGTTAGTAGTGGTGTAACTTTAATTGATGGTTAGTGTTCTAGAGTTAAAAGCAATAGAATTTTATCTATATTAAATTTAATTACCCTTTTTTTCTAATGTATATTTCAAGGCAAACCAGATGAATTTTTAAGCTTGTAATAAAGCTTTATTCAATTCAATTTGATCACTGCCCATTTGTGAGGTTCGACTATTACTTTTAGAGTTGAGTAGTTCGAAAGGGAGACAACTATAGTTGCCTTCACCACAGTATGAATACCCTTTTGTGAATATGGTAGTTGTGTGTGGATAAATAGGCTGAAATTCATCTTCTATAGTCCCAAGCATTTGACTCACATGAGTCATCATCTGGGGTCGGAGGGGAGGTTTTTTTCCTATAGAAAAGCATTGCAAATAATTTTAGTATAGAAATGGACTTAAAAATAATTAAAAAAGGGATTGTTATTGGCCAGGAATTAATGGGACGTAGGCGATTATGGCTCTCCACTTCCTCCTATTCCCTGTGGCTCTCAATAGGTTTTCCTCCCCCAGACCACGTTATGACATCTACTTGCTCAAGCCTGCCAGGTATGTCATGCGTTGTTTTTTCCTTATCTCTCCTTCTATTCGACCTGTGAGTATCAGATTTTCCAGGCTCTCCTTTCTCATTACGTGTCCCAGAAACTTCAGATGTCTCTTCCTGATGTTAAGTATAAGACTCCTCCCTGTTTGCATCCTCTCCAAGACCTCATCGTTGCTCACACACTCGCTGTGTCGAACTATCCGGCAGAGAGGAACCCGGAAGGGTAGAGTCTCGTCTGGGGAGGTAGACAGCTACCCGACCCAGTGTATGCAGGGTCTACGGGAAATTTTTGTCCGAGCCCACGTGCTCGGATTTCCCCACATTAAATCTCGCCTTGTGCCGCATCCTACCTCGTGGGGAGGCAGGTAAATATCGTAATATGCTGTCTAAATAGTCCACCATTACCATTGGTTGACCTACTTCACGTATCTGGAAAGTATTGTATTTTGTTGATGTTATAAGGATTACAATTTCATTTTCAACCTCAGTTTTGGTTATTCCTCATTCAATAACATCCTACGTTTGTTAAACTTTGCAAACATGCAGTAGGGATACAAAAGCGATTGTCTACCTTTGGTCGAGATGAAGTCAAGTGGGTCAATGACGGTCACTTGGTGGTATAATTTCATAGAATGACGAAAGTGGTTTCCAGGAGTCAAATCGAGCAGCTTATAAATTGATGGCGTCGTTTTCCCATGGAAATATGTTTTCCTCAGATATAGAAAATATCTCCGTTTCGCAGTTCTCATGTAGAGAAAACCCATAACTCATCATTTCCTTGTTTGTGGAACTAGCAACATAGCAAATAAATCTGGCCTGCTCGAATCTGGAATCTTAAATATAGCTTCTCTAGGAACACGGAAGAATCTCCAGTCGCTCCAGTTTTCCTAAGTAAGACCTTATCTTTTCGTACTCTTTTCATTCTGCTTGTTGTGTAGACATGTTATATAATTTCTCTATGTGGGATAAATGTAAATATGTGTATATAATTTTGTGTATGATTTAGCACTATAGATGTATGTTTGTCATTCGTTTTCTTTCATTATTCCCTTCCGTTCGTGAAATACGGTGTTATTATATCATGGATGCAATAATGCCCATTATTTCTTCCATTGCACACCCATTAATGCTAAACTAAGATCTGTGACAGGCAACGGAACTATCATGTTTCAGTAGCTTATTTCATAACACATTGTTTACTAATATATTCTTGTTAATAAGAGGCAAAAATGCTTTTTGTCAGTGTCGTAAGGATAGTGTGAATATACAATGAAATATTCATAATCAATCACACACTTTTCTTGATATTCAAATATTAATGACCTATTATGAGTTTCAAAGTTAAGTTTATCTATGTTTATTATAGTTCCAGATAGACTTGACAGAGTTCAAAATCGTTTACGCTACCTTAAAATCCATTTCCACAGACTTTAACGTCGCAAGGCTATTGCTACTTCCATGACAGATGTTCAGAGGAGCTCTATTTTTTGGTGTCACCAATTCAGACCTTTCCAGCTAAGATCCGCCTTGCTATGTCCACAGGTTTGAATCCACGCCATTCTCTAAATATTCCATTTGCAAGGAGGAAGTTCCCCTCAGTCAGCTTCTACTGTTACTCCCGTAATTTCCTATGTATAATACGCATTTTTTCTAAAAAATAATAAGCAAAATTAGGGGCGCATATTATGCACAGCTAAAAAAATCTTTAAAAAATTGCCGTTTCATAGGTCGATTTCAGTTGCAAAATGACTACTCACCCCAAACATATGACAATTTGAGACTAACATTCAGCGACTGTGAACCCATAAGGATGTCATATACAACCATATGTATCAAACAATACTTACAAACGTAAAATAAAATAAGAATTATCATAAAAGTAAATTAGAATAATATTATTCTATGTTTAAT
>CAHIKZ030002379.1:305000-340000 GCA_903632075.3 Acanthosepion pharaonis
GCCTTGCTATATAAAAGTGAATACTGTGCAATCTCATCACAGATGAAAAAAAGACTTCAGGCAACAGAAATGTGGTTCTACAGAAGGATGCTGAGTAATGACGAAGTTTTAGAAAAAATGGAAACAAAAAGAATGCTTATACATAACACCAGAGAGACAGTTGAAATTTCTAGGACACGTAATGAGGAAAGAAGGCTTGGGAAATATGACGCACACACGACATGGAAAACAAGAGGGTCAGCGGAAAACAAGGCATGACCTGCTTAACGAGCTTATGCAAATGGTTGACAGAAGAGGGATTAGGAGAGAGAGCGAAAAGACAGGAAATTGTGGAGAGCCGTGAACACCCACGTACTGAAGGGACACAACACATAGAAAAAGAAGAAGTCACACTTTCAACCTGCTAGACTTCGCACCTCTCCCGACCAAGATGTCACCAGAACATTTACAGCCTTATTTCAAAGGCTTTAAAATTTATAATTATGTATTCTTCCCCTACTCTCTCCCTCTCTCACGCACACACACACATACACATATTATGAATGAACAATTCTCATTCCATATTCAATACACATTTGGCAGTCGCCGAAACCTGATTAAAAAAATGTAAATAAATTAGTTTAATGTTTATTTTATATAGATATTTACACTTTCATTTCAAATTTATTGCTCTGTTACATTTTTGCCTGCTGATGAACCAGAACATTACTTTTTTTAGCAGTTTTGTTTTATATTCAATTCGCGGTGTTAGCCGGTCACTTTTTTTTAATGCTGGTAGCTGAGCAGGATGCCTATCATATAGGATTTAAAGAAGGGCACTTGTTAGCAGTCATACTGCCACCACGCATTGTTAGCACAGGTAATCTTTTATCACGTATAACAGAAATGAAAACAATCTTCAAGCACACATTTGAATACTTCAGAACTTGTTTTGTTAGCGCTAACAGTGTTAAGTAGGTAAATATTTGCAATGAAAAAAAAACTAACGGATTTTCTAAAGTGAATAAGAATACTTATTCTCTTTTATACACATGAATTATTAAACACTGATATAATGAAAATAACTTTATATATTTTCTTTTTAAATTCGATACCATTTTAATGTTGATCTAAATTTCAAAAACTTGTAAGCATTTAACTGTCTATTGACATTTATTTATCTGTCACATCCTGTTCACATCTATTTATCTGTCACAGCCTATTCTGCCTGTTCATATCTATCTATCTATATATATATATATATATATATATCTATGGCCATATACCTATGTTCATATCTATATAAGCAAGTGTAAATGGATATAAATCCGACAGAATGAAGAAATTTTGAAAAAAACAAACAAAAATCCTTAAATGTAGTTAAATGAAAGAAATGTCGACGTCTGTTCTGAATAAGACTTGTGTTTTTATGTCCATCGTATTTGTCATATTGAACTGAATTGTATTTTGATGAATATTGTCTTGAAAAAGGTTTAATAAACCGAAACGTCAGACGTCGACATTTCTTTCATTTAACTACATTTAAGGATTTTTGTTTGTTTTTTTCAAAATTTCTTCGTTCATATCTATCTATGGCCATATATCTATGTTCATATCTATCTATCTATCTATCTATCTATGGCCATATCTATCTATCTATCTATCTATCTATGGCCATATATCTATGTTCATATCTATCTATCTATCTATCTATCTATCTATCTATGGCCATGTCTCTATGTTCATATCTATCTACCTATGGTCATATATCTATGTTCATATCTATCTATCTATCTATGGCCATGTCTCTATGTTCATATCTATCTACCTATGGCCATATATCTATCGATCTATCTATCTATCTATCTATCTATGGCCATATCTCTATGTTCATATCTATCTATGGCCACATCTCTATGTTCATATCTATCTATCTATCTATGGCCATATCTCTATGTTCATATCTATCTATCTATCTATGGCCATATCTCTATGTTCATATCTATCTATCTATCTATCTATCTATCTATCTATGTTCATATCTATGACCATATCTCTCTGTGTTCATATCTATCTATGTTCATATCTATGGCCATATCTCTCTATGTTCATATCTATCTATGATCATATCTCTGTTCATATCAATCTATGATCATATCTGTGTGTTCATATCTATCTATCTATGATCATATCTCTGTTCATATCAATCTATGATCATATCTGTGTGTTCATATCTATCTATCTATCTATGTATGTTCATATCTATGTCCATTCAGCCAATAAGAAGCGTCTCGTTAGCTGAATGGTTAACAGTGCATCAGATCAATTGATGGTTCATATTAAGGGTTACATGTTCGATTCCTGACGGTGAAACATAATTTCTCGAACATTCAAGTCAGTAAATATAATTAATACTGTTTAATTAGAAAACAGAGCATTTACCTAAATAAATTATATCTATAAAAATAACGTATAAACGGAAAATATATTAAAATAATTGTCTGACTTAATCCATTTCATAATCTATCTATTGTTATATCTCTCTTTATATCTATGTTCATATATATCATTATATCTATCTATCGTTATATCTAAGTATGTTAATATCTATCTATCTGCAAATCTATATATCTAAGTGTGTTCTTATCTATATATCTTCATATCTATCTATATTTACATCTAAGTATGTTCATATCTTTATATGTTCATATCTATGTTTTTATCTAAGTATATTCATATCTTTCTTATCTATCGATCTATCTTTGTTTATATCTATGTATATATAATTATCTTTATTCATATCTAAGTATGTTCATATATTTCTATCTACCTATGTTCACATCTAAGTATGATAATATCTAAGTATGTTCATATATAAGTGTATTCTGATCTATCTATGTTAACTTCTATCTATGTTCATATCTAAGTATGTTCATATCTATCTCAGTGTGTTCTTATCTCTCTTTGTTCACATCTATGTTCATATATGATTATCTATGATGTCACACATTATAAAATGTCTTAAAATAATTATCTATCTTTATTCATAAGTATGTTCATATCTAATTATCAAATATATATATTCATATCTAAGTATGCCTATATCTCTTATATCTGTGACGGTTACACACCTGGCCCAGTGTCGGATCCTTTGGTTACGGCGCCAACGGTGACGTCGCTCCTCCTGGTCGCTCCTCCTGGGTCCAAGCGTGCCGCTCCAACCCTTTGGTCAGATGATCACCAGCCTCGCCTTTCCCGACTCACTTCCAATACCTGGTCACTAAAGCAACTATACCGATCTCCGGTCTGTCTACCCACGCTGTGTTTAGATCTTAGACAGACGGGACCAGCAGGGATCGGGGCCGATACAAGTTGAGTCCGACGGGGGTGGCAAAACACAAATAAAATAAAAACTCACGACACCAAACAAAATTGCTGATAAAAAAGGGTAACAACCTTTTATATCTCAATGTCTATTACATAAAAGCAAAATAGTTCTCACTTCCCGACCCGTTCTGTGAACTATGGCACCAAGCTTCTATCACAAAAAATAGCAAAAAAAAAAATGTCGAACTACCTACTTTCTAGAATCATGTATGTATGTCGGCGTGTGGTTCAGTTCGACATTGGGCTAATTTCTATCGGTCGTTCGCAGTTGGTTCTTCTCTTCGACGTGAGCTGTATTTCTTCTTCTTCGTTTGTTTAGACTGGTAGATTTCTTGTTTCAACCCAGTGGAAGATTTCTTGCTTCGATTCAGTGGAAGATTTCTTGCTTCGATTCAGTGGAAGATTTCTTGCTTCAATTCGGTGGAAGATTTCTTGTCTTCAACTTGGGCTGGAAGGATTTCTTGTTTCGAGGATTCTTCTGTCGTCCGAGGGTGAACTGCAACCCACGCCCAACCTAACTCCAACTTCAACTCAACTTCAGCTCCAACTGATTTCTGCCGACTGGGGTCCTGCTTATATTGACGCCGCAACAAACCGGGGTGGGTCGGTCGGCGTCAGGGGTTTCTCGATAATTTCAAAAGCCGTATTAATTTTGACTTTCCATTATCGTTATTGTTTTCACCCCTACTTTCTCACAGTGCTCTTGGGGGGGCGGCGCATATTTATTTCTCTTAGTCTCTCTCATGTCAGGTGATCGCTCTCAACCAATCGTTCCCGATCGAACCTTTCTTTCTCTTCTTTTCCGCAGCCCACGTGACCGCCTCGTCCAACAGTTATTGATCGAGGTTTTCTTTCCTTCTTCTTCCGCGGTCACGTGATTGTATTCGACCAATTGTTATTGACCGAACACCCTCTCCCTTTTGTTGGCGGGTGTGGTTACATCGTGCTGGTTTTAAAAAAACAAAATCCGATTTCGCACCTTTTGCACGTACGCAAAATGACAATCCTTGCCCTCTCTCACCTGGACTTTGTCAAACAGCCCGCTGCTAATTAGTCTTGACTTTTAGAAAGGATCTTTTCCGCCTTCCTGGCGCCCTCCGTGGTCCAAAAACAATTGCTCTTCTTTTTTTACCTCTTTGTTTTTCCTGATAGCCGAGAATCTTAATTATCTAGGTCGAAATATCTCTACTTTCTTAACGTGGGTGTCCAATTCTTAACAGGTCAATTCCGTATATCGTTTTCACCAGTCACTTCCCCAACCCAAAGACACTTTCTCTCTGACTAAAGTAAAATTCATTTCTATTATTCTAATTTAAAAGTTACCTTTCGTTATTTTGATAAGAATTCTTCTACGAAAATGTCGGTCAGCGCTCGCGACCGACATCTCCAATTCTATTCTTTCAACAAAAATTAAGGTCAGTCAGAGGCTCTGACCGACATCTGGTCCACACCCAGCGGCCTGTTTTGATATCATGTCTTTTCCTTTCTTTCCCCTTTTGTTATTATCTTTCCTTTCTTCCTTTTTCCTTTCTTTCTTTTCCTTGCTTTAGGATCGTTTAGTACATTCTTAGTGAATTATTTTCAACCCAGTTATTTTCCGTTTTAAAGAAAAAAAAATTAACAACCTGTTTAATAAACTGAATAAGAAAAAATTAACTCATATTTCTATGAATATTTCCAATAAATGCAAGGTGCCATATATCTTATTGATTCTTATATCCACTTTCAATCTCTCTCTCTCTCGCTATATATATATATATATATATATATATATATATATATATATATATTCACGCAAGCTCGTCAGTTGCCTCCCCCTTTCGCTTGTCTTCAATATTTCATGTAAGTGTCAAAATCTACAAGCGCTTTTATTACTAATAGTTTTATAAATTGGACAAAAGAAGAACAGAGAAATCTGGGTCACAAAAGCAGAAAGCAGCCCATGAACCTTTTGCCTCCAATGGTTGGCGTCGATAGGGTACATATGAAAGAGAAAGAGAAAGGAAGAGGAAACATCTTCATTGTGCAAAGACATCTGGCTTGAATTTTCTGCAGTAACAGACAAAAAGAGACTGGCTAAAATCGCATTTACATTCAATGCAAGAAGTACCAGACGCACATCTAGATGATCCGTTAAGCGTTCTTTACCAACCTTGTGATAGAGGTTCCATCAGGGTACCCAAATTTGTTAACTGGGGTACCATATTACCAAATACAACGTCTCATTTATGACGTCGTTAATTGGATCCCGGAAGATTAGTAACTTGTGGCGTGGTCCGATAAATCATTGTCTTTTTGTTTCGCGTTGATCGTAGGGTTCGAGTGTGGCCATAGACGCCAGTCGCCATCGAGGTGTAGGAATCCTTCTACTCGTTTTTTCGTTGAATGTTAAAATTCAGAATTTCAGGATTTGATGCAATAACAAAATATTGTTGCAGGGCTGCTTGTAATTCGGACTTTTAGAATAATCACGCTTTTCATTGAAAGAATAAAATTCATTAGTAAACACAACGTAGTTTCAAAAAATAAACATTAATTTAATATAACGACAAGAATACAAGCAGTTGGTGATAGATTGGAAAGTAATGTCTTTTTTGTTTGGGTTGATAAATTTCTGAAATAAAATATAAATTGTCTTTGTGTAGGTATGTGAGAAACAATGAAATGTTGTTATATGTGTGTTTGTATGAAAATGTCAACGTGTGTGCGTGATTCATAGTAAAGAGGATACAAAAGATAGTTAGAAATTGTTTCTTACTGTTGGCGGTGTTACAATAGTCTGAAGTTTGTCAACGCTGTCGCTTTTAGCATGAGGTCGTGAAGATCATAAGCGAGAGTGACGTGGAACTTGGTGACCGCTGTGCGTATCCTGTCTGGGGCCGGATTTCGTGAGTTTTATACACTTTTTCGTAACAAAATCAGCTCCAGAATTAAATTATTTATTTATTCCTAATTGGCCCTAAAAAGCCACGTGGTATGTCTTCTAATACGTCCGCACGATATTTTGGCGGCATCTGCCTAAATCATGATGACTAATACAACAAACTTTTTTTATTTGTATTCTATGATTTTATTGGTGTGTTTTAAGATGTAAGTATTTTCTTGAGTGTGATTGGTTTATAAATATTGTATTTGATATTTTAGCGGACATGACAAAGGCTCCCTATAGATCATTAGAAATTTATTTCTAATGTTGTGTAGGAAACAATCATTTAATATGTCAAATATGTTTTGTAATGTTTTGGCCAATGCACACACTCGAACCCTATGATCAAGACGAAACAAAAAGAAGAATGACTTATCGGACCAAGCCACAAGTTGCTAATCTTCCAGCATCCAATTAACGACGTCATAAATAAGACTTCGTATTTGGTAATATGGTACCCCAGTTTGTTAACTGGGGTACTCTGATGGAACCTCTCTCACAACAAAGGCACCGTGGTGGCTCCATAATGGTGTGGGTGTGTTCATATGGCATGAACTGGAGTCACTAGTCCGCCTAAATACTTCATTGACCGTTGCCCTCTTCCTAACTGTTTACACCCATAATAGGCTTCATGTATCTTAACAACGATAGGTTATTTCAGCAGTAGAATGCGTTGTGTTATCCGGCTCAAGTTGGCCAGAACTGGCTTGTTGAGCATTCTGGAGACGTTTGGCGAATGGTGTGACCCAATTGAGTATTTACAAAGTGTGATGGAGGAGTCTTTCTCACTACAGATATCAGGGCGATGTTCACAGCTATCATGCTCTCAGTATCTCGTCAGAGATCTTCCAAGCCATGTTGAAATGGTGCACTACGCCGAGCTCGAATCCTACATGATACTAAACATCTACCACAAGACTTTTTGCAATCAGTCTATATGCATATATAAAGATGATGTAATCTAATATTACTCATTTCCTTTCAATATTCATCATGTTTATCATGCGTTCAAAATACACCAATATAAATATTTTTTTAATACACACTTACGCTAACATTTCAGGAATTAAACACCATCAGATAAACACATGACGCCCACAAAAATTGATGCAATATATACAAGGTCTGATGAAAAAGTATCGAAACTGGTACTATAAAAAGAAAACTACATCACAAATCAGTTCGGCATTTAATCTCCTTCGAAATTCTCTTCTTCTGAAGCCACACACTTTATTCAGTGTTATTTCCACCGATGGAAGAATTCCTGGAACTCCCTTTTCAGGAATAATGAGCAGCTGCTTCGTCGCATTTCCTGGATTTCCTCGACGTCTTGAAATCTTGTTCCTTTCAAGTGAAATTTGATTTTTGGAAAGGGCGCATGGTGTGGGATCTGGGGAATATAGTGGTCGTCGGATCTGGGGAATGTTGTCCATGACCAAAAACTCCTACACAAGCCATGGTTACTGATGAAAACTCTCTATGGTGTGGTGATACGACCACACTCTACACACTTTCCTTCCAAGCACTGTTACAAAGAATGGAAGTAAGCGAGAACGTTATAACTTGTTGGATTTAATTCATATGTTCAACTTATATGACATAAATATATAGAAGTAATGTAGTGATTGGTCGTTAGCTTATTGCCATCCCCGTCTAGTTAATCCACGTTGCAGGCGCCAGCTCAAGCACATTTTGTTTTTCAAACACCTCAGAGCAAGCCTGTGGCTTATACAGCATCTACAATGGCGTACAAAAGTTTTGGGTGAACTACATAAAACCTTTATTTCATTAAGATGGTATCATTGTTTAGCAATACGCTTTTATCACTAGTGTCCGTGAACCTTGAGGATTGAAAAAGAACTTGTGTTTTTGTAGGTGCCCTGTAAAAGAAAATACATGACTTCAAGCAGTTTGAAGCTGAGATGATAAAGTCATTATAATAGGTAAATTTCGATCTAGCAATTGTTCCATCTTATTAACATGAGTATCAGGTGCCTTGGCAAATCATTCGAGTTGAACTTAGTTTGCTTATTTATTCTTAAATCACAGCTAAAATTTTTTCTGAAACAAAAGTGAAGCTTGCGACTTTGAAAGGGAAAGATAACTCAAAGTGAGATAGGCGGTTGGGAGTTTCCAAAAAAAACAAAACAAAAAACAATGTTTAAACCACCCAAAAGATATTTGCTACTTTTGGATGTGTTTTAAGCGCAAAGACAACCAGAAGACCACAAAATGTTACACAAGAGAGATGAAAGAAAGACTGTGAGTCTCGATAGGCAATCCAAAATTAACAGGCAGACAAGTGAGGAATGAATGCAATCTTAAAAGTGAAGTTTCAGTTCAAACAGTATTACGAAAATTAACTTGAACGGACTCATCGAAGCAAATATAACTCATCATTAACCAAACAAGATTGGAATAAAATATTGAAATGGTCAAAAGAATATCTAACATAAACTGCGAGAAAGTGGCAAAAAATATTTTTTTTAGTGATGAATGTAAAAGACAACTACTTTCTAATGCAAAAGAATAAGTCAGAAGACGAGTAGGAGAATGAGACAATGCAAGATAGATCATAAAGACGGTAAAATTTGCTGCTGGACACATAAACACGTGGGTTTGAAGGAAAAGCGATGATAGAAGGGTTTAGCATCCCGCTACCACTTTCTTATCAATGTTGAATTTTATTCAGCTTCATACAGATTTTCAGGAAACCTCTCGGCTTCTAATTGGTCAATACACACAAGTGGGCGTTGCAATCCACCCACGTACAAATATTTTTCCAGCGCGTGACCAAGTCAAGTTTTCCCGCAAATTTTATCTGATCCTGTCACGTGATTACATCAATTATAAATAGCAGACACGAGCTTGCTCCTCTCTTTCTCTCTTCTCGCTACAAGATGTAGTTGTAAAAGGATTCTCGTCTCGACCATGGGCGGTCAGACATTAAAGGCATTTTCATGCATGCACGTACGTACGAAATTTTCCAAACTACATTACAAACATACAAAACATTTCAAACAAGCAACAAGAACTTTTCTCTTTGAAATACTTTTCTAAAGCTAAAGTTTATTCAGCATTTCTCGGCTTTGTAATTCATTTAAATTTTGTGAGCTCAGATAAAAATATTTCACAGTCAAAGGCACATAACACAAACCTCTATGCATGTACATCATTTACACAAAAATAAATATATTGTTTGTTATAAAACCATTTTGTTTCTTCTTGTGTTTCATATTTTGTGATATTTTACGTTAAATATAAATCGTGTGGTCATGTTAATAACAGACCTCTACAAATGGTCCATTCTTGTTAACATACTACAACAAGGGAATTGGTAAAAGTTGGTGGAAACCTAAACAATGAAAACTATGTTAGCTTACTTCGGTCTGATCTTCTACAAGTCTACGAAGATGGAGAATTTTTTTCAGTATGACGGTGCTCATTGCCACACATCACGCGCAACAAAAACGTTTCTTGTAGGTGTTCAACCTTTGGAAGACTGGCTAACACAAAGTCCTGATCTCAGTATAATGGAATCATTGTGGTAGGAAGAATATGAAGAAATACGTTCTCCAACGAAAATTACGCAACCGCTAAGAGCTTTGGTGTTACTGTCATAAAGAATGGGGAAAATTCCCAATGAGAAAATCTGGATCTTGTTCCACTAAATGCTACATCGAATTAAGACAATTATTTGAGCCAAACACAGAATCGTTAATTCCATATTTTGAAGTTTTGACCTTTCTGTAATAATAAAGATCATCATTCATTCATTTATTTATTCAGTTAGAACATTTTGCGCCATTGTGGTTACCACTCTCCTCTATTTCACAATTGTGGTTCATGGTGACATTTAAAGCAGAATAATGTAATGGTTTGCCGGTTCCTCTTGCACCGGGTATGTTGAGGTTATCCCGTCCCTCGTCTCAGAAGTTAAGAGGCAAAACCTAGACTACATACCCCCCCTCTCGGCCGTACCGAAAAAAGATCCAAGGGAATACAGAGTATTACATTTGGGGACGACTTGATTGAAGGAGTTGCCGGAAAGTTGTCAGTGTTGACAGCCAGCCTCTTTCGGGGCTCCACTCCAGGTTTTCAGTCTGGATTTACTTCCATAGTCTTTTCCGTGTTTTTGATAGGACCCTAAGGCAGCGGAGGTTTAAAATCAGTGTTTTCCTTCCCCTAGATGGACTGCCTTCCTGGTCTGACGAGCTCCATCTATCCGAAGCAGATGGTTATAAAGTTTCATGTTCTGCCTTCGCCAATTCTCCGGTTAGAACTTGTCCCCATTATCACCCCGGGTATAATAGCTATTGGAACGTATACAGTGTACGTATATAAACATTTATATACATTATGGAATTTAGAAGCTAAAAAAAGAACGTTTTTTAATATATAAAATGTTAGGTAAACAAAAACTGTAGAAAGCAAGACAAATTACGAAATAAATCAACAAACACAAATTTCAAAAAGTTGTTAATTTCAGAAAAAGATAGCTGGAACAAAAAAATGATCACTTAAAAAAAATCCTTTTTTTTTTTAGGAAACAGCTGAAAGGTGAAATTTTCGCGCGTTGACCAGTATTTTTGCAATGCCATTTACCCGTACTTCAGATGCTCTACCATCTAACATGCATTCTTGTTGTTTTTTGGCCCTTAACGGTCATAAAACGTACTGAGGAGCACATACTGCTAATCGCTTTCGATTTTGGGTAATTCATGTAACAAGTTGACCCAAAAGTTTTGCACCCCAGTCTGTGTTGAGCTGGAAGAGAGTGCATACTCTGATGTGATCAACAATGCTTTGTTGCCGAGGATATAGAGTACTTCTCTTTAGCGGTGGTAGCCAGTATTCAAGGCAAACAAGCCATCCCTATTCGGGAGATTGGTGCTAGACAGTCTACTTTTGTTCAGGTGTCACGGTATCAAATGAAGCAAGGCTTCATACTTGCTGTGTTACACACAGAGAGAGAGAGAGAGAGAGAGAGAGAGAGAGAGAGAGAGAGAGAGGGGGGGCAGAAGCAGGCCTAAATCGACAGATCAATTGATTTATACTCAGAACCTTGTTCATCCGATGTCACAGGAAAAATAAGAAATTGAGCTAAAAATTTAAAATAAGTTTCAGATCCTTCTGCATTTAAATTTTTTTCTTCATATATCACCGACTTCCACCCACCAGAAAAATTGACACGGGTAGGTTCGTCAATACTACCATGATGTTAAAAAAAAATGTGTACCCCATTTTCTACTGGCGCCAGAGGTCGGTGTTCGGGCCAGGGTAAAAACAATTTCGAATACTGATTTTCCAAGTTGCGATTTGGAAGATTGGAGCAAGACAATGTTTCATCTCCAAATACATCTGATGTTTCACATTGTTCTACAATAAGGTAAGCTTCTTAAATATCAACAGACAGTAATCAGCCTCACAACATAAGCTTTCCTTTCTTGGTGTAATGTACTCTTCATTTCATCCCCATCATTTGATTTTATGGCTAGTTCTGGGGATGCATCCGGCAGCAAAGCCTCTGGTCGGGAGATTGGAGGTTTTGATGAGTATGGAACCACCTCTGAATAGCTGTTGTTCACAGGTCAACCCAAACCCGGGGTGGTAGCACCTGTTTTTTTTTGGGGGGGGCAAATAGTGAACCCCCAAACAAAAAGAAAACACTATGAAAGTATAAAGATACATTTTCTTTTAGGTAAAATGACCAGAAATACATATTTATAGTTAAATGACCAGTAATACATTATATAGCAAAATGATCAGCAATACATTTCATCTGTAGTTGAAGGCAGGCAGTTGCATTCAAAATATTTAGATTTCAGCGTTAATTAACCTATAGAGGTTGATATGCTACTAAACGAAATCGACCATCATGAAAGAACTCTTTCATGACATTAATTCATATAATATCCTACAATTTCTTAAGGAAATCAAACTGTATTCCAAAATATAAATTCAAGAAAAATACAACGTAAAACACACATCACCGCCTGTAGTAATTATGTCCACACAAACATGTATATGCACAAAAGCTGAGTATCATCTACCATGTATTCAATTGTGAAAGCAGAATAACATATCTTTTTTATTACTTCAGAGTTCGCAAGAAAATTAAATTTCAGCATTAAATGACCAATAAGAAGTTGATATATCGTTAAACAAACTTTATGGCATACTCATCTAGAGTTAGTATATATAAAAAAATGTCCTTCCAAACATTCTGCTCGCCTGGGTAAGACGTTAAACTACATCCACGTCCTGGGTAAGATGTTAAACTACGTCCAGCAGCAAGGCCTCTGATCAGGTGGTTTTGAGGAGCGTGGAACCACCTCTTAATTGCTGGTGTTCCCAGGTCCACCCTGACCTGGGGTGGTAGCATCTGTTAGGGTCCCAGCTGAAGGAGAAAATATGGGCAAATAGTTAATTATTACTGGGCAAATATTTTAATTATTACCAGCAATATATTTTTGAAAAAAAAATATTGCCAGCAATACAATTTTGAAGGAAATATATTACCAGAAACAGATTTTTGACAAAACAAAATATTAACAGCAATAAAGATTTTTGTCAGCATTAAATAACCCATTGAAGTTGATATGCCGTAAAACAAAATAAACCAAACCAATCTAAACCAAAGAATACATATTGTATTCATACGAATCTATCCTAAAATGCTGTCAGCATTAAATAACCCATTGAGGTGTTGATATGCCGTAAAACAAACCAAACATTCTGCCAAAATTTATCCAATCGTTCTCTCCCGTTTTTGTTTTTCGTTTTTTTTTTTATCTGGTTCCTTTATTCTACCTTTTACGAAGTTGGTCACTGTAAATGACGAATCTTCTTAGACGTGAACTAAAATTAATTACGTTTCGTTATTTTCAAAATAAACAGTTAATAAAAGACTTTGAACATGTGAAAAAGCCTATGAGTCTTGGCGAAGACCACTCCTCTTCGAATGTTGTGAATTGGCGCTACAGAATCACAAAGAACTTTACCAAATAACAGAAACCGTATCGCTTAAGAACTTTCAATACCACCAACAGATAAAATGGACTGGACATGTAACTCGGTGAGAAAATAATGTCATAAGCAAAATGTTAGCATTCCACACGACTTCAGATAAAAGGTTAGGAAGGAAACCCCATCAATGCCAGAAAAAGTGATAACAGCTACTGGATTTAAGAAACCTATTTTCCTTGTTTTAAGAGAAAGATTTCATAATTTTCAATTAACAGTAACACAAGGAGCTCGGTCAATGAATACCGAATGTTTTAAAGTAATATGATCAAATTAAATTTACTCCGAGACAAATACAAATAGTGACATGTCACTATGTATTAAAAAATCGTCTACTTACAGGATTGTAAAAATTAAAAATTCAGTTCAAATTAAAACAAACAAACAAACAAAAAAAAACAAAAAAACAAAAAAAACAAACAAAAAAAATAAAAAATAAAATAAAATAAAACAAGTGTTAAATCCCCGATTTCATGATATAATGAAGAAACAATAAAATCAAAACAAACAACACTGTCGCAAATCAGTTGAGGTAAAATGTAGTTTATTGTTTGCTTAGATTCAAATAACAGTCCGTGTATATCCTCAATGGGATAAAAAAATAAAAAAAATACACACCACATTTTTCACTTTGTCCACAATTCCACCCATTGACAAGAAGAGCAACTCAACATATTCAAGCCTGACTTTGCCGCCTTTTTTTTATGTGAGGCTGTTTAAGCGCAGTCATATCGCTCATATTTTTAACAGAATCAACTGTATTCTTTTTCTTAGAGGGGTGGAAATGGAAATGATTTAATTAAACATTTCAAGAGATGACACTAGCTATTTGGTATATTTTATCCGATTTCTATAAAGCTTCTTCACTTAATCGTATAGTTCTTTTGCAGATCACGATATAGACTCAGAATCTCAATGTCTACCGAGAAATTTGAACCCGAACGAATTCACTATCGATAGCAGTGAGATTGACTTTCAGATTTAGCGTAGTTGTGACATGCCAACTGAGAGACCGCACAGCGATATTCGATTATATCTAAAATAGATTCATTAAAATCAGTTACATACAACAGTTTCCTATGATGTCTATGTACTTAGGAATATTTCTTTGTATCAGCGTTATGCGACGCTAGAAAGGTTTTTACATAACGTTTTCACTATATAGCCCGATTCTCTCCACCATTTTGTTTCATATTCAATTATTACTTTTATGGTACGCTTAGAAAATAATTTTGGCCACCTCGATGTGGTGTAATGGTTAGCAATCCTGTCTCGCTAGAACAATTACGAATGAGTTCGGTACTCACTGGGTGCCCCATAATTTTGGCCCTGTGCCACATCTAAGCAAGGCTTGGAAAATCACTATATATATAAGACATTTTTTAATGTTTATACGTTCTTTTTATAGATACAAATGTTTAAGTAAATGCCCTGTTAACAGTGTTAACAACATTTACCGTTTTCATAGGAAATATGTGTTCTCCGACAGGAATCTAACCTGTATCCTATACGGAGCCGTCATATAGCTTGACGTGCCTTAACCGATTGTTAATACTGTTTATTATAAAACAGAGCATTTACTTAAATATTTGTATCTATAAAAAGAACGTATAAACATAAAAATGTCTTAAATAATTGTCGGACTTTGTCCATTTCATAATATATATATATATATATATATATATATATTCAATTAGATGTGGACTTAAAAGTTTGGAATTTATTTTTCAGGAAAATAAAATGAAATTATTATTCTGAAATGATTTTTTAAACTATTGTATTTTTTAAATTCTAAAATTTTTACTAGTTGTGTTTAGTAAATAGAAACAGTAAAAAAAAGTAGTGCTAAAAATACGTCTCGAGTTGAGTTAGCTGTTGTAAATTATACTTGAATGATGGTAAGGGAAGATGTCAAAACTAAGTTTGGACGGTTTTGGAAATGTAGGACTTGAAAAATGTATCTTGATTGATTAATTTCTATTTTTTACGGCTTATCAACCTTTTGCAGTTTATTTAAAGCCAGAAAATTTTTTTTAGATTGTAAGAATTTGTTAAAGATAATAATGATTTACTGATACAGATCCTACTGATTAACCCATAACTGGAGGGAAGAGATGGATTCATACCTTCACCAAGGATATTTGCGCCTAAGTGAACATAACGAATCCAGTTGGAATTGGAACTCAGCTCTCCGATTTTCAATTCCGAGTCGTTATCCTTTACACCACTCACACATCCAAGCTTACAGCACCTGGTATTCCCAAGCGGTCACCCATCTACGTACCGACCAAACTCGACGTTGCTTAACTTCGGTGATCGTACGGGAACCGGTGTTTCAACTTGATAAAGCCGTAAGCCAAATATGTTTTTACCGTTTTTAACCGAGACACGCATTTGTTGAGCGACCCTAAACAAAAAGGAGAAAGGAGGAGGAGAAAATAGTGGCAGTAACAACGATAAAGGGATGGGGAGGAGGAGTGGTGGTAGTAGTAGCTTCCATCAAGGCCTGAATAGTCATAAAATATTAATCAACAGTCTCATCTTTCACACGCACTTCCTTCAAAGCCACAAACAATTTCTTACGTTATAAATAAATATGTATTTGTTTTCATTGTCTGCTTGCTTTGTCTGAAGAAATCATTTTATAACTTCAGATGTCAAAACGGCCGGTGCGATATATATCTGATGAAGGCCAGAGAGCACATCGGTTGAAACGATATATATATATATATAGTAATGACATTTCACCTGCATAGTAATCCATATGTAACCCTTAAAATTTGCCGACACGCAAGTGGACAGACCAGTGGAAAGCAGAAAACGTGAATGGGACGTGCCCGCAATCTATCTACACGGTACCTCCTGGGCAGAGTGCACTAAAAACCGGTAGTAATTGTCGCCGCTGATATCCCTTACGCGTAACGGATGGCTCATCAATATTAAAAAAAAATCCATAACAGCAGTCAGAGTTCTATTCCAGTCATAGACCAATTTCAAATTCAGGAAGATGGCACGACATTGTCTACCCACGAGTCAGACTTGTTTTATTCAGTTAACTTTTGATATTGTGTATGCTGGATATTTTTATTTTTCCTTTCATCAGCATCGCGGTTGGGGTACAAAAGAAATTATATACAATATCGCTACTCCCGGACCCTGTACCAAACAGACACCTACTTGAAAGTAGATGAATTAGGTATTGTGGAATTTACAAGTATATAATTGCAGCGAGCTGTCCAAGACTTAACAGCCGAATAAGTGAAGTTATCGACATTAAAAGCTGAAAGAAACGCCTCCTTCGTAAGGTGCAGGTTTCTTATCATAATCCAGACTATTAGCAGAGATGTTAATTCACTAAAAAATAATTTAGAAATCTTAAAATTCACACTCAAGACATTTTCATGCACTTCAGGCAACGGAGGTTGAGGAGGAGTGTTTGAAAGATGGCGGGGGGGGACGGATTCTGGAGAGAGGGTTTCAAAGCAAACGATTTCCTGAAACTTCATTCAGTACTTGACTGAATGGGTGTTTAAATAAATATGAAATACTTTAAAGATTTTTCGAGGTAAAAAAAAAAAAAAGGAAAAAAGAATATAAAATAAAACTTAATCGATTTTTGTTTCAAATTCACCACACAAGCACAAAATAACTCTCACACGCCCTTATAAAGGAAAAACCGACTTTATATATTCATCAACATCTGTCGCATGAACAGATGGCTTCGTAAATAAATAAATCACTCAATATGGCGATGATGTTTTGTGTTGAAAAGCCATTTTTAAGCAGTCTGGCTTTTAAAATTAAAGGCACTAACATTTTTTATCATAGCGGAATATGTTTAAACCGAGAAATGTAATTTGGTATTTAAAACGGATATGCTAATTCGTTAAAATACACAAACAGAACTTGGTGTTTTCTCCTTGTTTAATAAAAATTTTAACCATACAATAACACCAAAAGCTCGAACTTGTCTTGCCCCCCCCCAAAAAAAAACTGTTAAACAAACCATAACATTTGTCTTAGTGCATGCTGGTATTTTGATAAAACTTATTTCGTCCCGAAATACTGACATGCTTTTTTTTTTTTTTATACTTTGCAAGATAATTTTCAATGTTGTACTAAAACAGTTCGACGGTTCTTGGAAGTTTAATATTTAAACTGAGGTTACTATAGTATATTTTTAGGATATGTGACATTTTTTTTTTTTTTTTTTTTTGACATAACTCAGCTAAAAGAACTGTCTTTAATACAATATCACAAACATCATCAAGATTCACTTTTTATATTGTATTAATCATTCAATATTTTATAAAGATTTAACCAGATTAAAACAAATAATCCAGGTTATTCAGCCGCATCATTTGTTGTCGCCCCTAGAAATAATAAAATTAACTGTAGCGTAAGCTGTACACACGAACCAAGATATAATTTGTATCATTTTTTGAATGAAAGATTTAAATTTTTGCATAGATTTTAAGAGTTCTCTTTTAATCGGATCGTTTCATTGTTAACACTTGAAATAAACCGAAGTTGAGAATCTAAATGAAATCATTTTCAAAATTTGGCTATGTCTTTGATTTTTAGAAATATTACCAGCTCCACTACAATTTTTTTCAAGTGTTTCATTGGATCGTCTGTAGATTCTTTTTTTTTTTTTTTTTTTTTTCTCCCATTTTAATCGGAAACTTTTTTGCTGGAGTCAACGGATGTAGACTTTTTAATTTACCCATTTTGAAATTTAATGTGAATTATTTTTTTTTTTTTTTTTTTTTTTAGCTAAAACCTGTTTAAAATTTTGAATTCAACTAAATATGCTAATCCAGTTAGATTGGGTTTGACATAAAGAATTAGACTAAATTAAATTGAACAAATGAAAGAAAAAAATACATTCTGATCTTAGGCTAAAAAAAAAATGGTTAGAACTTCGTTTTCATTTTACACTTCCGAGTTTGTCCGTCTAGATTTCTTAAAGAGGAAGGAAGTTGTAGAAATTACGTTATTTTCACAACATTTAATGAAAGGAGACGCGATTGAAAAAACGGTTTCTCGTAATATTTAAAAAAATATTTGACTAGACGCATAGTAAAGAGAAAACAATTCTCTGGCGTTAGTGTAAAAAATGACAAATAAAACCGAATACTTTACTTGGTTAACAAATTAACCTCGCAAATTATTCGTATTGTCGTGAGTGTTCTAAAAAATATAGCCACCATATAACACCAATCTTAACGATTCCAATGAAGAGAGAAATTTCAAACAAATGCCAACATATTTTTAAATAGTTATTAACCTCTTTCATTTGTGAAATAAAAATATTTTCTTAGGATAAAAAAAACAAACGAAAAATGATAGGTACAATGCTTACCGATGACAATATTGTTCCCACTTGTTTATTTTTTAATGACTCAGAGCTAAATAAAAATGATATATTACTATTTTTTAACATTGAGTTATCTCCCTTCATTAAATCTTTTCTTTTTTAAATTACGTTTCTTGGTATGGAAACAAAATATGTAGTTAGTAAGCAAAAAGATAGAAGTCTACAACGCCAATGACAAAATATCACAATTCTTTGTCGTTTTCAGTATATCTCGAAGGGCTTGTGTAATTTATATTGTTAGCAGAGTCAAAGTAAAGTTTTTGTCGTATGCTTAGGATCAACAAACTATATTTGATATTGAATTAAAGTTTCCTGAATGTACTTTAAATATTTCAATTTCCCATAGCATACGTTATAGATATAATCATTACAAATTATTATTTTACTACTGTTAATAGAGTCGCAGGAAAACAATTTAGGGAGATTTGCAACAACAATTATTTATTCTTGCTTCTAATCTCCTCCAACTCTACTTAAGCTAAACTTTCATGCTTTATCGCGACCTGTAACAAAATGCATCGTACAATTACACCAACACGAGGTGTTTGTCCTGTGGTATGCGTTGGTCAATATTGCATTAAAGTGGTAGTAACACTTGGGTAAAAAAATACCATAGCTGCTTTCTTATGACTTCGACAGATTTACCCTTTCTCCATGAAAACAAAAAAAAGTAAGGAACTTATTGAACGTGTGGATTCCTCTAATATTGTTGCTGACCTAACGAATTTATACGCTACTTCTGAAGTTACTTTAAAGTATAAATTTGTGACGCTAGCAACGTTCTGAAAGGGTCTCATACACTCAACATGTCCTCAAAACACAAGCACTGAGGAAAGAAAAATGGCAGAAAGAATTTGCCTACATAAATCGAATCGTTCGAATTGTCGTCATAAAATTTCATTATCCACGTTTCTGCATTTCATGTTATTAAATATATATATATACATATTTAATAGGCAGGACGGTTAATAAAATTTGAAGAATAAAAACCCAACAAAATGTACCAATATTGGCAATAAAATTGGTATTTATTGTATATTAACCTTTTGACTAAATTTAAGCACGAAGAGAAAGATTTTAATGTCGGATTCTTCGAACACGCCTGTGTTCTGTTTCAACAATACAAGGAATAAACAAAAAGAAAAAGTGGGATTTACTCTTCCGAGGAATGTTGTTGTTGGTTAGAGGTCTCCCTGTGGAAATTATACTCTCTGAGTATCGTTGAAAAAGAACACAGGCGTATTCGAAAATTCCGACTTTAAAAATCTTTCTTTTCATGCTTCAATTTAGTCAAAAGGTATAATGAATACGAGTTTTATTACCAATATTGCTATCATTTTGTTGGCTTTTTATTCTTCAAATTTTATTAACCTGCCTATTAGACTTACATATTATAAAACACACGTGGACCACCTTTTGTTTATATATATATATATATATATATATATATATATATATATATTTTAGTACCGATCATTTTAGTAAATGTTAAAAAGGAGTAAAAAAAAAACAAAAAAACAGTAAGAAGACTAATCGAATATTGTCAGTGTGGAATATGGATTCGTTTTTTTTTCTGATTTCATTTTTGTCTCCTATTGAAGAACTCACACTGGTGTTTCGTTAAATTCCCACACTTTGACGGGTGTGATGACATCAGAGTGTATAACGACGGAACGGATTCGGTCTTCGCTTGCACTACGTGTGTCTGCCGATTTTGAGCGGTATTTCTTGAATGCTTTTCGCTTGTCACTCGTCGTCAACTCACCAACGTTGTCAGACTGTTCTTCTGTGTGCTGCAAAAAGATTAACAATTAAATAGATTTAGAGAACAACAAAATTAGATTACTAAAATAAAAAAAAACTACTAAAACTACCTATAAATTTCATTAAAAAACTTTAACAGTAATAACATTTTTTAGTGATTTATTCACTCAGTTATGTGCTATGCGTGATACACGCAGAGGCGATCATGTATCTTTCGATACATGACTGACGAGGTAGGTTGCCATTTCTTTCTGCAGTAGACCAGTTGCCATCCAAGGCTATAGAATCCGCCCTGAGAATCCTGTCCTGCTATTTACTATTTTCTAGGGGGAGAAGAAGAGGATTAATACCTTTCCCAATGGTATTAGCACGTAAAGGCTAATACCATTGGGAAAGGTATTAAGTGAATTCGAACTCGGCTCTTCGATTTCTCAATCCGAGCCGCTATCCATAAATTCACCGTGCCTCCCCTACTCCACTGTACCTCCCTATTATTTATTACAAGTTCATTATTTATTAATATTATTATTTATCACTAGTTCAGTACCCGTCGCTTCGGTGGTAGCGGGTTTTTGTTTGATTTTGTTTAGCGGCATATCAACAACTCCATGAGTTATTTAATGTCGAAATCTAAATATTTTGAACATAGTTTTATGGCTTCAACTACAGATAAAATGTATTGTTGGTCATTTTGCTATAAAATGTATTGTTGGCAATTCTACTATAAATATGTACCGTTGGTAATTTTTTTTATATAAAAATGTATTGCTGGTATTTTTAGTATAAAGATATATTTTTATACTTTCATAGCGTTTGTGGGAGGCACTATTTGAATATAGCTTGGGCCCAAATAGGTGCTACCACCCCGGCTCAATGTGGACCTGGAACAACAGCAATTCAGAGGTAGTTCCATGTTCCTCAAAACCTTCAATCTCTCGATTAGAAGCATTGCTGCTGGGTGTAGTTTATCGTCTTACTCAGGACTTCGCTGATAGCAAGATGATCAAATTTTAAATCAAAATTGTTCATTTAAAATGCTACAGATATTAAAAAACATACCCAGTTTAATGCAGAAGGAGTCATAAAAATGACCTCAAAGGGCTGAACGTTTCAGCTTATACTCTTTCCTGTTACCCAAGGGTTGCTGCCAGATAGAAAGGGGAACTAACCCTCGTGAAACACGTTTATTTTAATTTCATTCAAATTGCGTGTGTGGATGTTGAATAACAAAACTAAAACTATTTCTACGAATTAAATAAAAGAAAATATGAAATGATTTGGTTTATCATCGAGTAGTTTCCGAAAGTTTCTGAAAAGCTTTGTAGTGACTTCCGATAAAAAAAAAAGTATATAAGAAAAAATAAAAAGGATTCAAATTAAAATATAGCATTTACGCTGTCCTTTAAAACCATTATCGTTTTCTTTTTCTCTTTCTTTCTCTAAACTTTTCTTTCTATACTTCTCTCAACCTATGAGAAGCCAATCCTCAAATAAAAAGAGGAGGAAGAAGAAAAGACTGAACTCGGCCCAAAACATCGGAAGTTTGCAGGAGCAGAGCTTACTTATTTGTGACTGAAAAATACCTAAAATCAGGGAGGCTCCTCGTATAACTTCCGTTATAAAAAATGAAAACTCTGGAAAATAAAATAATTTGGCCAATTAAAAAAAAACTGACACAAAGGGACTTTTTAATGTTAGCCGAAACCAAAGGTCCCGCCACAAACACTGAGCCTATTCAAAAGGATATAAACTTAGAAACCAGCCATGGGTGACGCTTGAAGAAACAGTTAAAAGGTCATCTGCTACTGACATTTCCGCCCTGTTCCGAGCCGAGAAAAACGTAGCAGATTGACATCGACCTAATTTATGAGATTACTACTAACCATATCATGGGCTTACTTGAAACTACTGAGACGGAGATTTCTTCAGACTGCTATCAATATCCGCCTTATTAACGAACTTTTTGCTACGCCGAATACGGACCTATGGCCGCGAGTTCAGTTTGTTAATAAGGATTAACTTTTAAAAGCAGACAGGTTCCCGAGAAAACATATGTAAAGGATGATAATTAAACTTTTCGTCTGTTGAAACGCGATAAAACTTCTCAAATCAAGGGATTGTTCCCTTTTTGTCACTTCTTGGCCAAAGGGTTGACGAAGAGATAAAAATGATAAATCACAGATGGGAAAATGACCACATGCAAAAGCACAATAAGAAAGAATTTTGATCGATGATTGGGGGACGGGTTTGATCAGGTTACCAAAGAGGAAAAGGCCCAGGTGGAATTTCAGGGAAGGCGGAGGACTTTCCACACCCCCGGGCAGTGATGGTGAGAAGCACTCACAAAGCAAGAAGGAGATGGCACAGGTAGAATGCCAAGGAGGGAGGAGGGGTTCCTTTATATTTGGACATTTTCAGGGAGAGCCCTGATTGGTTGTTTGGGGAACGCTGGCATACCCAGAGCACATCATGACCAACCTCAGGCCTTGCGCACGGGTCCGTAAAAACAGAACGCCGAGTAGTTGAAGATACTACTGAACACATTACGACAGACACACGGCAGAGAGAGAGAGAGAGAGAGAGAGAGAGAGAGAGAGAGAGAGAGAGAGAGAGAGAGAGATTGCGAAAACGAGACTGAACTGAGCGACAAGATCCACTGCTTCGCTTGATCTCATATGATTTGCCGCCCTAAAGAAAAAGCCTCCGACTTAAAACCTTGTTCCAGAAGTCTCGTTCAAAATAATAACAACAGTGCGTGACGAAAAGAAAATTAGATTTAGGCATTAAACAAGCCCTGAACTGGCATCTCGACTCCAGTTACTTACTCACAGACATGATGTGGCTCCCATCTGTTTTTCTACAAATATTTTCATGGCAACTGCTCTGACGACCTATTTCTACTAGTGCCCCAACTGCATGAATTTAAGCGTGCTACTAGGTTGGCATCTCGGTTCCACCCTTTTACTGTCGAAACAGTTAAATGTAACCGCCTTCTACTCCAAGAGCTTCTTCTCTCGCACTTCTCGACAGTGGAACTCCCTTCCTCTTGTTTGCTTCCCTGATAACTATAATCTTCAAAAATTTAAATGTAATGTCAATCGACATCATCTGATGCCTTCATTTTGATTCCCGTCCTTCTCTTTATCTTTTCCTCAAACACCTTCCTTTACTATTACTTTCACTCTCTGTAACCCCTTGCGTGCTATAGGCACTACCGCCTTGCTTGGGATGAAATGCTTAGAAAAAATTACTCATAAGGAGTTGATATGCCGCTGAACGAATCAACGTAAAGCATCTAAGTATCAATAATAGCAAACATGTTAATAAACTGAATCGTAACTACCAGTATACTTGTCTAAAAATCGACAATTTAATGCTTCTATTAATAGTCACTTGTGACATTCATGACCAATAGTAGATTGTTTTCATTTTTAAACACTAGCCGAATACCCGTAAAATGGACAGAGAAAAAGAAGTTCACTTACCTTTGTAAAATATCTGTATAAACAACATTTGTCATTATGTCATTTGTCACTTGTCATTATGTCATTGGTCATTAAGTCATTTGTCATTTGTCATTATGCTAAGTCTATTTGAATTTTCTACTTTGGACATAGTTACAGCTGGAGTTGAACATGAGAATCTTGTCGATTATTTTTTAAAAAAAATATTTGTATTAATAATAATTAATTAAAAAATCTAGTTTTTCCTTGTTTAAATAATTCGGTGCAGTATTATTCTTTTTTTTTCTGCTCCGTTCGACTAATTTATCCTAATGTGAAATGTCAGATGACAACAATGGTTGCTACAAACGCTGCTGGAGATAAGATCGTAATGGTCCAATTTATTTTTAAAAATTATTTGATGTTCACTTTTAAAGGTTTTTTGTGCTAATGTACAACTGAATGTTGACAAAGTAGATATACATTCTTTCTCTGTATGCAAATACGATGAATTAAAATAAATTATCGACAGAAATATTGCTTATATATGGCAATTTAAAAATGAATTAAAAATAATACGGATTAAATATTTATTAAAATATTCTTTTAAAAATTGTTATGCAAATTAAATGTTACCGCCTATATTGTAAATTTTATATATATATATATAAGGAAATGGACTAATTTTCTGGTTATACGTTATTTTTATATTTAAGTAAATGTTCTGTTTATAATAATCACTATTTATATTTAAGTAAATGTTCTGTTTATAATAAACACTATTAATTACATTTACCGCCCTGAATATCCGAGAAATTTCTTAGAAAATATGTGTCCTCCGACAGGAATCGAACCTGTGTCCTACACGGAGCCGTCATTTGATCTGACGTGCCATACCACTCAACTACAGAGGAAGCATCTAGTTAGCAAAGTCCAATTTACTGTTTTTAAACAAAAGATTTTCCGCGATATATAAATATGTAAAATATATATATAAATGTATAAACAGAAAAGATTAAAATAATTGTCCATTTCGAAATATATGTTGTCCTTTGTTTACGTAAAGCTAGGTTGCGAGCACATATGATCGTTCGAGAAAGATCGTGGAAAATTTGGTGTTTAAAAAACCAAAATAAAAATTTGTTTTTAAAAAACGGAGGACACATATTTTTTACGAAATTTCTCGGACATTCAATAATTAATAGTGTTTATTATAAACAGGGCATATACTTCTAATATATAATTATATCTATAAAAATAACGTATAAACAGAAAATATGTTAATAAATTTATATGGTTTTCTCAGATCTGAAAAAGAGTGCCTGCTCGCTGGCACAGGAGTTCGCTTTTCGTCGGAAGGAGAGTAAAATGTTCTGTTCATTTTAGATGACAGAATGCGGTCGGTTCCTGGGATTCTAGCCCTTGCGACAGCACCTTACTCAGTGCACTGAGTGAGTTGGGGTCGGTGTAATATCGGCGCCAGCATGACAGTCGTCGCTGAAACCGGGCAGATTTTGTCATTGGCCCATATGCATACGTATCTGAACGGCGCTCTCCGCGTAAAGAAAAAAAATCGACCTTGTGTTACACAAGAATATATAACAAAGTCGAGCCAAAATATAATGCACATGGCCTGACGATTGCGTTTAAGCATGAAACAGATTGTCGCAGCTGGCTTTTGATCTCAATGACCATTTTTATATATATATATATATATATATATATGTTTCATTAAATAATATAGACAAGTTTTGTCTCTATTTATTTTAAGTAAGTTCCTTTCATATTGTCTGATAAGCTTAATAACATTATCATTGAAAGACGAAAACACAACTATACTTACACATGAAAGCAATAAGCAAAAACTAAAAATTCCTGAAGCTATATACATAAAGCAGTTTAAACCTAACCTAAACAAAATAAACTACGAAATCTCCACAAATATTCTTAAATGCCTATAATTGATAACAGAAGCCATTGGTGTATACCAATTGCTTCCCATACTTAAAACTTCTCGTTTTCACTCTCGCATGATCATGTGTGACGTCACGAGCTGCGACGCGGTTTTCGCTTCCGCGTCTCGTATACACGAGTTTGTCGTTGCTTTGAAATTTTTCACGCAACAAAAACAGACTATCATTATTGTTTCATCCGTATATCGTTTGATATATTGAAATGTAATTGTCATCTTTGATAATGGCTTATGTAAGCCGAAAGCTTAGATTGGATTTAAACATGTATCAATATGGGGATTTCCTTTCGTCTTTCAATGATAATGTTATTAAGCTTATCAGACAATATAAAAGGAACTTACTTAAAATAAATAGACAAATCTTGTCTATATTATGTAATGAAACATGCATTAATGAAAAATTGCTGCCTAAATATACACAATATATATATATATATATATATATATATATATATATATAACAGATTATATTAAAAAAAACATGTTGAAATCGCTACACAAAAGCTTTCATGTTTAATAGACTTGTGGGTAATTAATTGGTTCAAGACATACCCACAAGTCCATTTATAATTCTGACCTTATGTTTCCCACATTTAACTTTCGTAAAAGAAGTAACACTGTTTTTAAATTTCCTCAAAAATCATTTAATCAACAGTAGTTACTTACCATCGCTTGAAGAAATACAATCATAGTATTGAAACAAGAAAGCTTTTGTATAGCGATTTCAAAATGTTTTTATTATAATCTCTTATAATAATAATAATTTATTTGAATTATTGTAGTCTTTCCTTCCGTTGTGTTAAGTTGCTTGCATATCATGGATACACTAAGGTCTAATATGGGCGTTAGAGAGTGGAAAAAAACCAAGATATTTCTTTTCTCTTTCTAAGCACACCATCATATATATATATATATATATATATATATATATAATTTTGCGTGCATGAAATTTTAAAAGGACTTCATGCTTAAATTCTTTGACTTACCGATGATCTATGTCTGTGTCCTCTTTCTGGTTCACGTTCAAGATCCGGTATCATCACTGGCTGGAATGCTGAAGGCACACTGTCCTGCGTCGAGTCAGGTGTCTGGGGCCACGTTGATGAGGGTCCAGCAAGTGGACTCTCGGCTCCTGACGGAGTCGTGACATCGTCACTTATTTTCGCGGAACTGGAATCAAAGGATCGCGTCTTCTTGAATGTTGGTCGTAATTTCTGCTTGACTGCTTTGAAAATGTCGGACGGTCGCATTAAGGACGGGGCTGCAGGTTGGGCTTGGACACTTGCTTTAGCCAATGTGCTAATCACCGGACTGTCCACACTGCTCGACTTTTTGAAAAATCGCCTTTTTTCCTTCGCTGTCGGTTCCATCTGCGTTTTCGGACTTTTAGGATCTGCCACTTTCAATTGTTCGTCGAAAGATACCGTTGACTTAAATTCTGATGTCGTAGTTGTATGTCTTACCTATAATGAAATAAATAAATACATCAAGCATTGGGAGAGTAGAATTAATGTACTTCTCACGAATATAGTAAATTTGAATTGTACGAACCCAGCTATTCTCACTTACGCTCAGACGCGATTTCGTTAGTGGTTAACGAATCTAGTCTAGTTGACCCTAACTATTGAATAGTAAATTCGAACCTATTTAGGTGCTCCATGCAAAATTCGACATTAAATACTCAGTAAGTGTTGATATACCATAAAATCAATTAACTTCGCCTAGCCAAACGCAATTTTGAAGCTCTGATCTTGAATAACTTCAAAATACTATTCACGACATTTCGGTCACTGTACGCCCCAGCCTTCTTCAGGTGATATACGTTGGAATTTCGAACCGCGCCCTTTATTTAGTCCACAGGCGTAGATTGTTCTAGTTCCACGTGCCATGCATTTTCTGGATATCTCAGTTTTCAGTTAATTCCGTATCTCATCTGAAGAAGGCCGGAGCGTACAACGGCCGAAACGTCATGAATATGGTAATAAAGATGAGGACAACAGTCCGAACAATGTAAATAGTGTAAATAGTTACAGTACCTCATCTCAGAAATCTAGACAGATAATATTCTTTTATGTTCATAGTTGTATTTTGTTTGTTTGTAAAATGATGATATGATGATAGTTATGTGCACGAATTGTTCAAAGTTTTGGGAAGTGACAAGTTAAACGACGAGACGGTGTGGGGCTTGTATGACCATTTTAATGTTTTGCGATTATTAGTATTGGAAACGATGTCCCTCAAAGGACACAAGAAATTCATTATCACATTGTTTTTTTACCAAGGGAGAATTTTTTATGGCCCCGAATTATTGGTAATGATTAGGATAGATGTTTTAAACTTTTTATAGTAAGTCTAAGATGTTTATTGTAATCATTAAGCGACATGTAACGGCGGAGTATATTTTAAATAACTTTTTCATTTTGTTTATAGTTAAGCCGATCTCCTTGATAAAATCCCCAAAAGAATCAGCAATATTATTGGTCCCTTTTCCACCGTCATAAGGTTGCCTCCCTTTGCCTTTTCGATAAATACTTTCATGGTCCTAGGGTGGTGACGTCGTCTCACCAATTTACAGTTGGGCTGATTAGGTATAGCAGTAAATTTTATGCTAACAGTTTCTTTTATCGCACTTCTCGTTTGTGGAACCCCCTTCCTGCATTCCAACCAATTTTTATTGGGAAAAATTTAAATGCAATATCAATCGCTATCTACAGACCTCCTGAATAATCTTTTCTCTTTCTGCTCATTATTAATGTTTCTGTTTCTACTTCTTCCATACCCAGTAACCCCTTGCGCCTCTGTGACTTTACTGCCTTACTTGGGGTGACTCGATTAAAAAAAAAGAAAAAGTTACATCTGATTATGGTAGAATAAGTTAATGATGTTTTTATTTTTGTTTATATCGGGATGGTTGTTTGCGTCTCCTACCATTTTTAAATCTAATTTTATTAGATTGTTGATGGGATGCTTAGTGAAGTTATTGTTTATAAGTATTTATTTAATATTGCTCTATTCTTTTTAAAGTAATTTATGAGAGGTAATTATTTTGTTGGTTAATTATGGTTTTTATGACAGCCATATTATATCCCAAACAAAAGCAATACAAAAACATGAACTTTGGACAATTTATCCACAGATTTGTGTTGCTAATTGTTCACCCAAAACTTAATCAGTAACTCTACGTTGAGTGCCTCATGAGCCACTCTCGTCCTGGGTAAGACGATAAACTATATCCGCGTCCGCGGTAAGACGATAAACTACGTCTAACAGCAATGCCTTTGATCAGGAAGTTTTGAGGAGTGTAGAACCACCTCTTAATTGCTGGTGTTCCCTGGTCCACCCTGACTCGGGGTGGTAGCACTTGTTAGGGTATAACTTTGGGCAAATAAATGGTTAACCCCCAAACTGGGGTAAAAACACTATGAAAGTGTAAAAATAGGTTTTAATACAAGCAATACCTTTTTGGAAAAAAATATTACTAGCAATGAAAATCTAATCGGTGTTAAATAAACCATTGAGTGTTGATATGTCGTAAAAGAAAAAAAAAATAAACTAAACGAATCATGAGCCACTCAAGCTAGAGAATTATTGATTGATATTGTTTCACGTAAGTGGAGGAAGTAAGAAGTGCAGTTTAAGAGGATAGTTAGGAAAATGTATAAATAATTTAAGAGTGTAGTTATCCGGAAAGCATCCTCTCGGGAGTCTGTTTCCCAAAGCAGCGGATGTACCGTGATCATGGAAAACAGTTTGTGCGTGTGTATGTGTGCGTGGCGGAGGGGGTTTGTAGAGACTAAGAGTGGAAACAGTTTCAATGTTTCTTCCGTTAGTTTTGTCCAATAAATGTTGAATAAGGAATTTTACCTGACTGATTGAATAATCAATGAATTTTGACATTTGTTTTGCAAATCGAAGAAAATGAAAGATACATGCACAAAATCTCAAGTGCGTGTTATACACATGACATCGTAAATCAATGATTTGATTTCAAAGCAAAAGCAGATTTATATGTAATGCATATAGTACAGGATTATAAAATAAATGAATGACTGTTCGACCTATACACGGGGAATGTCATAAACGAATCATTTCTTTGTCTCAATCTATATACAAGATCGCAATATACAAAGTAGAATTGTGCACAAGTTGAGTGATATTTCTTTTAAGCAAAAACCTTTTGTAATTAATATTGCTTTAATAAGATCATGCACGTTCATTCTTACTATTATTAAGAGTATAAGGGTACACGTCTTTGAGTAGACATCTCTGTTTTTTAAGCAGTAGAATTAATGTCTACCGACCTTAAAGCAAATGCACCTACCGACAGGAATCGAACCTGTATTCCCTTTTTCTATCAGCGAAACCATTTTTGCGGATTTCTTAAAGAGGGTAATCGAGCGTTGCTTTGTTGTTATGGCTTCCCGTGGCCTAATGCAAAGGACACTTAGTTTAAAAGCTATTTTTCTAAAAGATGAATAAAGGAACAGTTTCGATTCCCGCGCGAAAGTCTATATTTGCTGACTTTTTACTTTCGTATCCGAAACCTAAACAAAGTCAGTAAAAATCCCTTATTTCTTTGGAAATGACAGTTTATGTTTCGGATTCGTGTTTCGATTTCTGACTGAAGAATTATCCGCAGTAGGCTGCCGTTTCTTTCTTCGGTAGACTGGTAGCCAAGCAAAGCTATAGAACCCAGTCTGTCCCACTGTTCAACTGTGGGGGAGGGGAAGAAGAGATGAATTCATACCTTTCTCACGTAAGTAAATATAATAAACCAGACTGGAATTCGAACTCGGCTCTCCGATTTCTCATTCGGAGCCATTAAACCATAGCGCACTTTCGAGCAGATATGGGCTTTCAAGAAGATCTGAAAGAGAAGATCTGCATTCTTTAAAGTGGTGACTGAGTCTTGCTAGGCTGTGGCCGAGCTAAAATACGCCGGATGGTTTTCACTATAAAGGGATACACAGGTTCGAACCCATCCGGAGAGCACATTATCTTTATTGTCTCTCAAATGCACAAATATGGAAAATTAATTCATACTTTATAAAAAAAGGTAACCACTAATAATATTTAGATTAATAAGTTAATAAAGTCACTTTTTATCGCAACATCCTGGACCGATGTACTTACTATATACAATTCTTGAATTAAACAACGAGAAATCGCAAATTCCCCCATGACGTGTGGATTGCCTGTTCAAGTTTCCTCAAAAGTCATTTGTTTATTGCCACATTGTAGCATTCGTATTGTTTAGCAACTGAAAGCATTGTAATAATAAAAAAAAGCAATGATAATGAAATGATTTAATGTTTGGCAAGATAAACTTGTTCTACCAAACCTACTTACTTCTAGGTTCTCAGGCATACTCGACTGTCTAGTGTGACCGATTTTCGGCGGGCGAGGCAAAGACATTGTGAACCCTGAAATTGGTTTTTCGAAAAACTGCCGGCGAGCTGTCATTGGTGAGACGGACTCTGTACTTTCCTTTCGCATCGAGATAGGAAGGCTGGGCGATTTCTTCAAACTTTCTGTCGGTACCGTTGTGCCTTTGTGCGAGGCCATGCGGGGTAGAGTAGAGGTGGACATAGATGTTACGTTTAGTGAAACCACCGAAGTGGCCGGAGATGGAGGCGGCCTCACCGGGGACGCGTCTCTCTTGCTCGTCGACACCGTGTAAATGGCTTCAGGTGTATCTACAGAGATGCTTTTGATTAACGTCTTTGAGGTGGTCGGCTTGAGGCGTGTCGGCGATCGGGACGGTGATTTGTCCCTTGAGGCCAAACTGCGAGGGATGAAAAGTGATGGAGAGGGTGAGCGCGATATATGGCTGTCAACGTTGCCACTTAAGTATTCAGTTGACGTATTCGTAATGGTCATTGTTTGTAGGGCTTCACTCGTACGGCTTCGGGTGATGCGACCACCTTCGGCATTTGGAACAGGTAATAACAAATTGGCTGCAGTGTCAGCACCCAAAATATTTTCCAGTTCTTTACTCAGTTCTAATTGCGTACTGGAGAGACTCCTGTTGTAAAATAAAAATAAAACAAAATATTAGTGTTGTGTCGTAAACAGGAAAGGTTGACACACATTCCGGGGAATAATATGGTACACGGTTGAGAGCACAGATTAATATAATAAACAGTTAATCGTTAAATCTTTGGTATTTACCCGAGACCTCACCCACAAGGCCGGGTATGGAACAAGGCTGATTTTTAACGTAGGGTTTATCGAGCGCGAGGACAACAATTCCCTGTAGGTAAGATTTTCGTTAACCACTTTATCCCCGATTTTACAATTTCTATTGTAAACTCATTAGAAATGATATATTTCCGTGACATATTTAATGCCCGATTTTCTGGGCATTTTTCTAAAATCTTAAATGGTGTTGTGGTAAGAGCAAGTTACTCCCAAGACTATTATGAATGTACTGATCCATTCATGATAAGTAGTCCTGGGTAATTGTCTAGAAAGTTAAGACAGTACTATTGAAGTGACTTGTCTATCTCAGTAGTGAATATTACTATCATGACAGACTCGGCTCAGTTAAGTGTTGTGTCTTGACAGACCCCCACATCATAACTGGCAATCCGTTATTAATGATCTGCAATAATGTTGTGTCGTTAATAGGATAGGTTGACACACATAGAAAATAGTTTATTCCGGAGAATAATGGTATACGGTTGAGAGAACAGGATAATGTAATAAACAGTTAATCGTTAACTCTTTGGTATTTATCCGAGACCTCCCCATAAGGTGGGATGTTGCACAAGGCCAGTTTTTAACGTGGGGTGTCCGGTACGCTCGAGCAGTATATAGGGGGTAAGCTAGATGTTTACCACCTCATACGAGACTCTGCCTTTCGGCATAGCCTCGTCTGGGTTACTCTCCGGCCGAAAGGCAGAGACTCGACAAGCAGAGTTAACTGTAATTATCAACCCCCCCCCCTCAGTAAAAGAGAATGCTGTTTAAATATTCTGAGACTAGTTCACCTTGTGGGGGTGTTCAGCTACTCCACAACAATCAGGATGCTTGTTTTTTGTGGATGATGCCATAATTAAATAGTGTTCTAGATAGACACCAATATTACATTTTATTTAATAAACTTTTGTTTTTACAGTAAGGTTCACTCTGTACAAGGCCCGGGGGCCAATCGAGGTAGAGTGTTACGATATGGGGTAGTTTATATGGATAGGAAGGGAAGATAACGGTTGACTTTAGACTTGAACAGGTTAAGATTGAGGTAATCGGGGAAATATCCTCTAAGGTGTCTGTTCCATAGGGCATTAGTTCACAGGAAGGAGCTGTTTGAGTGGAACTTCTCGCCAATGGAATACGGAGGGGATGTTGGTGGTCTACTACTAAGTGGCATGGTGGGTCCTAGCCGTGAAGGTCAGACCTGGTCGGACCAGAAGATGTAGTTTTCCATGATAGTTGTGATAGAGCAATACGAAACACGCCACATCCCGCCTGCGAGAGAGAAGTTGGAGGGTGGAAAGTAATTCTTCTCCCACAAGGACTCAGAGATACTTTTGAACTCTATCAAGGCTGGAAAGTGAGGTCTGGGAACCTGTATTAATTTTTGACTCGTATATATTGTGGGGTGTAACAGAACCGAGAAAGTGGAATTGGTAAGCCGAGGTCACATTCTAGGTTAGTTTGTTGCGTTTACTTTCGCACTAATGCATTTGGAAAAGGCATGAATCAGTCTCTCGTACTCCTTTTAGTTAATGGTTAAATAGCAGTGACAACCTGTCTAAGAGAGAAAAAAATCTCTGAATTCAAAACCGTGAAGAAGGTATAGCAATTCATAGATAATAAATAAAGGAATCTGTGGAGAACCACGATCGCCTGTAGTTTATATAAGAGACATAGCTTTGTGCCATGCGTGATACACAGGCGATCATGTATCTTTCGATAAATGACTAACGAGGCAGATTTTTTCCCGCAGTATGTTACCATTTCTTTCTGCGGTAGACCAGTTGCCATCCAAGGCTATTTTACCCATAGCTGGGTGGAGATGAAGAAGATTCATACCTTTTCCAAGGGTATTAGCACGTAAGTGAACGTAATGGATTCAACAAGAATTCGAACTAGGCTTTCCGATACCGTTATCCAATACTCCACCGTGCCTCTCGACACACAGCATTTCTTTAAAAAGGCATTTACTTTAGTTTGAATTTTTACTTGCTTTTCGTCATCATGACTTTACTCGGGTCGTCAATATACGGCAGGGAATAGACAGCTCAGATCGAATATCATTAAAAACTTATTTTTAAATTTCTATTCATGCGCTGTCTACTCACTGCTGTAGATTAACGGCGCAAGAAAAAAATTAGCTTTACAACAAATATCAGCACCTCCAAAGATATTCAACACTTAAACGGCGAAATCGAAACATAGAACATCACAATCAAAATCCTTTATATTGGCCGATGAATTAACCAAAGTGATTGAAACGAACACACATTTGAACAATTTCTACACATACTAAATTCCAAAAAGAAATGCTTTGTTTGTGTTTTCATTTAATCGCGTCATGTGACTGAAGATGACTGACGATGTCAGTCATGACTGTTTGGTTGCGTAATGTTGTTCAATATTACTGTTGTTCAGACTACAGGGTGCGATGGATAAATTGTCGTCTAACTTACGTAAAAATGAAAATAACACTGACATCTCATTTTAACAGATATATTTACCGAAATTATACAAAAATTTCTTGAAATAGTAAAGGGTGAATTTATTCAATAAAATCGCCATTGGCTTTCTAACATAGCCAATGAACTGAAGGCAAGGATTATGGCAGCATTCACCAGAAGAGTTGCAGGAGATTCCGAAGTTGTCTGGGGGCTACCCCAGACAACTTCGGAATCTCCTGCAACTTTTCTGGTGAATGCTGCCGTAATCCTTGCCTTCAGTTCATTTTTGGCGTTACAAGGAGTTTTGTGGTCTCTCGCTCAACTGACCCCACACATAATAATCAAGGGGGTTGCAGTCTGGGGAGTTAGGTGGCCAGATGTAGGGGGTGTGGTCGTAGAAATTGTCTGACAGCTATTACTGTGTTCGCCTGCTTGTGTGGCACGGTGAAGAGTCCATGATGTTGACTGGATATATCATCCA
>CAHIKZ030002379.1:345000-390000 GCA_903632075.3 Acanthosepion pharaonis
ATCTATATCTGTTAGCTTTATTTTCGTACCTACCCGAAACATCATCATCATCTTTTGTAATCGTAGTGAGGATCCGAATGTAGAAGCCCGACTAAATCTCCTTCACAACAGTCTATCAACGGCAGCCATCAGAAATTTTGATACAGTCTTACTTGTCCATTGTTTGACATTGTCCAACCAGTTTTTACGTTGGTGTCCTCTCTTATGTCCACTTTCAATGGTGCCTTGAATGATGATCTTGCTCAGGCTGTCGTGCCTTGTAATGTGTCCAAACCACGCCATTTTCCCCCCGTCTGACAGTGACGAGAAGAGGTTCCTGAGGGGCCCAGAAAACTTTCACCCCTTTTCAGCACAAACTCATTGGTTTTATGTTCCAATGGGGAAAGATGTCAAGGAGTTTACTCATGGATTTGTTCTCAAATGCTTGGATCCTTATCTCTGCTTCTGCCAAAAGTGTCCATGTTGCACTTCCATATAGGACAATGGAGACGACCAGCGATTAACCAAAACATAAAAAACAATAAATTTTGAATGGATGTTTTTTTTTAGGTATTATTTGTTATTACTCTAAATGTTATTTTTAGTGGGTACATGTTTTCAGATGCTATCTCTGTTTCTTTTTGTTCATTTTAAGCAGTGAAATTAATAACAACCGGCCTAGAACGAGAAAACCAACTAAAAAACGTTCTGTTACGAAAACGAAGCTAATATTGATACTTAGAAGTCTCAACGAAAGAAGTGCGTGGTTTTACCTGATGGAAAAAGGGATATAGGTTCTATTCCTCTTGTTATATATATATATATATATATATATATATTTTCAACTTTAATATTGCCTTGTCCACTCAATATAATAAGTATCATATTTTAATGTTCAATATATATAAATGTCTTTTAATTATACTAGTGGAACCTTTAAGAAAGTTCTGCAGTATAAAAAAAAATCGAAGTTCCTTAAAAATAACTTTTTGTGGAATATAACTCATTGTCTACTTCACCATATCTAAACTTTATGTTTGTAATACTATGTCTACTCCGGACGTGTCTAAAGTGTCAATTTATCTAGACATGAATTAATAACTCCACCCTCTGATCTTATTTTTCATTTTTATATTTTAGCTTAGATCTGTCTTTTAATTGGTTAATCCATACATACTCACAAGTATGTTTTTTAATTTTTGAAATTATGGTTTTCTCTCTTCCTTTTGACTTTCCAATGAGGTAACGACTTGTTTTCTAGTTTCTTAAATAAATCATTTTCATCATAAGTTATCTACCATCGACCGACTAGGGACAGTTATAATTCCGAAACATAATTTTTTTGTAACGATATAAAATATTACATATATATATATATATATATATAAACAAGTTTTTTGTTGTACAAAACTTAATAATAGCAAGGAATAAGCGTAATTTAAAAGGCATATTAGTGTAAATTTAATAGCTAAAAAAAAACAACCGGTTTCGTCCCAGTTTTATCAAGTTGAATTCTGGGAAATAAAAGAATAGAGGTGTAAATTAATTAAAGATGACTAATGAAGGGGGAGAAAAAAAAATTCAGGGAAAACTAAAGACCAATAATATTCAGACCCAGCAAACAATCCTGTTTACAGAGGGAAGGCTTACGGGATTTGATATATAAGGACCCCAGAACCTTGAGATGATATAAAGAGTGGGACCTTGATAGAATAGAAAAATGGTCCACACTAAAGTCAGTAATACAAATCCTATACATTATATATATATATATATATATATATATATATATATATATATATATTGTGTATTTAGGCGGCAATCCCTCCTTTACACATGTTTTGTTCAAGACGACTGATAAGGTACTGCGATTAAGCTTTTTATTTAATTTTTCTTGTGTTCGTAGAAGTGTTTTTTTTCTAGACACAAAGTGTGTAAAAACAGTCGAAATGTTCAGCATTTCGGAGAATTTTCATCTATTCTTTTAGTCATTATCAAGGATGATTTTATTTTTTACTTTTTAACTGAATATATGGGTTATCTAGAGTCACATCGAATAACGCCGACGTTGGGTTCCTGAAAAGCCCCCAAATCATCGAAGACTGCTAACCTGGATAATACGGAAATATAAAAATACACGAACCCAGATACCCGCTCTGAGCAATCATTTACCAGATCCCAACACCTACCTATGAGCAATCAAAATTCCTTAATGACATCATTACCCGCTACCTATCTACTGGTTACAGCATCACATTCACCCATGAATTCCTCCATATTCTAAAATGTATAAAACCAACCTGTTATATTCCTTGCAATAGAGGGATCTCGCTCCGGGAGAATTTGGTGTGAATTTTAGTAAATATAAATTCTTAATATTTTGGGGTGAACTAATAGAAAAGATCCTTTGCTTGTTATATATTGTGTTGGGTAGCTTTCTATAGTGTAATCATTTGTGGGGGTGACTGGTTATTTCATTATATCACAACCCAAGATATTTTAGCGACACTCAACGTTGAAAATTTATTCTCAAACGTCCCCATTTATGAAACCATTGACATTATCCTTAACTCTGTGTGTATAAATAATCAAAAAATATTACATGCATGCACAACCAAATTCCCCTTCTATGACCATAATGGCAATATCTATATCCAAACTAACGGTGTCAGTATGGGAAATCCGCTCGGCCAGTGGTTCTCCAATTACTATATATCCCGCGTAGAAAACATGATATTTAAACAGGCCACTAAACCCCAAATATATGTCCGCTACGTACACGATATTTTTATTTTAGTGAAAAACACACAAGAAATGAAAAAAAAAAAAACTCTGTCCTTAACTTTACCTACGAACATCCCAAATAAACTCACTTTACCTTCAATAACTCAACAATGCAAAACAGGCACTAGTTAACAATGGTTTTCCTAACTACCTCATCGACCACCGGATTAGACTATTTCTTTCCAAAGTAAATAATAATGATGCAGAACACACAGATAAAAATAATAAATATTTTCTACAAAAGCCTAATGCATATCAAATTAATCTTCACTTGGAAATATTATACACGATCCCAGTTCACTCGAACAAAGAAATAAATTATCTATTGCAAAAAAATTTAAAACAGCTATCCTTATCTTCAAAAATAACAAGACACCTACCAAATGAAAACTACAAAGAACGAACATTTGTTATGAGTTCAAATGACCCTTAATGAACTGGGTTCCTGATCAAACCAAACTCATAAATAATTACACCTGTTACACTACTACATGCCTATCCAGACGACTTACGTTACACCTATCCAACTACAGCTCCATTAGAACTCATTTAAATATACACACAAACATACCAGACTCCATCCGAAACATTACTAGTAGAAAATACAAGCATAATAACCTCATCTACATGTAAAAAAAATATTTAAAATAATGAAATCTCTAATAATAAAAAAAGAAAAAGCCAACACTCAGTGACATTAACTACGAACACGGCTACAACTTGCTGACAGTGTTTGAAAAATAAAACATCTTTATAACTATATACATACACACAGCCCATACATTCAGTTAAAGAGTAAAAATAAAAACATCCTTGATAATGGCTAAAAGTATAGCCGAAAGCGTTCGGAATTACAGAAGCTTTCGACAGTTTTTACGAACTTTGTGTCCAGATAACACTTGGACGAACACAAGAAAAATTAAATAAAAAACTAGTACCTTGTCAATCGTCTCTAACGAAACACACACACACACACACATATATATATATATATATATATATATATATATATATATATGGGGTGAGGTAAAAGTCGCGCAAAATAGGAATAATTTATTTATTAAAAGTATAAATACACATGAAAATTTTATTTCTAGTCATTTAATTGTTATCTGTACTGTTCAAAATGTCCTCCTAATTTTTTAGTTCTATCCCTGCAAGATTTATTAATACATCGGAGAGTTTTCTTTGTCATTTTACTGCATTCATATTTAATTATTTTTATAATTAATTAACCTCTATGGTGCGCAACTTTTGCATCACCCTGTATAAAAAAACATTGAAGGCAACACCCAGTGTGTTTCATGCTTAAACGAAACCTTTCTTCAGGCCATCTTATTTGAATTTTTTTATATTTAGATACGCTTTAGCACTATTAAGACATTTAACTCATAAATATAGCATACCATGAAGATATATTTTTACAAGGCACACATTCCACAAAAACTATCAAACACGAAGCTGATGTCAATTCATAAAACATTTATCTGAAACACAGTTATGATATACAACAACGAATGACAAGAGCCAAGTGTGTGACTTAAGAAGAAGCATGAACCTGGCTCTAACCATTGCCAACTGGTACTGGATTTTGACATGAATTAAGTAATGCACAGCTTAGAAACTCACAATCAACAGTTGTCTCAAATAATACCCTTACACGAGATATTCTGCTGCAATTGCTTTTAACAGGAAAACTTCAATATATATATATATATATATATATAAAATATAAACGTAAACATATATATATATATAATATAAATATAGTGAACATATATATATATATATATATATATATAAATATAAAGTGAATATATATATATATATATATATATATAAATATGATATATATATATATATATATATATATATATATATATATACCCAAGTATATAATTGGTGTATACGGAATGAATTCCAATAACATTATCACTTGATAAGACACTGGAGGTGTTGAAACAAAATGGCTATTTTTGTAGTGATTTAATAACATATTTATGTTATAATTTTTTTAAATAAATAATTATATATATATATATATATATAGAAGTGAACATTGAAGTCAACACTCAGTGGCAACAGGCTGTTTCATACTGGACGCAATCGTTTATATTTACATACGCTCTACCTCTGATATTGAGCACTTTATCCCATAAATAAAGCACACCTTAAAACTTTATTTCTTCATATATATATATATATATATATATATATATATATATATATATATATATATATATGTAAGAACAATAAAATCAAAAGGAAAACTTAACCGGTGTGTTTCGTCCTCTGTGGGTCTTTATCAAGCATTTTGTAACAAGTATTTATATACAGGAGCAAAAATGTTATTGATTTTTCAAAGTTCTTGAATTAGGAACGTTTATAAATATTCATAAAGTTAGCTGAACATAAATGTTTTTCATTCATTTTCCTTCTATCTTTATAGTCGTAAATATACATTTTCTCTTTTTTGTTAGCTATCTTGTTCTTTCTATACATATATAAAGAAGCATCCAAATATCGAATTCATTTCTTTTTGAAATCTTTCACCTGCACCTGTACCAAGTATTAACCGCATCCATTGCAGTCCTTATCACCATCCGACACAATAATTTCGATCACGTCCTGTGACGACCTGATGACCAACCCACCAGAGTCATTTACCAGTTTGACCCGCTATCTGCAAACTGGAGACGACCTCGCATCAGACTACGCAGCCGCTGGAAGGACGTCGTTTACCAGGACCTCCAGCAGATTAATCCGACGCTGGAGGATGATCTGACGGTCTGCTAACACTGCGAGAGCTGGAGGGACAAGGTGTCTATAGTGGGCTCAACGCCTTTATAGCATGAGATTTAGCAGTAGCAGCTGTATCCATGTATTCATTGAAATTCTAAGAGCGTAACTCATTAAATATAGTTAGGGAAAACGACTTTTACACGAGTATATTGGGTGATTATTTATCGTAGACGTCTCCATTTTTTTAATGAAGTTTCAAAAGAGCAGGCAAAAATAGTAAATTCATTATAAATAAAACCTCACCTCTTGCCAACAATTCAGAAGATCCTGTTGGAAAAGAAAAGCAAAATATATCATTGGCGAAGAAGTTATGCATATACATGAGTTTATGAATATTCATAAGTTTATGAATATTCATAAGTTTACATGTGACAGCTACCTTCAAATAGACATACATTTCATTAATTTATAAATATTTTCTTGAGGTGCTCCGCCGTACAGTATTTATTTCCAATAGATTATTTATATCCTAGTGATACTGATTTGAACTAAGAGTTATTATATAATCTATATAATGTAATTATTAGGAAAATTAATGACAAAGTGGGAAAAAACTGTTTTGCGACGCGTTTTATCCTTTAGAACTTCAGTGGACTAAAGTTTTGCTTACGTTGACGTAAATAAACATGCGCCCGAAGGCTAAGAGACGCTGAAATTTTAAAGCTTTAATTTTTTTTTTACATGTGTTTTTTTATATATAGTCTAGCCAACTTAGTTTCTTTTTGCTTTTGTTTATGTCTGTATCACTTTTGTTATTAAGTAACCCAGATTGTGATAGAAGATTTGGCAAGAAACGTAAAATGCTTGAAGCATCTGGGTATAAACTTACTGTGTATGATCGAGCAATTAAATTACTTTCTATAAACTTTCGTTTTAGGAAATTGTTTTCTCTTTTAATTAAAGCAGCATTTTTTAAATCGAATTTTTTCCCTTTTGTCATTAATTTTCATAACATTGTTCTAGTATATAAAATATTATATATCATTTTCACCCGTATTATAATTATATAATACTGATTCGAACTTAGAATAATTATATTGTGATGATACTTATCCGAACTAACAAACCTATAATATCGGATTTGTATATTAATTTTTATACTTAATACCGGATTTTCAGGGAGCATTAATGGATTATCTAAGTTCAACTTAATCTGGAATATAATAAAAATAAATAGAATTTGGTAGGTTTGATTTGGTTTGTTTTGTTTCACGGCATATCAATCTCAATGGGATTATTTAATGACGACAAGATTTTTATTGCTGGTAAGCTTTTTCCTTCAAAAATGTATTGCTGGTAATATTTTTTTTTCTTCAAAAATGTATTGCTGGTAATAATGTATTGCTGGTAATAATTATTTAAAAATGTATTACTGGTAATATTTTTTTCTTCAAAAATGTATTGCTGGTTATAATTTTTCCCCTCAAAATTCATTGTTGGTATTAAAACCTATTTCTACACTTTCATAGTGTTTTGAGCCCAGTTTTGGGGTTAACTATTTGCCCATAGTTGAGACCCTAACAGTTGCTACCACCCCGGGTCAGGGTGGACCTGGGGCCACCAGCAATTAAGAGGTGATTTCATGCTTCTCAAAACCTCCTGATCAGAGGCCTTGCTGTTGGACGTAGTTTATCGTCTTACTCAGGACGCGAATTTGGTTGGAAAGAAAAGTTGTGTTGTACCAATCTGTCAAGGAAAAAGATGCTGTTATAATGATCAGTACATTGTACCGTTCTAGGAAGTACCTATCTCCTGCCATGCTTTATGGTTACAAGAGTCAGGATTTCAATGTCAACTTAAAATCCCAGTCCCAGAACTGAAAATAAATTCTTCAGGTAACTAAAGCATTTTTTAAATGCAACGAATGCTGTAGATTAAAGACATATTGTTGAGGAATATTTGTCGAATACTCTTGGAAATATCAGTGCCTCCTCATCTATGAGGGAGTGTTGAAAACTTCTCGACTTCACCACTTCACAAAATCGGTATTTTAACGACCAAATATCAGTATTCTTTGTAAGTATTCAAGAAAACTTGTTCAACACACTCAACTGTGTTGAATAAGAAAGTAAATACATGAAATAGTAGGCACCATTAGTGGCTCTCTGCTGATTCTTACTGATCGAGTCGAGAACAATATTTCAGCAACTTTCCTATATTCGTTCATATAAGCTTGCCACTGGAGTCTTTGATCGATGTTCAAGCCCAGATGAAAGCTTGAATATTGATTGCTGATTCTCATGATTGATAAGCCCTTTCCAGATTAACGCAACACTATCTTCTCAATTCATGACCGCCTGTATACTTATAAACATGTAAAATCACCAGTGCATTCATGGTCAGTCGGTTATGTGCCATGCGTGATACACATTTAGGCGATCACATATCTTTCGATACATGACTGATGAGGCAGTTTTTTTCCCGCAGTAGGTTGCCATTTCTTTCTGCGGTAGACTAGTTGCCAAGTCTATAGAATCTGGTCTTTGCTTTAAGACTTCCTTAGAATTCTCATTATCCTTCTGTAGAACCACATTTATGTGGCTTTCAGTTTTCTCCTTATCCGTGAGTAGATTGTCCAGCATTCACTGCTATATAAGAGGATCGATATCACATAGCAATTCAGCACTCTTTTTTTGTTTCTAACGAAATGTTTCCGTTTCTCAGCACGGGTGCCTTAACTATAATCTTGTGATTTATTAAGACACGTAAAATATCAAAAGAAATTGTCTTACGTGTTCCTCGTTGGTCGAAGTTCTGTCTTGTTTGCTTGTTTTCCTTTTGCCACTAGAGGGCGGGCTGACAATATTCGCATTGACTTCAACTTCTCCACCCTTTTCCAGTAAAGTCTTTATGTGAGTCAACTGACAATAAATAAAAAAATAAATGAATAAATAAACAGAAAAAAAAAACGAAAAAGAAAGAAAACTGATGATTATATAAATATTCATGGGGTAATTTTAATTACTCCTGAAATATTTATATATTACAACGTATGTTAATTATAGTATAAGTCATAAACATGTTCAAAGAAATGCAAAAGAAAAAGAAAAACGAAAGAAATATGAAAGAAAGAACACAAAGTATAACTCTAGAGCCCATGTTTTCGTACCACTGGCATCAAATTGCCTCAATAAATATGTGTAGAGTTTACGTGTATGCGCGGCAAAAGAGAGAAAGCGAGTTGCCGATATATAGTTCCTACCTTAAATCTATTCCCATGATGCTCGCCTCGTACAGAGATATAAAGATATATTGTTTCATTTAAATTTATATCCTATCGTATCACGTGATTACATAGATAAAGGGAATAACATCGAATTTTTGCTTTATTTATTATTTTTTATAATATTTATTTATCCACGTGTGTATGTAAACGTTACAATTAAGTTGAAATATGCCAAATTCCGGACCTTACAAATATCAACATATTTGTTAGAAACAGTGAAACTTGCCGAAATAGTAGCTTTTCGCCATTGTTTGTTTTCATGTCTTTTTTTTTTATGATGTTTCCGTCGTATACTCACCGGTTATCCTCGGGAGGCTGTTGCGTTCTCGTATGTTATCGAATCTTGTTGATTGCGTTTATTTGAGGATTGGGAATTTGTCGCCCCACTTTAATCTCTGTGTTAACCACAACAACTTGTTGCACTTTGAACACGCTCACAGTTCTTAGAACATGAATATGAATTCCCGAGATCGTTTTTTGCACTTTCCCGATTAATGGCACCTCCACAAACCACTAATGTCGATGGTTTCCCCCACAAGACACTAATGTCGATGGTTACCACCAAAAAGTACTAATGTCGATGGTTCTCCCTACAAACCACTAACGTCAATGGTTCCCCCCAAACCACTAATATTGATGGTTTCCTCCATAAAGCACTAATGTCGATGGTTCCCCACCCAAACCACTAATCTTGGTGAATCCTCCCCACAAACCATTAATGTTCATGGTTCCCTCCATAAAGCACTAATGTCGACGGTCCCCCCCCGACAAAACACTAATGTAGATGGTCCCCCACCTCACAAAACACTAATGTCGGTAAATCCTCCCCCCAAACCATTAATGTTGATTGTTCCCTCCATAAGCACTAATGTCGATGGTTCCCCCTACAAACCACTAATGTCGATGGTCCCCCCCCACAAACCACTAATATCGATGGTTCCCTCCTACTAAACACTTATGTCGATGGTTCGCCACAAAGCAATAAGAGTAGACATTATTCTCGAATACAACAGATACTTATGGAGGACCAGATGGCGCAGAATGCTAGAAAAATTGTTGCTGGGAAAAAATGAATAGTAATATAATTACAAAAATCAGATAAGAAGTAATTTTTGTTCGTTTACCGATATTATTGGAGAAGTATTAAAAGGGGAGGCAAGCAAGACAGTGAATCTCATTTGCTTCTCGCCAAACTGATATTTTTAAAAGTACGTAGTCTGTCCGGAAAGTATCCATCCATTTAAATATCTCGGTTACTGAATGTAAATTTGCAACCAATCAGAAGAGTCCTTATTGTGGATGTTGAACAGACGCACTTTATTATTATTATTATTATTATTATTATTTATTTATTTACAAGATAGTCTTTGCGAGCATCAACAAAGCACAGCTTCGTAAAAATATCACACAGGACATGGCGCCTCATCATTTTGTGCCACGAAAATGATGGTGTTTATACAGACCTTCTCGATATGTCAGTGTCAATGAAAGTAAATAAACTGAATCCAGTACATGTATTACTGAATTACTTGTTCTATTTTTCTCATTACGGTTTGGTAGGGAGTGACAGGACCTGTAGATTTCATAAATCGTCTCACCTGGTGCAAGACATCTTCGATTTTTCGGTTGTCTTTCATTAAACGCTGTCTTTGTTCGGTCATCTGTCGAACCAGTTCGTTTTTCTCCACTAACCACACCTGCTGGTCTTTTAGATTGGTCTCTTGGAGATCTTGGTACTTGATTTGCAATTCGGACAGCTTCCGTCCACACTCCTCCATCTTTAGAAAATAAAAGAAAACAGAAAGCGTAATAAATATTAGATAACTGAAACTTTGATTAGAGTTACAGTTACATTTGTAGAGAGAAACTCGGCAAACATAAACTGACGACGCTTGATAACCACCATGGGTGTCCATGAAAGTATAAATATTTCAGCTTACATTAAATTCCATCTAGCAACAGTAAGGCTCAGTGTAAAGATCGAACCCACTGAGATCGAACAATGAGCTGAGAAAATGAATCCCCTAGTCATTGATTTTATGGCAGCTGCCATGAAAAGTATATTGTTCTGCGGATTAGGAATTTTGTTTTATAGGTATCTTCCAATTCCAGAGGATCTATTTGCCGCAAAGCCTAGCATTCCAAATTCCATCTTTTACCGCGGTTGGTTACTTACCGGTGGGACAAAATGCAATTACTTCAGCCATGAAACAAGCCTAAAATATTTAGGGATTTGCTAAACTAGTCTGGCACAATGACAAGCAGTTAAAGAATGTACCTTATTACAACAGTAACAATCTCTCAGGCCAGCATACTAGCCATCGCTCTATGATCAGGTAACCGTTGTTAGGTACTAAGTTTGGCACAAGGCCATAGAAAGGATCTTTTTCATTATACGAACTGGTATGCAATATATATTTTTTCGCCTTTACTGCATTTAATTATTGCAGTAAAAATGCAAATATTAAAACGAAGACCAAAGAGGAAGAAAACTATAAGTAAATAAAATAAAAAAAATATCCCTCGCTCTTCACAGATCAACCGAGTACAAAAAAAGGTTCATAACGAATAAAATTGGGTTGGTTGGTTGATTTTATTTAGCAGTATATCAAACTATGGGTTTATTTAATGCCAAAATCTAAGTATTTTGAACACAAGGCTTCAACTACAGATAAAATGTATTGTTGGTAATTTTTTTTATAAATAGGTATTGTTACTATTTTTTTTTTATTTTTTTAATGTTTATACGTTCTTTTTATAGATACAGTTATTTAAGTAAATGCTCTGTTTATAATAAATAATATTTATTATTTACTTAAATAATTGTATCTATAAAAAGAACGTATAAACATAAAAAAATGTCTTAAAATAATTGTCGGACTGTCCATTTCATAATTTTCTTTATATAAAAACGTATTGCTGGTAACCTGTCTTTGTTGAAAAAATTCAGCTATCGCAGACCCGCATGTATTGAGGTACTTATACAAATGATACCATCGCACTTTTCGAATAATGACTTGTATATGTTGATTTTAGTATATGAGAAAAATTAAAAAAATTTACTTTGACACTTTTCGGCGGTTAAAGGAAAATCATCTTTTTTACTTTAAATCCTGGTGGGGGGTTTAGACGATGAATTTTGGAGGGTCGTTGTTTGAATCCTATCTGGTAGACTCCCGCTTCTGATATAAAATTAGCTTATGGCCATATCACATTGTCAGTACCTGGTGTGTTTAAAATTCAATTTATATTCGCATATTCTTTTCTTTAAATTTCTGGATGATTTCGCCGATGTATTTTTAGGGGCATTGTTTAAATTCTTTTTGTCACACCCCTGCTTCTGGTGTAAAATTATATCCATCATTCTATTTCCCACGTAATTACGGTACAATCCTATAACTGTGCAGTACCCAACAAGGATTGAACTCACTACGATAGTCCCCATTAGCTAGATTACGTTTCTAATCTCTGTTCAATAGTGATGTGACCAGGTCAAATATGTACGCGTGTAAATTATGCGAGACAAACAACCAAACTCACCCCCGTAATTCGTTTTTCTAACTCTGATTTTTTCCTCTCCCAACTGATTCGTTCCGACTCAAGCCGATTCAGTAACTGTTTTTTCTCCTTTGAATGCGCCTCATCACGTGATTTGAGCTGCTGCTGCAGGTCCATTGCAAGATTGTGTGCCTCCGTTAGGAGTCTCTTCTGTTCGCTGCGTTCTTTCTCCCATAATGCTCTATTTTCTTCGTCTTTGGCGTCTGTTTTCGACTTCTGTGCATTTTGGACAAGTCGAGCTTCAAGCTGAGAGAGAGAGAGAGAAAGAGAGAAAAATATTTAAAAACAGTTTTAACAAATGTTTACTTTATTGTCCGTCAGCGAATGTTAAACGAAATATGTAATGTATTTTTCTGTCAAAGACGCATGGTAATTTTCAAGAAAGAAACACAATTCGGAAGATAGAAGAGGCAACAATACTACACCATTTCATTTTCAAAATGAAAATAGTATCAATCAAAATGAAACGAAAAATAATCTTTTAAAAAACTGGACTGGAGATGTAGTGACACTAAGAGCAGAAACAAGAAGTTACCTCTTTCATATTTTAAAACATAATGACATATTTCGGGCTTTTCGCAATAGGCTCCACGCATAACCTCCGGTTGAAATTGATTAAACACAATCTAAATATATGTTGACCAATAAAAAATGAGCGCGCCTAAAATAATTAATAACTTAATCGGAGCATCTTTCAACTTCGCTAATGATATAAAAGCACAAAAAGAGATTCCAATAGACAAAGACACAGAGAGATGAACACTTACAATACTTACAATTGAGCGAATACATCAAAGGCATCTCAGCTTCAACAACCACTACAACTCGTCACACCTTTCTCGTCATTTTCATCCCTTTTACTTCTCTCATACATTCATACATCGTTTATATTGGGCCCTATCAAGGCCCAAATCGAACAGTCACTATAGAGCAACAACGGATTTTTGTGTAAGATGCGTAAATATGCCGACTTTGGTTTTGTGTGAAAGGAGCAAGATTTGAGTGTCTTTTTTAAGTCATGAAATTTCGGTGAAAGGGGCGAAGAAATACGTTTTTGCACCCACCCCAAGTTAAACTTGTTACTCTTAGCATCCGGTTCCTGACTTTATTTTCCATCCCTTCCGTTACCATTTTTATAATTTTTTTTTCTTGCAGAGAATATCTTTATTTCCCTCTCAACTATTTTTTCTCTCTATCTTTTTCTCAGAGAGTTTTTAGTTTTTACTTGTTTAGATTGGAGACTAGAGTGACAATTCCCCCCCCCCATATGTACGGTTAGGGCAGGTCACATTCTAACCCCTTCCTTCTGTTTATTTTATTCAAATGTTGGATATTTTAGCCCCCCCGCAACACCAATTTCTGAAAATTTGATTTTTACTTGGGATTTTTTCATTTAACTTACCCCAAATAATGAAAAGTTACTTATCGCAAATGTTAATTCCCCCTACAAAATTATAAAATTATTATCTTTTTTATTAAATTTTTAGCCCTCTTTTGAAATTATGCATTTTAAATCAAAATTTGTTTAGCTTGCATCGCAAAAATTCCAACCCTCAGAAGGAAAAATTAACAAAAATCAGGGAGTTATTGACATTTTGTAAGTGCAAATGATATTCAGGGTACTTACAAGGAAATTTTACAATTAAAAAAAACATGTTTTTGGCTTGTTTATCAGTGTGAGTGTGAATGTAGACCCCCACGCTTAGAAATAGCGCACCCGAGTCGCCCATATTTGGGGCCTTCACAAAGCTCAACCCAATGGGAGTGCAATAGAGGTGTTGCGGGTGTGTGTGATGTGTGTTGGAGATGAATAGAAGGTTTGAATTATCAGAAGGTTTAAAATTGTGTGTGTTCAATAATCATCCATCCACAACAATTAATACAGGATAGAGAATAAAGATTCATAAACATCTTGTTTTCAAAACGTAACAATTGAGTTTATTAATATTTGATACATATAGAGTTGTGCCTCTTAGATTAGGTAAATATTTGTATTCGACCTCATAAAGTGAAAGTAATTATTAAATTGTAGTTTAGAAGAATAAAGTTTCTTTAGCTTGTTTGGAATTGTGTATTGTACAAGTTGGTAAAAGTTCAGAAGAGATTTCAGAGTTCGTACCTGCGTGAATGTTGATAATGGCCTTTAACGTCTGACCGCAAAGGCTAAGACAGGAGTTCTTGAAGATTACATCTTGGTACTTGGTAGCAAGGAATGAGACGCGCGAGAGATGAATGAAAAGAAACTCGAGGGAGTTTACACGTGTTCTGTTTATATATCGTCGTGAATCACGTGACTGGCTCAGATGGAAAACGCGGTAAAACAGATTTGTCGCGTGCAGGCGGTTTGATTGGTCGGAACTGACCAATCAGCAAGCTAGATTGAAGGTGATTGACCAATGAATGCTTGTTATATATTTTGTAAGATTGTGATGGTGAAAATTATAACAGGAACAGTGCATTTCCTAGCAGGGGTTAACTAGCTTATTGTGGAAGAGTCCACAGAGGGATCTCGCTTTTAGTAAATATAAATTCTTAATATTTTGGGGTGAACTAATAGAAAAGATCCATTGCTTGTTATATATTGTGTTGGGTGCTTTTTATATGATAAATAAAAACAAGAGAGAAAAGAGGTTATTTTGAAAAAATAGAATTAAAAAGTTAATATTAAGATTTGAATTTTCAAAAATACAAATATGTAAAAATTAGGTTTCATTTTATTTTCCAAAAAGAAATAAAACTGTTTACAATTCCCACATATATTAAAACTATAGCCATAAATTTTGTTATATTCCATGCTAAGGGAATACATACTTAACACTAGGTGGATAATAGAAGAAAAGTTTATTGCACACAACCAGTACAATATGAAATACGGTACAGTTATACACAACAGGTCAATCTAGTAGTGAGTGCCACTAATTGGAAGGTCGGACGTGCTTGCGTCGTCTCTCTCTCACTCATCTCACGTCTACCCCCTCTCTCGTAGACAGTCGACATTATAGGTACTTACTACCTATAGTATAATCATTCGTGGGGGTGCCGGGTTATTCCATTACAGTTGTGCACAGCTTCTTTCTGTTACGGTCACTTGCTGATTAATTTGAGTAAGGGCGAAGAGAAAAAACAAATGAGTTATGCTCGAAACAGGGCAAAAGTTGAAAAATCTTCACTTGGTTGGGGAATGAAGGCCGGAGTGTACAACGGCTGAAACATTGTGATGATAACAACAACAAAGATGAGGACAGTAGTTCGCATATAAATAATGCAAATAATGTTGCCTTCAACTTGGGACATACGTGCATTAATTCAATTGTATTCTCAGGTACCAATGTGACACTACTGGAAAGGCGCTAGTAAATTGGAAAAAAATCTAGAAGACAGAAAAACACTAATTTCCGATAGACTAAAGATATACTGATGACCAAACGAGGGAAAATGAAAAAAAAGCATATTTGTTTTTTAATGGGGGAAAAAAAACTAGAAGGTAATTAAATTTCTTGTCAGCTGGGAGGGAAAATAAAGAGTCTATCTGATTTCGGATAGGACCGAGATCAAGTGATAGGATATTCTTGGAGGTGCAAGGACCTTCCAGAAAGAAACAGATAATATTTTTACGACCATTGAGGGACGGAGAGGAAGGCTGACGTGAGCGTGAAACTTGGGTTACAACTAGGGCCATTATTTTTCCTTTCATAGGAATTAAACTCGTCAAGCGTTTTTGTTGTCTAGATAATCTAGGCATTGAGCACTTTACTGAGTAAGTAGGTGTTTGCTTTTAAGTCTTTTACTTTTTTTTCTTATTGCTGTCCTTGTTCGAGATTTTATTATGTTTAAAGGTATTTAGGTCTTTTTATAAGTGTTCCGTTGGTTCCACCAACGGTTTTGATTTTCTTTATATATATATATATATATATATATATATATATATATATATATATATATATATATGTGTGTGTGTGTGTGTGTGTGCAAATATATAGAAAAAATAGGAAAGAACACGTTAGGTTAATAATCCGAAGTTCTTTAGTTTTTTTGTTTTTATTTTTAAAAAACAGTGCTCAATACATAAGTAAACCCTAAATTATAATTATTTTTTAAAAATATGATTCCATCACTACATAAGAGTTTCTCATGTTTCAAAAACAGGAACTAAAAGATGAAGCAGAGCTTGAAGATGAAACAGCTTGATACTTTAAATCAATTTATTTTTTATAATTAAATTGAAGCTTTTAGCTGCTGTTTTTGAAACATGAGAACTCTTATATAGCGATGGAATCATGTTCTTAAAAAAGAATTATATCTATATATATTATCTAACCATTTGCTTTGCGGGGTGGAGGATTATTAAGGAAACTGAAAAATAAAAATAACAAATAAAAAGAAGCAAATAATCTGCCAGACAAACATTCACAACATGACATTCCAGAATCCGGACGCTACTTTTGACTCACTCTGTATCTACGGATATATATATATATATATATATATATATATATATATATATATATATATATATATATATATGGAGGACTGTCTCTGAAAATTCTGTGATGCTCTGGCAAGAAAGCCACACGCCACTTCCCTTCAGAGTTTACAGATAAAAAAAAAATGAAGACTTCTGAGAATCGAAAATTGCTTACCCGATTATTATGTGTTTGGATTTCCGAACGTTCGATCTCCCAAGTTGCCTTTTCAGTTGCGAATTTGTTACTCTGTTCATTCAACATTCGGTCCTTATCTTCTACTTGCAGCTGAAGGTCTTCGATTTTACTTTTCAGTTGAGAAACCTGGTTCTGACCTGCTTCGGCCTGCAAATCAACAATTTATGAGAAGGTTATAAATTAAAGCTCTTTAAACACACACGCACACACAAGAAGTTTTAACCAACAAATTCTTGTCTACCAAACTGTCAACACCCAATTCTTGATAATGACGGAGATAGCCGAAAATACTAGAACAAAATATGAACTTCGGACAGTTTATCTCCAATCTCGATTTACAATATCGTCTTTGAAAATGAGAAAAAATACAATAAAAATGACAGACATTTTTGTCTGAATGTAAGTCAACTTGTTTGAATGAATTCCTGAGAGTGTTGGATGATACATCTGTGACACTATGATTGGGGTACCCACATAGAAGAGTGTGGTGTGTGATTATATCTCAGATGACTACCGATAAAATCTTTGAAGTGGAGTCTATTCTTGACTAAAAGAAAATAAGCGATAAATAAATTAAATCTTTTCGAAACAAGTGACAACAAACCGGACGTTAAAGACATCCGGTCGCAGGTTTATATTACCAGTAACATTTGGGATTGAGAGAAGTTGTAGATCGTCCTTGGCGGCGATCTGTCTTTCAAATAGTACTGGGCTGCCTGTTACCGGGAGAAGAGAGACCATCGAGGTATTTCCAACACCGCACATTGGAGTCGTAATCTTGAAATGAGCATACAGGTGGTAGGAGAGTTAAAGTTCATACTGGTTGAAGAGAAAAGCTAATTTGTTAGCCTGAAGTGGCAGAAGTCCCTCAATATTATATTTGTAGCTATGATTTCAATGCGAATCAAACATTTTCCCTGTATAATGCGAACTACGCAATTAATATTAACCAGTGCATTGGAAATTTGTTGAGAAATAAATTTATTTACACTATTTACACCGTTCGGACTGTTGTCCTCAACTTTATTACCATATTCACGGCGTTTCGGCCATTGCACGCTCCGACCTTCTTCAGGTGATATATTGTTGGAATGTTGAACCGAACCCTTTATTTAGTTCACGGGGTGGGTAGATTGTTCTAATTCCACATGCTATGCTTTTTTGGACATCTCAGTATTAGTTAATTCTCTAAATAATAACTGAACTCTCCAAGTTTTTGTTTCATCTGCTGTGGCCAGGTATTGAACTTACAACTTTTTGGGTCAAGTCACTTTTTAGATTGCTCAACCAACGCTTTTATCCACTCCTTAACTAAAACTGTAATATCCAAAATGGCATGGCACGTGGAATTAGAACAATCTAACCCAGCGGGCTAGATAAAGAGTTCGGTTCGAAATTCCAACGTATACTATATGAAGAAAGTCGGAGCGTACAACGGCCGAAACGTCATGAATATGGCAATAAACATGAGGACAATAGTCCGAACGATGTAAATAGCGTAAATAGTTACAATACATCATCTCAAAAATATAGACAGATATAAATCTATTTATCTGGAAAGAAATATTTTGTTCATTACTATTAGGTTATGGAATTATTGATATAATAACGTATATATGCAAATATAGCAATGCATTTTACATACATGCACCTACGTCATATTTATACACATAAATCTATGTCACATTTAAAGTCAGAAATCTATTAATCGTTGCAACAAGGATGTCTGCAATTGCGAAAAACGTATTTATCACAAAATTATGTTAATTCTCTTGATTTTGCCACTGTTTATTTATACAAGCATTAGAACAAACATGAATACTGAATGATAAACGCCATATTGACAAATAACTCTATAGCGTTGCAAGGGAGATAACTCTATTTATCTCCTTTTAGCTTGTTTCAAAATTTACAAATATAGCAGACAAAAATATGAAAATACACAAAACTTAATATATACAAAGATTATATAAGTAACGTGTATTCCTAAGGAGTAAAGTCCGTATTACTTATCCCATGAAATTTATGCCGTAAAAAAATTAGAAATATGTTTATTGTTTAACACTTTATTTTGTCTAATTATATTGCACAGCACTTTAGGGAGACTCAGTGAATTTATAACTAATGTAATGAACATTTGAAACTAGTATTCGCCTTTGAAAATCTGAACTTCTGATCAAATCTGCCAGTTTAAGATTGTGGAAACATTCTCTTGGGAGACTATTCCACAGGGTAGTGGTTCGCGGAAGAAGCTGTTCGAGTGGAACTTGCTTCTCGCCGATGGAATACGGAGGGAATGTGGGTGGTTTGATACTATGTAAGTGGCATGACGGGTCCTAGCCGTGAAGGTTGGCTCTGGCGGAACCAAGGAATGTAGTTCCTTCGACCACTTTCCATGGCAGTAGCGATAGAGCAGTGAGAGGCTCGTCACATTCCGCCTGTGTGTGTGTGTGTGTGTGTGTGTGTGTGTGAGAGAGAGAGAGAGAGAGAGAGAGAGAGGCTGGAGGGTGGAGATTAATTCTTCTGCAACAAAGAATCAGAGACGCGTTTGAGCTCTATCAAAACTGGAAAGGCTTTGTTTGGTTTGTTTTACAGCATATCAACCTCAATGGGTTATTTAATGCCAACAAGATTTTTATTGCTGGTAATATTTTTTTTACAAAGTATTTCTGGTATTAAAACTTATTTTTACACTATCATAGTGTTTTGACCTCAGTTTGGGGTTTAACTATTTGCCCATAGCTGAGACCTATCAGGTGCTACCACTCCAGGTCAGGCTGAACCTGGGAACACCAGCAATTAAGAGGTTGTTCTACAAGTCTCAAAACCTGATCAAAGGCCTTGCTGTTGGATGTAGTTTATCGTCTTACCCAGGACGAAGACTGGAAAGTGAGGACTGGGAAACTCCCGCTCAAATATGACAACAATTATTTTATTTTCGGCTTGATAAGTGTACGGTAACAACGTTGTCAAGAGGAAAATCGCGTTTTTGAAAAAAATATTTTTTGGCGGATAAGAATGTTAAACTTTGACTAAGAAATTTTGTAAACGGAAAATGTATGTATATTGTCGGAAGATTTTAACTCACCTCGTTGGCCTTTTGTTCAAATTGTTCCTTATCAGTCTTCCATCTTGATTTCTCTTGTGTGTATTTATCTTTCAAGTTGCTCATTCCACGCTGTACACCTTTAATGATTTCCTGTTGTAGCTCTTTCTCCCTGGATACCCGCTCCGAGTTGATCAGCAATTGGTTGTAATCCCTCTGTATCTTCTCTAGTTTGGTTTCGTAGCGTACTTTCATTGCAAGTTGTTCTGACTTGCGCATTCTTTCCTGTTGTTGCAATTGAAACGCCAACGTCGCCTGATGGACAAAAAATAAAAATAAAATAATTTATGCAGAGCAGCATGGAAAGCGCACCAGATATAAATCATATTTTTCTAACTCGAGCATCATTTTCTCATAGCCTTGGCATATATATATATATATATATTCTCATGCAATCCGATACTCAAAGTGATCAATTGATAATGTAAAACTTCACAGAGAATTCGAAGAAAACAAACAGTAAATACTGCAGGCAAAAATACATGGACATAGTTAAATTAAGAACATTCTAATCATACAGAAAAAAAAACGACACTCACTTGAAAAAGCAAATAATGTAGGAGATACCAGGTAAAACAACACTCTTCGCCTTCGTTCACACCTGCCTCTTCATCCGCTATAGCCAACAGTAATCACTTTTTCCAGCAATACAAACGTGATAGTTTTGATGACAACAAATGCCTCTTTGTGACCGCTCGTAATAACTGTAAACCTCAAAAAGTTTAAATCTTTCTTTTCTGACAGAATGAGGCACCATATTGTTTCTAAAAAGTTTAATTCTCTGTTATAGAGTGTAAAATAAGAGTAACTCTTTTATCTTTCTTATCTTCACTCGATTTGAGGTGGTATCATATTTCACTGATAAAGCAGAATGCTTTGTTTGTAAATTCTCTTCCGATTCTACTGTTGTCTCATCTGGAGTATCTTTGTCTGACTTTCCACTTAGAACTGAATCCCTACTGTGTGATATGCATATAACACCATTCACGATTTCTGCTATCATCTCTACTCTGTAAGATGTCATGTTTGTATTCCTGCAATAGTCTTAAATAAACGTGCTCCCAAACTGGCCCCTGTTCTCTCTAAGATTTACAATAAATGTCATGCTACTTGTTGCTTTCCTGCTTGTTGGAAATCCTCGACTTAAGAGCTCAGGCGAACTGTCTGATCTTTCTATTCACCTATTAATCTTCTGTTTCAGGCAATGTCATAAAGGCTCTAATCAACTCTGAATTGATTATTTACATCATTGCGATTGTTGTCCTCATCTTCATTGTCATATTCATAACGTTTCAACCGTTGTACGCTTCAGCCTTCTTCAGGTGATTGGAATTTCGAACCGAACTCTTTATTTCGTCCAACGGGTTTGATTGTTCTATTTCCACGTGTCATGCCTTTTCCGGATGTCTCAGTTATTTCCCTTTAACTCGACTCTCCAAGCTTTTTGGTTCATCACTGCTGTGGCCTGGTATTGAACTCACAACTCTTTGGGTCTAGTCACTGGATCTAACCAACGTCTTTATCCACTGTGCCATGTGTCCTTGATACAATCACCTGAAGATGGTCGGAGCATATAACGGCCGAAACTTTGTGAATATGGCAATGAAGATGAGGATAACAGCCTAGTCTAGGTTAATTGCTGATGTGTTAAATGGTATTGCTAAAAAAGTCTGTTCAGTTTTAGATAAGCATGGCGAAGCTCGGTCTGTTGCATTCTATATCTCGAAGGTGTTTGACAGGGTTTGGCATGTGTTGAATATTGGTTAACTGCAAATGGTTTGACACGCAGGTAGACTGGTGTAGTCACTCAAAATGGAAATAACCCCCACTGAGTGATTTAATGGAGAGATATATGAATGAATAGAGTTCACTCATGCAAATGTGTTGCGCAGGTCCATTATAGTAAAGTGAACTTTACTATAATTACTATTAGGTACTTTCCTATAAATGAGGTAGATTAGCTGGCCTGCCTTTCTACAAGGAGACACAAGGAGGCAGCCATGTTAGAAAGTAAGTTATCTGACTTCTACATCTCCGTCCTCTTCCCATTGCGGGAGCGTAGTGGTCTCTGGAGAGGAATAAGTTCCTTATTGCCTGGCCGATTGTATTGGAGTAATCGGGAATCCTGGTTCTTGATGGCGGTGATTGAGCAGGGCCCTGCGGTGCCAGGTCGCTTCACAATGTAATGCCGCCATTTCCAGATTTCTCGTCAGATTGATGTGGTCTACATATATCCGTGATCGTCGGTCCAAGGGACACAGGCAAGTCACTTGGGATAGGGGTCTTGATTACAGGTGGCTCAAATTTCCCCAGGAATCTACGGTTCCGCAGGGTTATTCTACCTGATCTTGCAACTCTAATCCTATATTGACGGTTGGGGAAGCGTCTCTACTATTCGTCCAGCTATGTATCCCATCGATGGCTATTTGGGTTTTGAATGGAAACTGTCTCGCCCTCACGAAGCGAGGCGAGGGCATGTGCAGTACGATTGTACCTCTCGATGAGCCCTGCGTTGCGTTTGGATAATGTCTTTTTACGTCTTTGGGCTGCAGCTATCCACTCATAGTGTGGCTTATATAAGTGTGGGTGCGATGGGATAAAATCCCGAAGACGTCTATGAAGCAGGAGTTGTACTGGTGATAAGCTAATCCCTTGGATAGGGGTGTTTCTATATTGCAGGATCGCTTGTGCTGTCATATCACCGTCCAAAGAATCTTGGTGTCCTTTATGAGTGTTTTTGCAGTCTTGACTGCTAACTCTGCTCACCCGTTAGACTGGGGATAGGCCACTGATGAAATCCTCTGAGTGGCTCATGGTCAGTCACCACTATAACGTTTGGGCAACCCAGTATGAACATATGGTACTTTTCGAGCACCCGGCTGATAGCTGCCGTTTTGCCTTCTATGGGTGCATATCTTTGTTGATCTTTTTTTACAAATTGAAAGGTTATGGCATTTCTGCCCGAATTTTTTATTCGATTCAATCTTTCTTATCTAATCACGGAATGAAAATTGTCTTGAACGACTTCTCTTCCAGATCTTATTGTATTAATGCTGGTGTATCCCCAGGGCTCTGTTCTTGGATTTATGTTGTTCCTACGTTTTTCTCAACGTCCTTACTGGTCTCATCAGTTCTCAACTCAGTAATTATGTTGATGATGATATTTACTCCTGTCTTAATGGTAAGTCTGATCGGTACGATCAGCTCAAATTAGAAGTTTATCTAAAAAATGACTGTCAATCTGTTAGTAACAGGCACAAGAAATGGCTTGTTCATTTTAACGCCCCCAAAATGAAACTGCTTTCTTTTAATCGTCTTAGTGAACATTTTTCCCTCCCCATTATCATGACCGACGCTAACCTCCAGGAGAGTGACTCATTGTGTTTTCTTGGTTTAACGTTTTCTGCTGACATGAAGTGGAATAATTATATTGAATCAATTGCTAGGTCTTTTTTTAAAAAATCATTTCACCTCGTGCAAGGCAGTAAAGCCACTAAGACACTGGGTGGGAAAGAATAAGAAAAAAAGAGAAACATTTTTAAGGAATGAGAACAAGAAAAGAGTAATCAAGAAGACGGAAGATAACAATTAACATTATTTACATTATTTGGATTATTGTCCTAATCTTTGTTGCCATATTTATCACAACGTTTCAACAAAATGAGCTTTGGTAAAAATGATACGGAGACATTAGTAAAGTTCCAGAAATTCATATAAGGACACATGACCTAGTGGATAAAAGCGTTGATTGAAGCCAGTGATTTAACCCAAAGAGTTGTGAGTTCAATGCAGAAGTGAACAAAAAACTTGGAAAGTTGAGTTAAAAAGAAGATATCAGATACTGAGACATACGAAAGAGGCATGGCACGCGGAACTAGAACAATCTACCCTGGTGGACGAAATAAAGGGTTCATTTCGAAATTCCAATCAAGTGCAGAAGGCCGGAGCATAAAACAGCCAAAACGTCGTGAATATGACAACGAAGATGAGGACAACAGTCCGAATAATGTAATTACAATACCTCATCTTAGAAATATAGGCAGATGGTGTGTATTTTGACGTTTAATTTAAAAAAAATGAAGTCCTTCTTGCACGATTTAAATGTAGAGATAAAAATGTTAAATTTCTCATGGAGAAAATATAAATTCAATTGCTGAATTATTTAAATATCGTACGTATAAATTAAATTTCTTATATTCAATGTCTGGAAACACAGCAAATATTATAGAGAAGGAATTGTATTAATTATTGCCATTTTTCCATAATAATTGTTACATTTACTGTACGAAATGTGTATGCAAATGTAAAAGTATTATGGGATGAAATTATATTTATATCAATGAAAATTATTTTTTTTATCTCTCCGTCTATTAAATTCGAATTTGCATGTAGCCCTGCAGGTTTCAAATCGAAATTCCCTGAAGGTTACCCGAATCGACAAACTCCTGAAGAAGGCGGGAGAGTACAACGGTAGAAACGTTATGATCACAATCACGACCACGTAGGTACACCTCATGTACTGCAGCTGTAGCAACAGTGATGTGTCTTGGGCAAGAGGCCTGACAGAGCTCAACCCTCTTCAGGGTCAGTTTTGAGCCCAACTCTCTTCAGGTTGGTTTTGAATCCAGAGTTCCTTCTCCTAGACCAGTTGTCATCCAAGTCTATAGGACCCAGTTTATCCTTCTATTTACCCATAGCTGGTGTGTGGGGGGCGGGGAGAGAAGAGATGGATTCATACCTTTTCCAAGGGTATTAGCACGTAAGTGAATGTAATGAAATCAATTGGAATTCGAACTCGGCTCTCCGATTCCTTAATCCGAGCCGCTATCCATTAACTCCATCATACCTCTTCGTTGTGATAATAACAACAAAGATTGGGAGAAAAGTCCGCGTGTAAATAACATAAATAAGTCGGGGCTTAAGAAACACTTTCAGGACTAAGTCGTCCCTCGGGAAGTCCTATAGCATCCATGCGTTTCTTCCTCGTGTTGCTTACTTGTGTCTTTATAGAGTGTTCGGTTGCGCCTATACGAGGAGCCATAAGACTGTGTGTTCCCACCGTTTCCACATGACTCGGAATAATAATTTCATTGTCCAGTATGAAGGATCTTTTTGCATGACAACATTGCAGTTCAATGCCAAATCTAATCTGTTAGATTCTTCCACTGACCTAATCCAACATCGTGCTATCGATGTTTTCAGCGTAACTCTTGAAGGCATGGCTTCCGGATGCTATGCCTTGTCAAATGCGAAACCAGTGATTTGGCCGTTGCCGACTTGAATTTAGAGTCGTCTTTCTCCTAGACTAGATTAGAGAGTACAGACATCCCAGTTATGGGTTAAATAGTAAGATAGACGAGATGGGTTTATAGATTTGCCAAGACTGCATGTAACTGAATATAACAAACACGACTGGAATTCGAACTCGACTCTCGGACTTCTCATTTCGAGCCGCTATCCAGTACACCACCCGCTCTGTAGAGAGAGAGAGAGAGAGAGAGAGAGAGAGAGAGAGAGAGAGAGAGAGAGAGAGAAACAATAAAATTAGAAAAAAAAAAAAACTCACCTGGGATTCTAAGTTGCTAATTTCCTGTTGTTGATTTTTACTCCGGGTGACCAGTTCCTCGACTTGTTTTTTCTTTGCTTCCAGGGCGTTACCGATTTCAGCCTGGGCATCCAGCAGCTTCTGTTTCTCGTCTAATTCTTGACGTAAGTTCCTGATCTCGTGATTCAACCTACTTTTCTCTTCAATCATATTCTGGTTATCCTGACGTAGGACTCGCATCGAGTCTTTTTCGTTCATCATGGCCGTCTTGGTGACGTTGGTCAACCTCTCATTCAAGGTCCGGATCTTTGATTGCAATACGTTCTTCTCCTCGTTCCATTTTGTCTCTTTATCGTTGAGCGTGTTCCGAAGGAGACTCATATCACGACACAATGTCTCCTTGTCGTCTGTCAACCGCTGAACCGACTGCAAAAGCTCAGTGAATTTATTCTTTAGCGCGTAATTCTCTTTCTGTTCGTCTGTCTCGCTCTGAGGGCGCATGCTCTCAACTTCAGTGACGTGAGTGCGTAGACGCTTTAACTCCTCTTCTTTCTGAGTCAGTCTCGTTATGGAGTCGCGTACGGCGTTGTCCAAGTTTTTCACCTCGTCGTGCTTTTTGTCAATGCTTATATTCAACTTTTGCAGCATGTCGTCTTTTTCTCGTAATCTCTCGTCTCTTTGTCTTAATGATTCCCTCAACTTTTTAACATTCTCGTCTTGCGAGGCCAATTGGGCAAGGAGAGTCTGGAAATCGTTGTCGCGTTGTTTGGCGATTTCTTCCAGTTCCTTGATCACTTCGTCCCGTGTGGTTATGGCGCCTTCTTTCGCTTTGATGATCCGCTCCTTTTCGTTGAGTGACGCTGATTTGACTTGAACAGTTTTTTGTAGTTTGAGTAGAATATCTTCCTTTGATCTTAGATCGAGGATTTTACTTTTAAGACGAATTTCTAGGCTTGATTTTTCTTTTTCGGATGCAGCACTTTTCGATCGCCAAATTTCATTAAGCTGAAATAAAATAGAAATATATAAACAATATATATTGTGTATATTTAGGCAGCATATATTCGTTCAAACAGGTTTGGTTAAATAATTTAGACATATCATATCGATTAGCTTTCGTTGGGATCCTTTCAAGTTCGTGGATCAATTTCTTGGTAGCCTTAGAAAATTGATTAAGAAAAATACCTAAATTTTCTTTCAAATAGTTTTTATTTTTCCAAGTACTTTCAATCTCATCTGAGACCATCTTCAGGCGGTTAACTTGTCTGTGAATATGTATACGTGTTTCTATAAATTCAAAACATTTCAACTGTTCGTTTTTACTGCTTATACAGCGTTTGAGATTTAGAAGTTCAAAGTTCACGAGTTTTTGCTTTTTTTTTCCAGTATAAGGGAAGTAACTTTTCCATTTTTGCTGATACATATAAAATTATTTATTTAATTGGTTCTTGCTTAATGGAGATAACTAATTTGCATATTACATAAAACTGAAACATCAAATAAATACAGTTTTATTATTTATATCTAACAGCTTGTGTCTTATATCTTACCCAAATATGCGTTTTTTTTTTTTTCTTAAAGACTTAGGAAAGACTTAGTTTACATATCCAGCATTAATAATCAAAATTTTAAAAAATAACTTTTTTGTTATTAATTTCTGACTTGGTTTTTTGCGATCATTATAAATAAACGATTTTGTTGATGGCTAAATAATTTTAAAAAATTATTTAGTTTTTCAAATAAAACCATTTTCGGCCTGGAAAACAACCTAAGTATTTAGATCACAACTTGTGGCCATAGGGAATATATAAAATGAAGGAAGCAATGTTTAAATTTTAAATAGTATAGTTTGAAAACGTGATTAATTTAAATTTTCAATTTTTAAGTTGTAAAAAAATAAAATCAATCGCTTTATTAAGATATTGGTGTTATGTTATAAGAGGACTGATATTACATAAATATAAAAGTTAAGTACTCTTTTCTCTGTTTCTAACAATATTTTCCTGTTTTTTAATACTTTGCTTACCTTTTGGTAGGTCTCTTTTTCCATCCCAATTGTCTTCGGATTTCGGTGTTGCACTTTTTGTCCCCTGTTAAAACACTTCCCAGCTATTTAAATGGTTGTACTTGTTTGATTTTGGTACCTCCGATTTGTAATTTGGATGCTGAGCTGTTTCTTTTGCTAACAACCATTCATTGAAAAACTTACATTTTCAATATTTTATTCTTGTCAATTTTTCTTTATTAGAAGAAAAGAATAAAAAACCTACCTCTTCAACTTTGCACTCTAATTCCTCAGCTTGCATTTTGTATTTATTGCACTGTTTCTTAAGTTCTTCGATATTCTCTTTGTATCCGTCGATCTAAGAGACCAAAACAAGGGAGATAACTATTCAACATTCAAGCAACATGTTCTTAAATAAATTAAGAGCCACAGAAAAAAAAAAGAAAAGAAAAGAAAGAAAAAAAAACCCAAAATCTATTCTGCAATATCAAACGCAGTTAAGTTTAACAAACGTACACTATTTACATTATTCGGACTATTGTCCTTATCTTTGTCGCCATATTTATTACAACGTTTCGGTCGTTGTACGCTCCGGCCTCCTTCAGGTGGTTGGAATGTTGAACTGAACCCTTTATTTCACTCACTGTTCTAGTTCCACGTGTCATGTCTAATGGATGTCAGTTATCAGTTATCTCCTGTTAATTCCCTTCTCCAAGTTCTCCACTGCCTTAACCGGGTATTGAACGAATACTCTTTCGGTCGTGTCTCTGGATCTAACCAACACCTATATCCACTGTGCCATGTGTCCTTAAGGAAGAAGGCCGGAGCGTACAACGGCCGAAACGTTGTAATAAATATGGCGACAAAGATGAGGACTATAGTCCGAATAATGTAAATAGTGTACATTATATCTTATCTCAGAAATATAGACAGATACTTTAACAAACGTACCTGCAAAAAATGATGTTATAAGGCCGATTTTTCTCTTGACATTGACATTTAGTCCATTATTAAACTTTCTCAAATTATTCCAGTAAATAAAAAATCTAATAAATAAATAATGTTTAAATCTCGAGAATAATGAATATGCTTTCAACCAATTTTAATGAATATATGTGGCGTGAGAAAATGAAAGAAAATGCCGGAAAGGATATTTTTTTCAAAATTTATAATTAATTACTCGACGTAATGTGTTTATTTAAATTTTCTTCACTTTTTTACAGACATTTTTATAAATTTATGAATAAAGAATTTTGTTTTCTTAGTTATTTCTTTAAGAAAATGGTAAATAGTTGGTTCATCTATTTTTATAATCTTACAAGTTTGGTAGTTTTCCATGTCGACAATATGAGATAACGATATATATATTTATATATCAAGTACAATATTGGGGAAAGATGTATGACAATGTGGAAAAAGTTTTCTTGTGACGCGTTTCATATTTTAGGACTTCATCAGACTAAATAAACTTCACGAACATAACAAATTTAGTCCGATAAAGTCGTAATGGACGAAACGCGTCACAACAAAACTTTTTCCACCCTGTCATAGATTTTCCCCAAACTTACAAGTATCAAATTATTCTTGTAAATAAAAAATCTAATAAGGAAATAGTGTTTAACATTTTTATCGTCATTCCACGTGAAAAAAAAAGCAAAAATCCAGTTTCATATGTTTGTTTTTTTATTAAAATTGTAAAAATGGCCTTTTAAAATAATACATATTACCGAGTTCACAGTAATAGCAGTGTCAAAAGAAAAACCGCCCTTTTGACACGCCGTTTTTGTTCGGGTACATTTGTTAAAATGTTCCGTTGTTATGGTAACAGAAGGTCTTACTTGACGCCAATAAGCGAAAACATTTCGTGTAATCAACAAAATAGTTCATTATTAAATAATTGAGATCAGGCTGCTAATACATTTTTATTAGATTTCATTGTAGTCTGTGATCCGCGAGAGGAAATGCCAAAGATCTGAATCGAATTTAATGTCAATGAGAAACCTTTGATCTTAGAGGTAGCGATCTGTGTTGGCCCTAATAGACACCGTGTTCACCCTAAGAGATACCAAAGTAAGATTTCTACTCGATGTCACATCAGAACATTAAAAGATCTAGGTGCCTCAAAGGTTGACATAGAAGGTGACGTCATAACCACCAAGTACAGAATCGGACCTCAAAAGATATCGGTGACTATGACGACATAAACAGGAGGTCAACCAAGCTTAACGTGGATTTACACATATAAGACAACCGGATGCCATTAAGTTTTACAACTAGCCAGTCTGCATGTGGAAAAGTAGGTTCACTCACATTCTCACGAGAAGAAGCGTGAACGTTCGAATTAAGACCGCGAAAAGCCACAATAGCCTTCATAGCCGACGTTAATTTGACGGAGAACAGAAGTATACAAACAATAATTTTATGTATGCAAAATTTAGTCTAGTGTTCTAGACGTTACTACTTCACACTTTTCGATGGAAGACAACTGAGTTAATTGTTGAGATGAATTCCAAGATTAACCATGCAGAAAATATATACACCAAGAGGAAAGATCGAAGAAAACGATATACCAGAAACGATGTTTGTTTTTTGTGTGAAACTGACCCAAGTAATCACTTTCCCAACTGACAAAGTCTCTCCGTGAAATCAGTATCACGTTCACAAACGTACTGACTATTCTCTTTTGCGTCGTGTTTTTATGCCGAGCTGATCTCGCAAAAAATTTGCATACGCCCAGCCACTCTCGCCAATTCTCCTTGTACCGAGATCGTGTCTTTCTTAAATTATGGTGTTAGAGCGGCCATATTTCTTTTTCCTTTCCTTCACTCGTTTTGCACGCCAGGCATATACGTGCTCGCTTTGGCACACGAGGTAATTCATCTCCTGTTCTATACTCCACCCTGATCTCCTGATCACATAAATAACACGGAGATGGCGATCGCTTTCGTCGAGTGCTTCTACGTAAAAGTGGACGGGATTCGCCCGTCTCTTCTCCATTTGTGCCCACTTCGTATCTCTTGTTATTGGCATCATCATCGTCGTCATCATCATTTGTTTCTTCTGGTTCTGTAGATGAATAGTCTGCACTGAAAAACAGTGGCCGTCATCTTCCGACGATGCAGATCCCTGACGCGGGCAGAGGTCTATGATATGACGTGACATTCCAATGATGAGAACGGAATGTGGGCTATATACCACTGTCACTGTTTCTTTTTTGAACTACGTCTGACATCGAACACAGATGGTCCAGACGCAGAGCCGTTAAACTCAGGAATGAGTTTGAGGTCAAACTTTCCCGCCACCATTATCGCCGGAATAACTTGTGTGAAACTGACCCAAGTAATCGCTTTCCCAACTGACAAAGTCTCTCCGTGAAAGCAGTATCACGTTCACGAAATACTGATTTTCCAAGCGTAGCTCAGATGTGGCACAAGGCCGAAAGTATGGGGCACCCAGTGAGGATCGAACTCACTTTTCAGTAGTAAATGATCTAGCAAGACAAGCTTGCTAACCATTACACCACGCCGAGGTGCCCTCGTTCACGAACGTACTGATTATTCTCTCTTGCGTCGTGTTTTTATGCCGAGCTGATCTCGCAAAAAATTTGCATAGGCCCGAACACTCTCGCCAATTCCCCTAGTTTCGAGACCGTGTCTTTTTTAAATTAAGGTGTTAGGGCGGCCAATTTTTTTTCCTTTCCTTCGCCCGTTTTGCACGCCAGGCATATACGTGCTCATTTTGCCAGACGAGGTAAGTCATCTTCTACAGTTTTAGCAAGAAAAAGAAAACATAATAAGAAAGAAAGAAGTAAAAGAAAGAAGAAGAGAAAAAGAAAGTGAAGATTGAGTGTAATGTGTGTAACGTCTGCTTCAGTGAATTATTTAGACGGGCATCCTCTTTTTAGCCAGTCCAATCTACTTGTGGTTTGTAGATGAGTTATTGATAGTATTTCATTAATTATAATTCAGCGTGCGTCTCCCTCTGCACGTCTGCAACATCCTACCATTACCTCAATACAATAATGGACTGTTCCATATCAAGGAAAGACGGAGAAAAAAGATATATCAGAGATACTATCTGGCTTTGGTGAGAAAAACAAAGCGTACAGAATAAGAAAGAAGGAAGACAGAAAAAGAAATAAAAGGGAAGAAAGAAGAAAAAAAAAAAAGAAAGAAAAAAGAAAGAAAAAAAGAAAGAATAAAGAAAAAAGAAAGAAAAAAAGAAAGAATAAACAAAAAAGAAACAGAGGTTAGCTACAGGAAGTGATAGATAACATGGCTGTATACATGCGGAACTTACAGTATGAAAACACCAATAAATTTATGTATTCGAGACATCATTGTAAAAGATGGTTCGATAATAGTTCAAGCATGTAATATGCAAAACACCTGATGATAATGGCTTCGTTTCAGAAATTCAAACAGATTTGTACTCGGCAGCTTACCTTGTACTCTAATTCTTCAGCTTTCAGTTTGTACTTGACGCAATCTTCAGTGAGGGACTGGATTTGTTCTTTATATCGAGAAATCTTTAAAACAAAACAAAACAAAACAAAAAAAATGAATAAAATGTGAGAATTTTTATATATTAGTTGAAAACCCGCTCCAGGGCGTATTATACACAAATAAATACGATATAAAGAACAAGGTTAATGCGCGTCCCCGGGACTTGCTTTGTTTTTTACCCCTATAGCACCATTTGACATATTTCTATGTAAGAGTCATTTTTTAAATCTCTACGAATCTAGGTCTCACTCTTTCTTTTTTTTTTTTCTCTCTCCCTCACACACACACACACACACACACACACACACACACACACACACACACACACACACACACACACACACACACACACACACAGAGCTTTTATTGTTATTTAGAGAAAATATTAAAAATCTCCAAAATATTATGGAAAAATATACATTTAAAAACTGTCATTCAATGAAACCGTGGAATGAGCGCACATATCCCTACACGCAAGCCGCCGATGGCAACGCTAGCGGTCCTCTAGTGGCAGACACTCGCGTGCCACTGGGTCTCTAGCGGACCGCCAGTGGTAACATTTCCGAGATGAATACGCCGGCGGTTCGATAGCGAGCCACCAGTGGTAAAGGCTATTGACATGCCACCCAGTGGCAGATTGGTGGCTTGTGTGTAAGGATGTGTAAGAGGAAATGCGCAATACGCCAAAACACACATGTGCGTCTTGTGGAAGTAAACTTGTTAACAGATACATTCCGAGGTAAAAAAAAACATTCACTCAGTGAATGTGATTATTATTATTAATATTTTTATTATTAATATAATTATTTTATTTTATTATTACCTTATTTTATTTTATTATTAATATTTTTATTATTAATATAATTAATTCTCTCAGTCTATGCGATTTTTATTATCATTATTTTTATTATTAATATAATTATTTTATTTTATTATTATTTTATTTTATTTTAATATAATTAATTCTCTCAGTCTATGTGATTTTATTACATTGACTGAGAGAATGTTAAAAAAATGTTATAAAGAAACGTCTAATACAAAATTGCATTTTGTTTCGTTATTTTTACCTCTTCTTGCAGTTTTTTACTTCGAACTTCGGGGCTACTTCGGCCTTTACCAGGGGCTCCATCTTGACCTGTTTCAATCTGAAAAAAGGAAGATATTATTAGCTTTTAAATAAAACTATTAATTTGTATAATCATAAAAAAGGGGAAAAAATAGAAATTTTCATAAAAAATATTGTTTACCATGAAGTCTTATAAAATTAGATTAAATTAAAGAAATTATTAAACTGCAAAGTAGAATTTTTTTGTCAAATTTTTTTTCCAAACAAATCGGATTATTCAACTTTCATCGATTGGTTTACGAAATTGAACGAAACGTTGAGTTTGTAAATCTCGATAAAAATGTTAGCGATAAATTCAACAATAATAAATACTGTGAGGATTTCAAGAAGTGTCAGCGTATTGCAAAAAAAAAAAAAAAAAAAATTAGTTAAAATTTTGTATATTTATAGAAGTGTGATCAGTAGCGGAGATAGGCCGTTTATAGATATAGACAGTGCGGACATAGGAATCAACACTTCTTATTGATTACCAGTTTCACGCCTTAATGCGATATTCATACCAAACCTGAAACTGACGTGAATCAACACTGCTAACACGATGACTACGTACACACACACAAACTATATATATATATATATATATATATATATATATATATGAGATAACCATATATATTTTTATATATCAGGAACAATATTGGAGAAAAATTTATGACAATTTAGAAAAAGTTTACACGTGACGCGTTTCGTCCTTTAAGACTTCATCGGAGCAAATTTGTTATGTTGATGCGACTACACATGCGCACGAACGGGGGATGCTGGGAATTGTAAACATTTTTTTTTAAATATCTTTTTTTATCTTATTTGAATGAAACGTAGAGTTTGTAAATTTCGACAAAAATGTTAGCAATAACTTCATCAATACTAAATACTGTGAGGATTTCACACGCGTCAGTGTGTTGCAAAAAATTCTAATACTTAAAGTTGATTTTTAGTAACAGGTGAAAAGATGGCAACAGGTCTTTCATTGGAATGTTTTGTCAGTCATGGATTATCTCCCTTTAGTTTTTAATTGAACAGTTTAGGGATTAGGTGTTAATGCGATCTCTTTTCAATATAGTTTAATTGGGAGAGACGAAGAACCCGGTTCAATTCTGGTTTTCAGTTGCAACAATTGATAATATTTCATGTGACATATTTGAATAGATATCCGAATTACTTTTACTTTTGAATGACGGTCATTGCCACCAGCTGAAAAGTAAAACCGGCCCGTACCGACTGAAAATGTGAGAGAGGGAGACAAACCGTCAAAGAGAGATGTATTAGAGCAGATGTTCTCAACCAGGGATAAATTTACCCCTAGGGGGTAAAAAATTATATAGTCGGGGGTAAATAATTGAAGTACCTGATAATTTAAAAAATAATTCAATTATGTTAATTTTTGGATAAAACTCACAGATTCATTCCCACTCTTTACTCAGCGTGCCTTCCAAGTGCTTGTTCCTTTTGTCACTACGTACTTATGTGAATCAGGGTCATCAAGTTTAGTAACAATAAAGACAAAGGCCAGAAACCGCCTAAAAGCCGATGATGATATGAGAGTAGCATTATCAGAAACAGCTCCTCACATAAACAAACTGATTAACTCAATGAATCAACAGTGTTCCCATTGATAATGCTTCTGGTGTTTCTGTTCATTAGTTTTTGTAATACAAATTAACTTCATAATTTTCTATTTAGAAAAGGTTTGATTTTCTTCTTTTTTTGATACGAATGTATAATACTATTTTTATACAAAACCTAAAGTCCTAAACAATAAAAAGGTTCTTTCTGACCTTCTTGTTTTTCTCTCACTTTATGACATTGATGTACAAATGAATGATGGATTACTAATTTTTTGATCAGAATACTGAATTTTTACTAATTTTTAGTATTTGTCAGTATTTTTTATTTCTGTTTGGGTATTGTTTTTTAATAATGACTAATTTGCACAATTTTTAGTCACAAATTAGTCAGTACTAATCATAATCATTCATTCAAAAAAAAATTTTTTTTAGTATTTTCCAAAATTTTTTCAAATTTCCAAAAACAAAAATACTAAAAAAAATTTTTTTTGAATGAATGATTATGATTAGTATTGATTTGTAGATCTACTAATACAGCGGATAAAATGAATAATGTTTTTTTATTAATGACTACAAACGTTAATAAAAATACTGAATGTTATACAGAGTACTAACTTATACTAAAAAATTAGTAGATTAGTACTAAATAAGAAATCGGTATTTTGAGTGTCGCTTAGTATTTTTTTTTAGGCACAGTATTTTGATTAAAAAAAACCCTTAGTATTTTGAATGAAAAAAATCATTCATTCATTTAGTCACGAAATTGTACATCAATGCTTTATGATGGCTATGAATTTTTTGTATGGGAGTAGGGGGGTAAATGGAGAAAATACATAAAGCCGAGGTGGTCAATGATGGAGGAAAGGTTGAGAATGGCTGTGTTAGAGCGTTAGTAGATTCTCTTGGATTATTTTCGATGATACTCACTTCTGATTCGAGTTTCTTGTAATCGTCTTTTAGTCGTTGATTTTCCTCTTCCAAAATCTGGAGACGTTCTCGTAAACCGCTGATTTGGTCACTGGCTATACGCATATGCTTCTGGTTTTCTAATAACTGATCAAAAGAGGAAAAGAATGACGGTAAGAAGTAGTAATAATAACAATAATAATAGTAGTAACAATAGTAATAACTCATAGTACACCTACTACAGCGACAAAGAACGCAAAACAGAAACCAAATGCAATGTACCAAATACAAAAAGTCTCTTCATGTTCAATAATCTTCCCGTACCAAGGAAGCTGATCTAGACAAACTCCGTACCCATCAGTGACTACGTAGTGCAGGGTTAAAAGCTGAAATCGAAGGTTTTATTCTTGCTGCACATGACCAATGCTTGCTAACTAGAAATTGCCAAGTACACATACGGAAAAATTGTGTTAACCCGAAATGCAGCTTCTGTGATAAATATCTAGAAACTGTTTACCATCTTCTATCAGGTTGCACAATGTTAGCATCCACTGGATATAAAACTCGGTATGATAGAATGAGCCAATATCTACAATGGAAAATCTGCAACTTTTATGGGAAGGGAACTGCAAGGAACTGGTATGAACCGGTTACAAAGATAGGACCTGTAACAATTTTATGGGACTTCACAATACACAGAGACAGAATAATCAAAGCTAATCGACCAGACATCGTTGATCAAAGACCACAAATACAGAATGGGCTTTCTTATTGATGTGGCAGTCCCTGTAGATTGTAATGTATCTTTGATTGTAATGCATCTTTTTGTATGACCATTCACCATTGTCAGTAGAATGAGCAATTGAAGCTCGTGTGGGATACGACCATCTTGACTGACAAGCGCTTGCAGAGCAATCGCCCTGATATCACACTTGTGCAAAAGAGCAGTCCTGGATGGATCCTGATAGGCATTGCGGTAACGGAATGCGGAGCAGGCGAAAATACGGAGGTACCAAGACTTGACAGGGAAAACAAGCAGCAGCTCAAGTTCTGTGGCTCGCGCATTTGGGACTATTTCCAGGAACCTTTCTGCTTCGCAAGACGCCTTGGAGATACCTGACATCATTAGGAGTGCACAGGCGGCAGCTCTACTTGGAACAGTTTTTGTCTCGAGTGCTTTCGGCCACTTCTTTAGCGATTTCAAAGGGGATTTTGAATATATATATATATATATGGATTGGGGGATTTGCTTTGGACGCTTAATACTTTTTTTGGTCTGGGAAGATAATTAAAGCTGTTTATTCGTCCAATTTTTAGATTGATCGCCATAGTCTATTCTGTTATTTTGGCGAGGATAATTTTTAATTTTTTTTATTATTTTATTTATTTATTTGGATTGATTATTTTTATTTGTTTTTGCTTATTTATGTTTATTTTTATTAGTTCTAACGGTTATTTTAGCGAGAGCGATTTGTTAAATTAAGTAAAATAAATAAATAAACGAATCACTTTGTTGGCAAGCTGCTCTATCATTTATCTATATTTATGCGTACTAAATAAAAAATAACGTTTATAGTAACAGTCTGTTTGATTATTCGTATAGAATAAAAAAAACAATTTGGAAAATTGTATTTATTAGAAAGCCCAGTGATAATTTAATTCAAGAATTTGGTAGGAGTAGAGAAGTATAAAAAAAACTCACAAAGACGCCTTTGATCAGTATATATTTCTTTTCATTTTAGTTTTCGTCAGAAAAGCAAGCAGCAGATATTGCGAAGACATACTTTCTTTTGGAAGTTTTAATTTTCTATTTGGAGCACGGTAAATGTAATCACGTGGTTTTAGACATGAGGCTAGACCCTCAAGATGGCGACATATTTGTCTTTTTTTAAAGATAACATGTGTATTTTATTTTTGGGATCGAGTTTTTTGCTTTGTTCTGTGTTGTTCAAAATACCTATTCATCCATCAATATCTTTCTTCTTGCCAAAATAGTTCGACAAAATAATATAGAAAAGAGACTTTTGTTTGGTTTAAGTGAGGGGGTGTTTTTCTATTTCAGATTTTTGTCAGGTTCGTTGTAATTTCTCGCGAATTTTTCAAAAACAACTTATTTTTTCCTTATGATGTCCATCGGCCGTTTCTGTAAGTCGGTGTATATTTCTGCTCTACGTTGTTGCGGACGTAATGCTGGTCGTGTTTGGGTCACAAAACACGTGTCTCCTGTTATAATATAACCTTAACAATAATGGCGAACTCGGAATGTGAGCCCGAATAATAAAATGAAATATAACACATAAACTATATATATACACAAACTATAAGTATGTATTAACAAAACAAAGGTATTCATAGATAACAAAATATTGTTGCGTGTTACACAACAATGAATATGAAAAAAGAAAACATTTAAACTAGTGAAGGTGTTTGTGTAGAAGTAAGTGTAACAAGCGTTTGTGATGGACACATGTGCATATATACATGTGTGTGAGAGAGTTCAAAAGTCAACAAAGGACCAAGGGAAGCGAACGCACTTCAGCGGCAGCGTTCTTATCTACGTGTGATCTACATCAGAAAGCTAGAGAAAAATAACGGAAAGAGATGATGACAGAGAATGCTACCCCCTTTGGCTTAAGGAGCCTCCCCTAGCGACGTTTTTTTTAGGAAATTAAGTGGGGTAACCCCACAACTTAACCCAGAGATTGAACTAACGACCTTGAAGGAAACAGATTATCATTGGTTCAGTATGCTACTGGGTTCGACACGCATCTAAAAAGGGTACAAAAGCCGAAACCGCATGATAAAGGCGAGAAGACAGACGTTGAACGGTTCGCAACCCGACCAAGAGGAGATTAAAATATCATTATCATTATTATACAATTTTGGGCAGTGATTCATACTGAGAATCTTTCAGCACCCCCATTCTTCTTGTATAATAGTAGCAACATATTATCTCATTATATTTTAAATTTAAAAGTAAAATTTGAAAGTTTAGTTATAAAGTAATCGAAAAATGAAATGCAACTTCGTTCCTATTTTTTCAGTAATATACATATATATAGAGGGTTGCATTAACGAAACACATATATATCTTTTACACATCTGCAGAAAAAGAAGTCCGTAGGGGTGAGATAACTTACTGTATACCTACTTTTGCAGACCCCTATATATATATATATATATATATATATATATATATATATATATATAAAAGTGAACATAGAAGTCAACACTTTGAGGCGACAGTCTGTTTCATGCTATATGCAATCGTCAGGCCACATATGCTGTTATTTTTCTCGGCTATTTATATATATACGGGGTTAGTGGTGCATTGTGGGTATTCTATTATGGTGGTTATTTTTTTACCGGAAGTCGCTTTGTTTATTTATTTGGGTCAAATTATATTGCTCGTTTTTTTTTTTTTGTTTCTTATTTTATATATTTATTTCTTAACGTAGTAAAAAATTGTTTATATCACGTATTTAACAGTTTTGTTTTGGTTTGAGAATTTAATTCAAGCTATTTGTTCAATTTTGGGGTTTGTTGTTGTAGTTCATTCTAACTATTATTTTTTTGGTGGGAACAGTTTTTAATTTGGGATTGGTTTGTCTATTTACTTGGATGAATTTAGGTCAATTTATTTGTATATTTTTCTTTTCGGTTTTTCGGTTTTTAAGCAATATAGTATTTATTTCCGAGAAAAATAACAGCATATGTGGCCTGACGATTGCATATAGCATGAAACAGACTGTCGCCTCAAAGTGTTGACTTCTATGTTCACTTTTATATTTACACACGCTCTATCTCTGATATTGAGCACTTTATCCCATAAATATAGCACACCTTAAGACTATATTTCTTTATATATATATATTAAGTGTGAATATAAACTAAATAACGAGATATTAGCAATTGTATATGTGTGCAAGAGCGTGCATACACAGATAAGTAAATAAATAATTATTGAATTTAATTTATAGTGCAAACAAAACAGTGCTCGGCGTAGTTGAACATAGCTATGAAGTATATATTAATAAATACACATATTCTTACGTTTGCAATGCAACTTAAAGTATCCTGGTTTTGCAAGTCGTCAGGCACGAATGGCGAATGGACCACTTAATACAGTTGTTTTTTTTTTTTTTTAAATACTGGGAAGGAACGTTAAATTATACGCAGATTCAAAGCACAAAATTAATATAAACTTATTATATTAATGGGGGCGTAAATTAAAAGTAAAAAAGAAATGATGCATGCGTAAAGTTTATATGATACAAGTTTTTCCCGTTAGAAAAAAACAAGTATTTGAGTAAAAAAATTATAAGGAGAAAACAATATGAATAAAAAAAAAAAACTCCCAAAAATGGTGGGAGTAGGCGTGATGAATTGTATTATAATTGTTTATAAATAATCTCTATGTTTCAAAGAAGTAACACTGCACAGTATATAAAGCTAACGTTTAATAATATTAGATTATCAAGTAAAAATCTAAAAAGTCTAGAGAAGAATAAAAAAGTAAAAGGTGAGAAAAGAAAAGAAAAAATATATAAGAAAAGAGGAACACCTTGTAGCCCGTTACATATTAATAGACGCTTAAATGGTTAAAAGGAGGTAATTGTATAACCTAAAATATGTAATGGCCAATTGATGTTTGGTTAACTTATACACACACACACATAGATAATTTCTGTCTAAATTTCTAGGTAGAGGAGTTATCATTATTTACATGCAAAATATTATCCTCATCTTTGTTGTCGTTATCACGACGTTTTCGTCATTGTGCTGTTCGGCCTTCATCAAGTGATTGTCTTGAAGGGAATTTCAAACTGAACTCTTTGCCCACATCTAGAGATACCACTAGTTCTTATTTAGTACTCCTCAGTGATTACTATAATACTGATATTTTATTGTAAGTATACAAGAAAGCCTACTTAACACATTTATTCTCGTAAAAATTAATACCTCGATAATGTGGCACAAAGGTTGCATGTAGTCAAACACATATGCAAAGTCTGTCCGGAAAGTATATCTTAAACACGTTGAAAACTCGTTGGGCGGCCTTGATGTAACTTTGCAACCAATCAGAGGGGAGCTTATGGCCCATGCATGGACAGAGGTTCTCTCGTGAGGTCATTCTGTTGTTATTGAGACGTCACCGAATGAACTCGTTTACCGTGTGAGCGTCAAATTCATCATGAAAATGTACCTGTTTACATTTCAGCAGGTTTTTTTTTTTGCAGAATATCAAGCAAACCACTTATGTGAGCCCCCTTTCTCTACAGTCAAACGCCCTTTGACATTTTGCTTTTTACAAAAAATGAGATAGGAAAAGGTAGACAAACCGTGAACGAGATCAAGAATAATGTGACGAGGCAGTTGATGATGAGAAGTACTAAGCTGCCGTTTCCCTACGTAGGCTATCCCCCCACCCCACTAATATTAAGCGAGTCATTTGGTATCTATTCTCTATTAACATTTATTAATATTAAAAACAATGTTAAATTGGTCACTTTTCATCCCAAGGTTCGAACCCATAAACTTGAACTTACCTCGTTCTGTAAAAGTTCCTTCTCTCGTAAATGGAGCTTAGCATCGTCAGCCAACCCGGTCGAGATGGTGTCTGTAGCAGTCATTCTGAGTTTCTTCTCTGCAGCCAGAACCTTTGTTCGTTCCTCGGCCAACAAACGCTCTAGGCAACCAACACGCTTCCGGAACTGGTTCTGCGTAAAATAACAAATTGTGTAAATCCAAAATTGAGATTATGTGATAAATATCCAGAAACAACTGACCAGGTTGCCCGGTATTGGCACCCACTGAATATAAATCACGGCACGACACAGTGGGCCAATATCTGCACTGGAAAATCTGAAACCCTTACGGAAAGAAAACTTCAAGAAATTGGTATGACCCCCACCAAAAAAAAAAAAAAAAAAAAAAAAAAAAAAATAACCCTGCTTACAGAGATAGGCCTTTAACAATTTTATGGGACTTTACAATACACACAGACAGAACAATTAAAGCTGATCACCCTGACATAGTGATTAGAGACCGCAAAGATAAAATGTGCCTCTTTATTGACATGACTGTCCCTGCAGACTATAATGTATCTTTCAAATTCTTCAAAAAACTATCAAAATACAAGGCCTTTGAAATGGAAATCTAAAAATGTGGCACATGAGAGCATTAATAATTCCGGTTGTAGTTAGAGCCCTCGGTTTGATTGGAAAAGGTTCCGATAGACTCAAATAAAGGGATTCTTGGTAGCCCATGCTTTAAAGAAATACAAAAAATGTACTTACAAGTACAGCTCACACATTACGAAGAAAAAAATCTATGTAAAATATGTGTGATCACAGGTTTTTTTTTTTTTTTTTTTAAGAAATGATCAGTGGAAAATGTCATGAAGCCATTTCTGACTTTAGGTCTCTGGTTGGGACCCGGAAGGAAATGTGTATACAACAGAAATCCGAGGAAATAAAAATAATAATAATAATAATAATAATAATAATAATAATAATAATAATAATAGCATCTGGAAAACTTATAACTTTTATTTTAGAAAAAAAAATACTGCAAAAAGTACGTACGAACACAATCCAGACCCGGTTACTGACATAGGGACTGCAACTATTTTATGGGGCTTTACACACAGAACTATCAAAGCTAACCGCCTAGATATAGTGATGAAAGACCAAAAGCAAAAATAAAAAGAACGTGCTTTCTTATCGACATGACAGTTCCTGTATACCTTCCGCAAGAGTATTTGTGCATAAGTGAATGTAACGAACGGGACTAGAAGTCGAACTCGCCTCTCCGTTTTTTCAATTCGATCAAATATCCATTACAACATTTCGCACTCACCATAAAAATATGAGTAATAAGAAAATAGAAAAAATAAAAAAACAACACTTTTTTCTCACCTCCCAGTCTTTATTAATAATATCATCGTCATTTTCGTGTTTGTCGCGAGTGCCCCCCGGTGATGGCGGTACAAGGAAGACGTCGTCACTGCCAACGCTTGCATCGCTTAGGGCACTTACGTTGGATGCACTCCGTTCTGAATGTGATGACGACGACTTGCACAACCGTTCCAATTCCTTCTCGGCTTCCTCGGCTCGTTCGTTGACGATATCCAGCAAGTTCGATAGAACATCGTTTTTGTCTTGCATCATTTCAATCTCGGTCAGCAGTTCCTTCTCCTTTCGGAGGTACGTGTCCTTCAGCATCGACAGTTCTTCCTTCAGATCCATCAGTTCGATGTCCAGTTTGTAGTTCTTTTCCTCGGCTTCATGGAGAGTCTTCTGTTGGTTACCTGTCAAAGAAAAGCAAATATATTTATCTCGATTTAAAAGTTAATAGAAAAAAGAAAATACAGCTCGTTCGTACTTAGAAACAGCAGTATTAAAAACAGAATTCTCAGAAGAGTGCTGGAGTATTAAGAAGACTTGCTTGTTCGTACTTCGAAAAATGCAGTGGAAATATTATATTTAATCAATTGCTACGTTTGTTACAAGGAAAGTTGGTTCCCTGTGTCGTGATAGACATTTTTCTCATCAGAATCTAACATTCGCTCTTGCTTTGAATATTGCTGTCACATCTGGTCCGGTTGTCCTGCTATATATTTTGAGATCCTTGATAAAATCCAAAGAAGAATCTGCAATATTATTATCCCTGGCCTGGCATCTCAGCTTCAGTCACTTTCCTACTGCCGTAACGTAACTTGCCTGTACCTTTTCTATAAAGGCTTTCATGGTAATTGTTCTGATGAACTTTACTCTATGGTATCTAGACTTTATGAATTTAAACGCAGTACTAGATTGATAGCAAGATGTCATCATTTTACAGTTGAAATGGCTGTGCTTAAATTCATAAAGTTGAGCTACCAAAGAGGAAAAGCTTATCAGAAGAATCACCATGAAAATATTAATAGAAAAAGGCACAGGGAAGCTACGTCACGGCGGTGGGGAAGTCACTGAAGCCGGAATACCAGGTTAGTCCCTATAACATTGCAGACTTCTTTCATATTTTAATGGTAATTGTTCAGATGAACTTTCCTCTATGGTACCTTCAATTTATGGATTTAAACCCAGTACTAGATTGGAATTGAGGGCTCATCATTTTTCACTTGAAATAGTTAATAGTTTCTCCATACTTCTCGCTTATGAAAGTCTCTTTCGGCTTCTTGCTTCTAGATAACTTTAGAAATTTAAATGCAATGTTAATCGTTATCTGTCTTTTTAATTGTTCTTTTATTATTATCGCTCTTTTATAGTGCATTTTTCACATATTCTCTAACACCCAGTAACCACTTGCGTCGTAGTGGCTTTATTGTCTTGTTTGAGTTGAAATGATAAAAAAAAGAAAGAAAAGATTATTCTTTAGATTTTATTTCTACTCATAATTATAATTTTATCGATACTTATAATTTTCTTTTTACCCATACACAAAGAGAAGAGTACAAAATACCAATCAACGGTTCGCTGAAATATGTTACAAGGTTAAAAGAGGGGGTAATAGTAGGTAGAAAGTTTCACCAATGTCTAAAATGGGGAGGGGCGTGTTTTACTTGAAAACTAGTAATCGAAACCTGGAAGTTTTATATAAGTTCGAACAACGAACACTGGTGCCTTTAAGAAGTAACTGCCTCAAATAATACAGAAGCCCTCATAAGAAATTGTATTAAACATTTCTGAAAAATTCCATTATTTCATAATTTGACCATATTTGGAGAAGTGTGTTTAGCCAACAAAATTTCAATAGGAGTTTATAAATAGAACTTTTAAAATATATATAGAGACATGAAAGGGGAAATATTGGTAGGTGTTCTATGCTGAATACATTTTATACATTACGCACACAATTTATATCTCTAATAGTTGCAGTCTGCGTATGTGTTAAATCTGTCTCTCTTATACTATACGCGCGTATAACCTCATTATCTTTGCGCGTCTCCGTTTCCACAGCCGGATTTGCGTGTCTTCGTCTCAACCGTCGGCTTTGCGCATCTCCGTTTCGACCGTCAGTTTTGTGCGTCTCCGTCTCGACCGTCGGTTTTGTGTGTCTCCGTCTCGTGTGTCTCCGTCTCGACCGTCGAATTTACGTGTTTCCATCTCGACCGTGGGCATTCCGTGTCTCTGTCTCGACCGTCGGCTTTGCGCGTCTCCGTCTCTACCGTCAGTTTTGTGCGTCCCCGTCTCGATCGTCGGTTTTGTGTGTCTCCGTCTCGTGTGTC
>CAHIKZ030002379.1:392500-395000 GCA_903632075.3 Acanthosepion pharaonis
ATTATTACCAGCAACAACGGTCCTCATAAATTCTAAGTAAAAATAATGTTTTCTATGAATTTTCATGCATCCCCTGGGAGATTGCATTTCCAACACTAATAATAATTAAAAAATACATTAAATATTCACACTGAGCACATATAACCCACACTCTCATGCAGATTGACCTATCGAAACTTAGTGCAATCCGCGCACACATCAACCAACTCATCATGAACGCCAAAAATATGACTATCAGTATAAGACAAATACTACTAGATAACAGCAAAATTACGCCATCCAATGCAAGGAAATACTCAAAATTTTAGAAGCTATCATTATACAAAATAAACAGCACACATCAAATCAAATATCATTCACCATAGGAGACGGTATCTTCAAGTGCATATGATATAATTAATGTGCACATATGTTAGTACTAAAAATTAAAATAAAATAAATTAACGCCGTTTTTGTGTGGCATCATTGCCAATAGTTATTACACATGACGTTGTGCTAGACCATTTCAAACGTCCAGTTTCCTAAAGTTACCAGGATGTAGAGAAAGGAATTCTAACTGCCACACAGACACGACATTGTGTTCGTTATATATTCTTGGTGCACATTGGATTGATTATATACCCACTTCTCTCATCAACTATGGGTTAATTAAGACTTGTATCACTAAATCATTATTATCTATAAAAATAAAATAAAATTGTTTACAAAATATTTAGATTTTGACATTAAACAACGCATAGAGGTTGATATAATGCTAAATAAAAACAACCAACAATTAATTCTCTAGAATCTATTATCATACAAAATAAACAGCCCACATTAAATCATTTATATCATTCACCATAGGAGACAGTATCTTCAAGTGCATATGATATAATTAATGTGTGCAAATATTATATTAGCATTACAAATATAAAAAATAAATAAAGTACAATAAATAAATCGTATTCTTTTCGTGGGGTCTCGTTTCCAATAGCCGTTGCACATGACGTCATGTTAGAACATTTCAATAGTCCAACTACCCAAAGAATACCAAGATTCAGACAAAGGAATTCTAACTACCACGTATACAATACAATGGTTCTTGATAATGACTGCGAAAGTGTAAAGTACTTGAACAAGTATAACAAAATATGAACATTGGACAATTTATCCACACATTCGAACACAATACTCAACACCTTATCAGAAAACGAGAAAAATATAAAAAGAATTAAGCGGACAGGCCTTGTCTGTTCTTTTAATTAAACTTGTTTGAATGAATACTTGATGCCTAAAATATATATATATATATATATATATATATATATATATATATATATATATATATATATATATATATTCATTCATCATCACAGACAAACGCACATGCACTCATATATATGTTTGAACCAAGCAACAACAAAAAGCCAGAAATGAAACCCATAATATTGATATCCAGTATTGGCGGGAAAATATAGCAACCTGTTTATTACCCAAAAGAAACGTTAAATACTATTTTTGTTTTTGCATATCTAACTCCTGATCATGCCAGAATAGACTTTGCACTCAATGTCACACCAGACCATTTAGGTATCCCCGTGCGGATACACATGACCGGGCCAGTTTTATTTGGGAAAGAACTGTATTACACACATTTATATAAACATCCAGCCTAGTGAAAAAGTGGGGTGTCCCAAAGACATTGCCAACAAGCATGTATGGTCAGGGTTTCGGATGAGTTGCTACGAGGTCGTATACACACACTAACAGCAATTGACGAAAAACCAGAGGGCGATAAAAGGTATCGTTAAATGTGAGAGCTTAAATCTCGTATTTTCATTAAAATGTATAACGTGTTTTTATTATTCGACAAAACGACTTTATTACATTTTTATGCAGTTGTATATCTGCCTGTTTTTATGGACGCACGCTTGCTATTGTGTTTGTATCAATGCGTGTTTGTAGGATGTTGAATATTATCCGAACAAAAGTGAAGATAATGTAACAAAGTTGCCCAGACAACGCGTTTCACCTGTTTATAGTAGGCGCCTTCAGAGAGGAATGAGAGACAAACTCGTTTGTCGGTGTTGGAATTTTGAGGAAGAGTTAACAAATATCTTTATCAGATACAACAACCAGAAAGTTTTTTCTTTCCCCATTAAAGCTGTTAATGTCTGTTGGATTTGAAATTGGCCAACTTTCAATAGATATTTGTCTTCTTTAACTCTGTTAGCTTGTAGACCATATTATGCAACTCGAGAATTGCGACATCAGTGCATTTTCGATGTTATTTCTTTTCCCTTCGAAAAAGACTGAAAATTTTAAGTCGTAGCATCCGATGAAGATATTAATTATCACTTCCTCAAAATTCCAACAGTTACACACGGGTTTATCTCTCATTTCAATCTTAATGCGGCGTCTATTTCAAACACGGGTATCCACCTAAAAAAAATTGAATTAATAATAATAATAATAAATATATATATGTGTGTGTGTATGTGTGTTGTGTGTTATTTTG
>CAHIKZ030002379.1:400000-700000 GCA_903632075.3 Acanthosepion pharaonis
TAACATTCATCGAGTAATTGTTAGGTTAATGCATCTTTAAAATTTTGTTGTAGAAGGATTTTCTATATATATATATATATATATATATATATATATATATATATATATATATATATATATATATCAAATATGTGGTGCAGTTCTATTTATATTACAATGAGTCATTCATAAAAAAAAGTAAATTAGTAAAGTTAATGATATAAAATGGCGAAATCCCTTTGCTAACAACATTTGAAAGATGCATTAACCTCCCAATCACTCGATGAATGTTATGACCCTTGTTTTTTTTTTTAATTATAAGCTGTATAAGGTCTATCTAAAATATGCAAGTACTTTCGACTGTACATTCTGTCATCTTCAGACATGGAAATTATTTTGTTTTTTGGTAAAATTCAGGTAGCATCCGATACGAAAAATATAATGCGAATCGAAATATGTTTTTTTGAAATGTGTTATTGATAACGGATACAAACTTTTGAAGTGTGCAGTCGCAACGCTAATGTTGAATTTTTTTGAAAATTTAAGAGAGCGTTTTTTTACTAATATGGCAATTTGAGAATTTTTTGTTGTAGGAGTTTATCAGTCAATGAGCCATGAACTAAATAGTTCAATAAATAGACTAATGTATACAGCTTACAATTTTAAAAAAACAAGGATCATAACATTCATCGAGGGATTGGGAGGTCAATGCATTTCTAAAATTTTGTTAGGGAAGGGATTTCAATATTCTATATCATTAACTTTACTAATTTACTTTTTGTATGAATGATTAGATTCATTGTAATATATATATATATATATATATATATATATATATATATATATATATATATATATATATGATGTGTGTGTGTGTATTGTGTAATACCTTTCAATAATTATAAATAAACTGTCACGATAGGAATTCCTCTTATCTTTCTCTATATTCTGATAACGTAGTAAAAAGGAATTTTCCGTTATTTTTATATTGACATGTTAAACGCTATAATTTATATCTTACATTATTTTCTAGCTCATCAATAAATGGAAACTCATTTTGTAATTACTCTGTGCTTATCAAATGTCAATTATATAACTATTTCTCTCATAATTTGATGGCATACCAACCAGCATCTTAATCTCACAGCGCGTATAAACACGTGACGAAATATTTTGCGGAGTTCCGAGTTGAAGGACAAAGAACACTGTGGATGAGTCCAGAATTTTAAAATTGTTGAAGGAATCATTAAAGAAAGAGCTGAAACTACACAAATTTACAAAAAAAAAAAAGAACCCCAAAAAATCAGAATTGTCGTATGTATTTGACTACTCATACTGCAAAAGGATGTAAATAAGGGTGTTACTCTATGAGGCATTCAGGGAAGATAAGAAATGGCTAGAAAGTTAGGTTTGAATAACTAAAGACGGCAGTGTCCGTGGCTTAATCTGTCAGGCAGCTGACGCGTTAAGAGAGGATTCCTAAGTTAAAAGTTGTTTACTAATGGTTGTAGAATGACAATCTGAGTAGTTGCAACTTAAATGAAGAGGAAGTTTTACTCGCCGAAGGATGAATAATAATTGGCAACGCTTCATCTGAGAAATGTAAATAAATCTTTCTTTTGCTGACGGGAATCTAGTTAATTTCGAATTCCTGTGAGTTATGAACCAAAAAATTGAATTATAGAAATAGATTAGATTCCTTAACTGAATTAACATATTTTTTTTTTTAAAAAACAGAACGAACTTTTTCTTGTCTTCGATTGTTTTTGAGTTAAATTTTCCTTGTCCTTGCGTTTAATCTTTCAGAAATATCGACGCTAAATTGCTTTGCGCGGAAATGGCGGCAAACCAAGACGTCCATAAGAATTGCCTAAGGCCTAAGGCAGACTAAAACTGATGCCAAACATTTTTTTTCCTGTCTAGGCTACTCAAGGAACTGATAGCTATTCCAGGCGAGTCATACAATATTTCCCTGGTGAGCTTGTCGGCAAAAAATACCGAAAATAAAAAGTAAATAAAATGAAATATAAAAAGCTAAGTAGGATAAATTAAAAAAATATAATAAAAAAGTAAAAGACGTTATCTCAAATGTTTTGCTATAAATAAAAGCGTAATTTTCTGCTTGTACCGCCCAATAAAAAAGACCAGGTTATTTTATAAATACATGTACAACCACTGACGCCAATATATATATATATATATAAAAGGGTACTTTGGCGTTGTGCAATGGTTAGCAAGTTATATATATATATATATATATATATATATATATATATATATATATATATATATATATATATATATATATATATATATATATATATATATATATATATATATATGTGTGTGTGTGTGTGTGTGTGTATATTACGCACGCACAGACAGAGAGCTGAGTTCGAATTCCAGTCGAATCCATTGCATTCACTTACGTGCTAATACCCTTGGGAAAGATATGAATGTTCTTCTTCCCACCCCTCAGCTATGGGTGAATAGCGTGACAGACTGGATGGCAACTGGTCTAGGAGAAGGACAACTCTGAATTCCAAACCTGCGGAGGGTGGTTTGGGGACCTTGTAGCATAGGGTCTGTGTATTCGGCTCTTCAAAAGGTGTGGTTGGTTTTGCACAAAACCTTCACCACTGGCTGTTGGCTCCTAGGAGCTGAGTTGCCTGACCTTATATGTCGTAAATTGGTGCCCGATCAACGCCGGGAGAGTCACGATATATATATATATATATATATATATATATATATATATATATATATATATATATATATATATATGAAGAAATATAGTCTTAAGGTGTGCTATATTTATGGGATAAAGTGCTCAATATCAGAGATAGAGCGTGTGTGTAAATATAAAAGTGAACATTGAAGTGAACACTTAGAGGTGACAGGCTGTTTCATGCTAGACGCAATCGTCAGGCCACCGACAATTGCGTCTAGCATGAAACAGCCTGTCGCCTCTAAGTGTTGACTTAAATGTTCACTTTTATGTATATATATATATATATATATATATATATATATATATATATATATATGTGTGTGTGTGTGTGTGTGTGTGTGTATATATACAGAGTCCTCCCAAAAAATGTATACACACTTCAAGAAAAGAAAAAAACTGTATAGATATTGTAATTCTAAATTCATTCAGACATCTCAAGATGATTACAATTTACCTTTAGATTCTCACAAGGGATAATCAAAATGGTGGCCTTCAGCTTACAGATACTTATTAGTACAGTGAATACGTTGTGCAATTTATCTATTGATTCATAGTACAACTGCTGCAATTCAATTTTTGGTATAAGGACCGCCAATGTAATGCTATCTGTCGCGAAAATAGTTTACTACAATAAACAGTGTTATCGTAATTCAATAAAACTATGAAAGTGAATTTATTCCGTTCCTGAAGTGTCTATACATTTGTTGGTGGACTCTCTCTCGCTCTCTTTGTATATATATATATATATATATATATATATATATATATATATATATACTATCTATTTCTCATGTTGTCTGTCTGTGTGTCTGTCGTGGGCGTTGTTACCTCACCCAGGCCGCATTTCTCACCCGATTTTGATGCGGTTTCCAACACAAGTTTGCAAATGGCTGCCGTAAGGACATGGCGGAGCCCGATTTTTGAGTTCGGAATCAGGTTCCGAAAAAATCGTTAATCGAAAAAATTCTGCTTGCAGAAGGAATGATCGCATTTCAACCAAATTTGACACCCTCTTAGAGTCTACCATTAGAAGTGTTGTCCAGAAGTTTCATGACCACGGACCCCTAAACAGCGCGGAAAATCGATAAAACCCCAAAACCGATACGACCAGATTGCGTGTGAACCGAATGTCGGTTTTTAGCGAAAACCGAGCGGTTTATGGAGAGGCCATTGGGAGTCATCATGAAGTTTCAACTCTGAGCGCCCCCCCCCAAGAGAGTTCAAATCGACAATCGGTCAACCCTTAATAATGTTTTTTCCGGTTTTTTAAAGCTGATCGTATCGTGTTTATTTTGTTTAGTTCTTTTTTCTTAACAGATTTAATGTTTACTATAGAGCTTAGAAAAAGTTGGCAGTGTGAGATAGGCAAGAAGTAAGGCATGTAACAACATCAGCAAGGCAAAGGGCACTCCTCTAAAGGCAAGGAAGGGCAAAAATATTTAAAGTCAAGTGATAGCGATTGCTGTATTAGTCGTACTATTTTTGAATCAAGCACGGGCAACGCCGGGCCATGCTGCTATATATATATATATATATATATATATATATATATATATATATATATATATATATATATATTGTATATTTGGGCAGCAATCTCTCGTTTATACATGTTTTGTTAAAGATGACTGACAAGGTACTGCGGTTAAACTTTTTATTTAATTTTTCTTGTGTCCGTACAAGTGTTTTCTTTTCTGGAAACAAAGTGTGTAAAAATTGTCCAAGTTCTGCATATCCAAGCGCTTTCGGCTATTCTTTTAGCCATTATCAGGGGTGATTTTATTAACTGGATATGTGGATTTTTTATGCATTTATTGGAAATTATAGGAATGTTTTATTTTCTAAACACAGCACATTCTGGCTCTGTTCGTATTTAATGTTAAGTGTTAGCTTTTCCTTTCTATCATTAGGGCTTCCATTATTTTAAATCTTTCTTTTTACATGTGGATAAGGCTATCATACTTGTATTTTCTACTAGTATGTTTCGAATGGGTTTTGGTAGGTTTTTTCGTGTATGTTTAAATGAGCCCGAATTGAGCTATGTTCGGGTAGCTGTAACGTAAGTCGTCTAGATAGGCATGTAGTAGTATGACCAATATAATTATTTATGAGTTTCCTTTGATCATGAACACAGTTCTTTAGGGAGCATTTGAACGTGTAAATATTAGTTTGTAATTTTGCTTTTGTTGGTGTGTTGTTATTTTTTTATAAGTTTGGCTATTTTAAATATTTTGTAATAGATAATTAATTTTCTTGTTTTGGTCGACTGGGGTTGTGTATTTCTTTATGATTTTTCTAAGGGAAAAATTTATAATAGTTAACATGTATTTGGTTTTTGTAGTTGTTAATATTATTGTTTTTCAGTATCACTTTTAATTACTTTTTAAATATTGAGTTTTCTACGTGAGACATATAGTAGTTGGAGAAGTAACTGCTACATATTCCATGTAGAAAACTGAATTGAAGTCAACACAGGCTTAAATGCAATCGTCAGGCCATGTTCTATGCTAACAGTTTCTTCTCTCTTACTTCTCCCTTGTGGAACTCTCTTCCGGCTTCTTGCTTTCGAATCAACTTTGGATTTAAATATTGGAAGATCATTGTCTTCATTATCTTCTGTTTTTGTAGCCTGGATCCTGGGTTTAAGCTTGAAACAGACTGTCATCACTGAGTTTTGACTTCAGTGTCCACTTCATACATACATATATACATACACATATTAGCAAAAACACACACGCACACACAACACACAAAAATGGAAATAGATCTAAGAAGGTATATTTGGTAATAAAAAGATAAAAACGAAGACATCCTTCCTCACCCTTTCTTTGACCAATGCTATTTGTTTTATTACCCGTTAAGCAGAAGAACACTTTTCCTACCAGTCCAAGAAATTGGGTTACTACTACACAAAAAGACAATGGTTAAACATCGAAAAACAAGGAAAATGAATTCCTTTTAACAATATGTGGAAATATCCACTCTTTGCCTGTCGAAATGAAAGGAGAAAACTAGATGTTTTATTTTGTATTAAAAACGTTAATTCCTGCTGGATTCGAAACAAGCAGATCCTCGAGGAGATCTCCATTACTCTCCCCGCCATCTGGTATACTGCAATGTGCCATTATCACTTTTACAACGATCGGTATTATGTATGAGCCTGGTCTTAGGCTTATTGTTGGGAATTGTGAGATCAGCGCACTCTCAATGCATAAGTTTCTCTCCAGATCAGACTAGCAATTATTAAGTCGAAAATTGTGGCCAGATTTACTTATGATGAACTACCAATGAGGTTAAAGTGTTGTCATGCAACATATATCTGCGATTTTTTCCTAGATTAGATTCCTAGAGGTTACGCCGATGTATATCATTGGGCATTTTTTACACTTTATTTGGTATAGTCCTGCCTCTGTCCAGTTGTTGTTGCTATCACATTTTGTGCTAACTATATCTCTTATTGTTTTAGAAGTGATGTTGATGCATTTTAGATCAAGGTTGGATAAGTTACTTTTGTTCTTGTCAATAAAAGGGTTTTCCATTTTGTCTGATATTTCCACTTTTGTTCGGATTCTATTTCCCACTAACACACGCACGCACGCACGCACGCACGCACGCACGCACGCACATGGTAGACTCTCCCGTCGTATTCGACGTATGAGGATCAAGCAGATCAGTTCCTAGGAAACCGACAGCCCAGACACCAGTACATATGATTTGATTATAGTGGTGAAGGCTTTGTGCAGAACCAAACACCCTTTCTAAAGGGCCGAATACAGTGACTTGGTGCAATACGTTCCACAAGGTCTCCAAACAAACCTACGCAGGTTTTGAATTCAGAGTTGTCCTTCTAGACCAGTTGCCATCTAAGGCTATAGAACCCAGTCTGTCCTGCTATTTACCCATAGCTATTTCATAATAATAATTTCAGATGTACCAATATTGCCATGGGTTGAATCAAAGAAAAACCTTAAAAGTGAATCAAGATATTGCAACGTTTTTGAGCGAGGGAAGCAACTTCGAAGATAGTGAAAAAGTTGAACCGAGATCTTAATAAAAAAGAGAACATCGACCATGCAATGAATAATGCTGTAACATCTGGTCTGGTGTTTCTGCTATGTATCTAGTGATTCTTAACAAAATATAAAGAACAATCTGCAATTTCATTGGTCCTGACCTGGCATCCCGGCTTCAATCCCTTTCCCACTGCTGTGACGTAGCTTCCTTGTATCTTTTCTATAAATATTTACATGATAATTGTTCCGATGAGCTTTCTTCATTTCTACTTCAACTTCCAGAATTTAAGCGCAGTAGTAGATTGGCAGTTCTGTCTCATCTCTATACTGCTAAGTGTAGGCGAAATTTCTATACGAAAGTTTTTCTTCTCTCGCACTTATCGCTTGTGGAACTCTTTTCCGGTTTTTTCTTTCTTTCTACGATCTTCAAAAATGTAAATGCAACTTCATTATCTTATGCTTCCTGTTTTTTTTAAATGTCTTCTCTCTCTCCTCAACATTTTCTCGTTTTTTTCGGTAACCCCCTTGCGTCTTAGTGGTTTCATCGTCTTTCTTGGGGTGAAATGATAACACTTGCTTAGCGTAGTGTAGATTTGATACAAGCTTATAAATATGGACCAAAAATACCCAGTAGTAAATGATTTGTGATAACAGCTTGTGAACAATTAAACCAAATCATGGCGCCAAAAGGAAATTGCTTTTGATATGCCTTCGATTTATTAGCAATCGTGAGATAATAAGCAGAGATAAAAAAAAGTGTAAAGCAGTTGTGGGATGTGATACGCATGCGTCAACAATCGCTCTTTTTCAAGTCGTGTGTTGCTGTTATTTATTAAGCTTAGTTTTAACACATGGCCACAGACATGGTGCCGTGAATGATGAACAAACTATTTTGGAGTTTTCATACCCACTGATACAATATACAACGAGGGGAATTTCCCTAGTGTATTTTGTTTTTAACAGGTGCACACCCCAAACTTGCTTTGCTGTAGACAAACCTATGACTTTAATCTGCTTTGTTCAATGGGCAGGTTGTGTGTTGGGGAAGGATCTCCGGTCATTTGGTTATTTTTTTAGCATTTAACCAGGTGCCTTCAGTTTAGAAGCTATCATATACTAGGAGTAGCTTAGTTTGGATAATAGTGAGGATCAAAGTCACTAATGGTAGTTTTTATACTGACAGGTATAAAATACACCGTTGGTATTTTTCCTAAGTACGGGGCACTCAGTGAGGAACAAACTCACTAATAACCAGTTTTCATACTCACAGATACAAAATACGACGTAGGTATTTTTCCTAAGTACGGAGCACCCAAATGAGGATCAAACTCACTAATTAGCAGTTTTCATACCAACAGATACAAAATACGGTGGTATTTTCCTAAGTACGGGACACTCAGTGAGGAAAAAACTCACTAATAACCAGTTTTCATACTCAGATACAAAATACGACACAGGTATTTTTCCGAAGTACGGGACACTCTGTGAGGATTTTTTCTAAGTACGGGGCACTCTGTGAGGATTTTTCCTAAGTACGGGGCACTCTGTGAGTTACCAGTTTTCATACCAACAGATACAAAATATGACGCAGGCATTTTCCCATTTTTAAAAATTTGTTTTTACATATCGCACCCCCAGAACTTGGGTTACTTGGTTTGCCGCAGGCATTAACCAAACTTCAATGTGGCAGGTTCAGTTTAGATGAAGGATCTTCGGTCATTAGTCTACTTTTTGCTTTTTAAACACTTAACTACTACATTGTTCGTGCCGAGTTGTCATATGCTAAGCGTAGCTTTGGGAAAAGCCAGAATTGTAGAGCAAACAGTCGAGATTGAATTCACTATATAGACAAAGCGAGGGGGTGCAGCGGACCGACTATAGTGATGTTATCGTATATGTATATACTTGAGAATAAAACCAAGAATATGTATGTATTGCATTGGAACATGGACGACGAGGTTTTAAGGAAAATAGAAACGAAAAAGACACTTATATTTAGAATCAAAAAGAGACAATTGAAATTTCTAGGGGCACACAATGTGGAAAGAAGGCTTGGAAATTTTGACACCCACAGGACATGTTGAAGACAAGAGGGAAAGCTGCAAATAAGCTAATTAACGAGCATGTGTAAAGTGTTGGCAGAACAGGGATTAGAAGAGATATCAAAAAACAAATATTACTAAGAGCTAAAAAAAGACAAGAAATTGTGGAGGGCTATGATCGCCGATATCTTGAAGGGACATGGCAAATAAAAGAAGAAGGAGCTTTTGTAAATGGTTGGCAGAACAGGAAATATTAGAAGAGATAGCGAAAAGACAAAATTTACTAAGAGCTACAAAAGAAAGGAAATTGTGGAGAACCATGATCGTCGACGTCCTGAACGGACGCGGTTCATACAAGAAGAAGAATGTGTATGTGTGTGTGAGAGGGAGAGAGCGTTAGGTGATAATCTAATCGACGGGTGTGGCAAAATATCTTCAAGTGTTCAGTCTTTTCACCACACAGATGAAAGTTTTGTTTGCAAAATCCAAAAATGAACGGGGGGAAAAGGTTTCTTAAAGAAAACAGTACCGTTCCATGGAAATACAAACCGAAACCATGAGTTATAGTATTTAACATATTTCTCCCAACACGAAAGCGATTTCATGATACTAAAGGAGCCTTAAATGATATTAAGTGAGGATTTCTATGCATGTGGAGAAACACTCAGGTAACACAACTGTCCCCACCCAGATACTATAAATTCAAGCTTAACAAATGTACATCTCACCCTAATCCTACTGCTCTTGTCTCTCTCGTTCTCTCTCTCTCTCTTATATATATATATATATATATATATATATATATATATATATATATATATATATATATATAGGTGTATCAAAAATACTTTTACAAATTTTTTATGGCGCCAAAACAAGGACAAAAGTCCATATAAACATATGTCCGCAAATCCTTCGTTTTAAGTTAAGTTAGGGTTAACACTGTTAAATATACTATCCAAGATATAATCCCAAAAGACTTTTAAAAACTTTGGGGGTGAATCCTGATTCTACCGTAAACTTTCTTTAAATTTAATTACTCTAAAACGAAGAATTTGCGTGCATACGTTTATATGGACTTTTGTTCTTGTTTTAGTGTGAGGAACCCGTCCCCAAAGTTTGTAAAAGTATTTTTGATACATCCCCACCTCTCTCTCTCTCTCTCTCCCCCTCTCTCTCTATATATATATATATGTATATATAAATAAAAAGAAAGAATAGTAAGATATATAATCTGGTGTTCTTATAGATATTTTTATTTTTACAAAATAGTGCTCAATGTAAATTTACAGAGCATTAATATTATAAATTAATTGATTTAAAATATGGTTATTTTCGCTACACAGTTCTAACCATGTTTCAAAAATGGAATTTGAAAGCTCCAAATTTAATTTTGTAATTAAATTAAAGACATTAGTTCCATTTCATCCTCAAGCGAATTCGGAGCTTTCAAATTACATTTTTGAAACATGGTTAGAACTGTGTAGCGAAAATAACCATATTTTAAATCAATTAATTTATAATATATATATATATATATATATATATATATATATATATTTCATTTCTGTATTTCATTGCTACCAGCAAGCAGAAAACTTTTGGCCGAAACTAGTCGAGGAATCTAAATGAAATAATAATAATAAAAACGAAAGAATATTAATCTACAACTCAGTGTGTCTGAAAATTTTAATTTTTGATATTTTTATTGTTCAATATATATATATATATATTATTGTTCAATATATATATATATATATATATATATATATATATATATATATATATATATAGTGTATATGTGTGTTTAAAGCGTGTTAGCAGTGTTGATTCCTGTCAGTTTCAGGTTTGAATATCGCATTGAGGCGTGAAACTGGTAATCTCCATGAAGTGTTGATCCCTTTGTCCACACTGTATGTATCTATAAACGGTCTACTGCCACTAATGAACACACTTCTCGTATAAATACACCAAATCTTAAGGAACTTGAATTTTGGGGTTCATAACAGTGAATTTCGTTTGTCCGAAAACTGGCTTCACCGAAAGCTCTAAATGAAAGTAGGAGGCAACAGAAATGTGGTTCTACAGAAGCATGCTGAGAATTCCATGGACGGGGAGAGTAAACAATGAAGAAGCTTTAAAGAAAATGGAAACAAAAAGAACACACGCTCAGAATAAGAGAGAGAGTTGAAATTTCCTGGACATATAATAAGGAAAGCAGGTTTGAAAACTTAACACTCACAAGGCATAATAAGGACAAGAGAGACGCCTACCTGTTGAGCTTGTGTGAATAAATGATGGAAGGGGGGCAGTAGGCTTGGCAAAGGGAGAAATACTGCTAAGGACCCTAAAGAGTAGGAAGTTGTAGAGAGCCATGATCGTCACATAGAAGAAGACATCCGTTGTTTATCATTGTCTCTCGTGTAACGGATATCGACTTAGAAAGTGGAACTGCCGGGCCGAGTTCAAATTCCAGCCTAGTCTTCTGAGCTTACATTCACACAAATGCCCTTGGAAAAGGTGTGCACCCATCTCTTCCTCCATCAGCTATGAGTTAAATAGTAAGGTAGACTGGGCTCTGTAGCCTTGAGTTGCAAGTAGTCTAAAGGAAAGTCCTAACCGTGGAGAAGACAGTGAGTAAATATTTCACCAGCTTTCCTGGGAATACATGGCAATTTACGGATGATAAAGAATAGGAATCTCTGCAGTGGCATGATCGTTTACATCAAGGGTCACCAAACTACGGCCCGCGGGATGGATCAAGGCCCTCGATGTCAATACATCCGGCCCGCCGCTTCACTGTGTCACAAATCAGCTAAACTATAATTATTTATATGGAATTATCAATAGATTGTAGTTAAACTTAATATGTAGAAAAAATTAAAATAAATCTAAATAAAATGCCAAAATTTGGCCAATGTGATTTTTGATTCTGACAGTAAGTTTTAGAAAAATCAGTGAAATAAAAAATTCAGCGACTTTTTGCAACTTTTGATATCCGAACGTTTTTGTTTAAGTGCCTTCAATGAAGTTTCTAAGAAAAGCGATTACGAGCCTGCTGCAGCAATTATGTTTTAACTTGCATTGCCGTGTTTAAACCAGTTTGAAGATGCCGTATATAAAAAGGACTGGCTTCAGCGAATTATGTCATATTTTGCATGAACTTATAAAATCTAAAGTATGTAAAGTCAGTACATGTAACGAGGACAGATGAACATTTGAAAACATTTCTCTTGGTTGGATGCAGCAATACCAAAACAAATATCAATTATATCTTAAAAGATAAACGCCAGTTTCACAAATCTCACTAACCTTTTGTGCTGCTTAGTTTTTGAAATTCGGATATCTGCGCACTATTTTATTGCTATTGTCACCTTCTTAGATAACTTTTTAGTAAATAAGTATGTTTGTTGTCTTTATTGTTTTGTGTATTCAGTGTATTGTATTGAAAAGAATGGTTATCCCGGCCCACACCCGTCACTCTCTCAGTTATCTGGCCCTCTGTGAAAAAAGTTTGGTGACTCCTGCTCTACATTATGATGGGATATAGCATAACAAAAAATAGTAACTCATACAGAAAAATGGATAAAAATAATATTAGGTAATGTTTCAAATATCTCAGGTAGTAGTTAATGTTTATTTATGAACGATTATTTCCTTTTTGTCTTTTTTTTTTAGTTTTTCTTTCCCTAACGTCTGTCTTTGGGTAAAGAATAGATACATGGCGGCTTATGTTACGCAGAAGATCTGTTCCGTTTCTTTTCAGATTAGTCATTTTGTTTTCTCTCGCTTTGCAAAAAGGTTTTCGTTTAGTTTCTTTTACAACATAACAGGTGCCCCGACTGCAACCAAAAGATTCCATTCTGTCTTCTTTCCTTCCTTTGGTTGTGTACTTCTTTGACGTCACTGGATGCAAATGATGACGTCAGTGTGACATGGGAACATCACAGCGCCCACCTGTCGTTGTTCTGTTACATTCAACCTTAGAATATCTATTTCTAAATGTAACATAAACAACCGTGCGCATTTTTAAGAGAGCGTGTATGCCTCTCTCTCTCTCTGTCTATATATATATATATATATATATATATATATATATATATATATATATATATATATATATATATATCAAAATAATAATAGTAGGCATATGAATGATGAGATGGAAAAAAAAATTAGCGAGTCGCTTCTTTCCTTCTTCGAGCCAAAAGCGTCACTAATAAGCTTTTCATCTTGTCATTTATTTGCAATATATATATATATATATATATATATATATATATATATATATATATATATATGTGTGTGTGTGTGTGTGTGTGTGTACACACACACACACACACACACACACACACACACACACACACACAGGGGTGCGATGGATAAATTATCGCTACATTATATTTTTAATTTCGCGCATGCGCATAGTTTGTTTTTGATTTTGTCTCTCGTACTGTATATTAGGTTCAGTTGGGCACAGCCTGTGTAAACAAGAGCACCATGACGCAATTCACTCCACCAAAAATTAGGAAACGGCATGCTCTACTGCTTGGCATTCACGCCGGAATCTCCAATACAAATATTTCAATGTGTTTGGTATCGAGTCGAGAACATTGCAGAGGATTCGGAAAGAGTTGGATGAGTCTAATGGTGATTACGAAGGTATGGAAACTAGGAAAACTCGCTCTGATTGTTCTGATAAGAAAAAACTCCCGAATTTGATGGTGAGAACCTCAGCCCCGACATGGAAGTCTACGTCAACTACCTTGAGGAGGTTTTACTGCCTTGGGTCAGGAGGGTGGCTGCTGAAGACCCTATATCTGGCACTCTGCACCATGCCACACAAGCAGGAGAACCCAGATAGAACTGTCATAATTTCCGTGACCACATTATCTATTACATCTGGACACCTAACTCCCCACACTGCAACCCCATTGATTATTTTAAAACCAAAGATGAACTGAAGGCCAGGATAATGGCAGCATTCACCTACTTATACAAGGAGACCATCCAGAAGAGTTGCGGGAGATTCCGAAGTCGTCTGGAGGCCTTAGTTGAAGCTAATAGCGATTTTATTGAATAAATTTACTCTTTCGTATTTCAAGATATTTTTGTGTAATTTTGATAAATATATGTTAAAATGAGATGTCAGTGCTATTTTCATTTTTGCGTAATTTAGACAACAATTTATCCATCAAACCCTGTATATATACATAAAGCTATAGGTCTCCGCCGGTCATCAATGACCATGGGTTTGATATCATCCACCTGTTCTTTTGGAATATCGCCGCTTTTGACTGGACAGTCCGATGTGCGAGTGGTAGTCTCTGTCACACAAGTCACACCTGCGAATTGTCTGTGTGATCTACGCTGCAGCTTTATTTTCTGTGGGTCCCGCTTGTCCTTTGTTGCGTCGTTCAGTTTCTCCTTTCCTGAATTAATTGTTTAGTCAGGGTGCTTCTCCACCCAGAACGGTCAGCAGCAAGGTCCTCCCACTGGTCACAGTTGATCTCTAGGGCCTTCATGTCCCTCTTACAGACATCTCTGTTGCTCAGTTGAGGGTGACCGATGTCTCTTTTGCCATTTGCAAGTTCCTCGTAGAGGATGTCTTTGGGAATTCGGTCATCCTCCATACGAAGAACATGACCCAGCTATCGGAGCCTGCGCTTGTCTGAGTAGAGTGAATACGGTTGTTAGGCCGGCACGGGACAGAACTTCAGTGTTGGGCATTTTGTCCTTTCACGATATACCCAGGATGCGGCGGATACACCTCTTCTCCTGCTTGATATATGTCGTCCATGTCTAGTTCCCGTAGAGAAGTGTGCGTATGACGCAAGCAATGTAGGCTGCCATCTTTGTCTTGATAGAGAGCTTGGAGTTCTCCCACATTGCTTTCCCAATCTTCTTGTCTATTTCTGTGTTCAAGGTGAGGTCGCTGCTGATTGTACACCCGAAGTACGTGAGCTGGTTCACAACTTCCAGTCGTCAATGGCGATGATTGGTGTCACATCTACGTCCTGTCCTAAGACATTCATCTTTTTCAGGCTGATAATCAGCCCAAAGTCCCTGCAGGCCTAAGGGAAATGATTCATCAGTCTGGAGCACCTCTTGTGTGTGGATTGCGACTGAAGCATCATCCGCAAACAGCATATCTCTGATCAGAGCCTCTCGTACTTTTATTTTGTAGACGTGCAAGTCGTCCGATTTGATCTGAAGAGCGACCTCCCTGTCTGTTGTCGTGCCCGATATGCTTCCGTCATGCTGTACTGTCTCCTTCATGTTGATATGGAAAGATTCAATGGGTTTCAGTAGTTTTGATGGGCATCCTATCTTAGGCAGGATCTTGAATATACCCTCTCTGTTGGCCAAGTCTAACGCCTTCGTGAGATCGATAAAGACGATATGCAGGGGCATGTTCTGTTACTTGCATTTTTCTTGTAGCTGGCGGGGAGAGAATGTCATGTCTACTGTCGATCTGTTGGTGCGAAAGTCGCACTGCGATTCGGGGTAGACACATTCTGCGAATTTCTGTAATTGAATGAGAATGACTCGTGCGTATATTTTGCCAACAATGTTGAGGAGAGAGAGCCCTCTATAGTTGTTGTAGTCGCTTTTCTTGCCATTGTTTTTTATTTTTCTCCCCCTCTCTCTCCCTCTCTCTCTCTCTCTCTCTCTCTATATATATATATATATATATATATATATATATATATATATAATTAATTAAGTTTAAAGAGGTAGACAAACCTACCAAGGTTTCATCTACGCGGATCGTTAGGGAAAGCGTAGGTGAAATCTTGGTAGGTTTGTCTGGCTCTTTAGGTTTATTATATATATATATATATATATATATATATATATATATATATATATATATATAATTATATATATTAGAGCAGACCTAATTAAACCTAAAGAGCCAGACTAACCTACCAAGGTTTCACCTACGCTTTCCCTGACGATCCTCGTAGGTGAAACCTTGGTAGGTTTGTCTGGCTCTCTAGGTTTAACTAGGTCTGCTCTACTCATTGTATTGAGCACTTTATTTTGCTTACTCGTATCGGGCTTTTTTTTCTTTGGACTTGCATGCTAGACGATTATTGTCGGCTAACTTTGGTCTTTTCTTTTTTTATACCTTTTTTTCCCTTTGGTATTGGTTTGATTATTCGCAATTCAAGACACCGAAGGTTTTTCGGACGAGTATAATTTCTTATACTTATAAGATTATTACTAGTATATATATATATATATATATATATATATATATATATATATATATATATATATATATATATATGGAATAAATCCTAAAGAATCAGAAACAACCTACCTAGGTTTCATTTAAACGGATCTTCAGGGTAAGCTGGCTTATCCTGAAGATCCGTTTAGTTGAAACCATATAGGTTGTTCCTGGTTCTTTAGGATTTATTTCGTTTATCCCTGCTCTACTCAGCGTATTGAGCACTCTACGTTTAAGCTTTATTACTCGCTTGGGTTTTATTTTCTTTTGAACTAAAAACTTAAGGCACTGGGCGATTTAATTCTTCCTCTCTTCGAATGTTTCTAGTGCTTTCTTTTTTTTTTCCATTTTTTTCCAATTTTTTCTTCGGGTACCGATTTGTTTTTTTATATATATATATATATATATATATATATATATATATATATATATATATATATATATATATATATATATATATATATATGTACAAAAGGTATATTTAGACAGCTGCAGGTATTCACCCAAACAGATTTTATTATATTCGACTGTCCGTTTCGTCTATTTAATTTTTTTTATTGTATTTTTCCAACTTTCGAATAAGGTGTATATTGGGATCAAAACTGAAGTTGTTATTGTCCTAGTACTTTCGATCGTCACAATCATTTTCCAGAACCATGTACTGTCCGTGTTGTAAGGAAGATTCCGATGGCTACATATTGGTATTTTTTTTAGAAAGCTTTCTAAAGAATTCCAGGATGCAGCCAACAGAATCTTTAGTGAACTTTCAAAAAATACCAGGACGTAGACAACGGAATCTTATTTATCACACGGAGAGCACATGGTTTTTGAAAATGACTGAGGCAGGTGAAAGTAAGTGAACAAAAAACAACATTGTAAACATGAACTTTGTACAGTTTATCACCAGTTTCAATCTCAGGACACAACATCATATAAGTTAAAATAAGATCACGAAGAAGTACAATACTTGTAAAATTCTTCTCTGGAGAGATTTTATCATCACACACACACACACACACACACACACACACACACACACACACAAACATACATATATATATATATATATACACATACATACATTATATTTCCAGAGAAGAATTCTATAAGCATATTGCCCTTTAGTAACGAAGTTTTAACTTATAAACACTAAAAGGCTGAATTATAAAAATGAGTAGATGAATAGTCGAAAATGCTCGGACAGGAAATTAAGGACAATTTTTCTATTCAGTCATAACAAGGATATAAAAACAAATGTGGGTTAAATTCATTTAAATATAATTAATCAATTATAATAAAATTGTTCTATGCGGTTTCTTTTCTCTTCTTTCATACCATTCAACCTGGGTTCCTGGATGGTCGACTTATAATTCATAATAATGAAATAGATAATTACTTTCCAGACACTCGAATATAATCCGTCAACTAAGAAAGAATTTAATTAAACTAAACAGAGAAAAACCAACGAAACACAAAATGTTTGGTTCTTTGTTTAATATAAAAAGTTGTAAAAAATAATTTTATCAAAAACCATTTATAAATATCTCGGTAAGTACGACATTATTTTTTGAAGTATAAATGTTTTTTTCTTCTTTTTTTTTTCTGTATTTGTTCTTAGAAATCAATTATTTTGGTCAATCTGTAATAATTTGTTTCTTGTATCTTTGGATGAGTAAAACTCTTATGCAGTGCGATCTTTATATATGCAACCCCCTCCCCCGATTTAATAAGATATTTTTTCTTGGCATAATCATGATGTGGATATAAGTTAGTGATGGAAAGCAAAGATAAGAATGGTGACTGTGATGGCGCTTATAAGAATGAAGTTACAGAGAATTGATGGTGTTTCTGATGAGATTTTGTTTAATGGTTTGCGTCGGCTGTTATAACGATAATACTGAAAGCAGGGAAAATGGCGGGAAAGTGGCACGAAGAGATATTTGACTTTGTTGGGTCATGGCGGCCTTCTTACTATCTTGAGTTAGATAACGTAATCAAAAAGGAAGGGGGAAAATTTAAAGAAAGAAAGAAAGAAAGAGAGAGAGAGAGAGAGAAGTGGAGGTAAAAGAAAGATTGGAGAATAGGTATATGGTGGGTGAAGTTCGCAAAAATGCGCAACTAGGAGAAATTCAAACTAAATGAAAGTAAGAATTTACTGAAGGCAACAGAAATGTGGTTCTACAAGAGGATGCTGAGAATACCATGGACGGAGCAATGAAGAAGTATTAAGGAAAATGAAAACAAAAAGCACATCAGAAAGAGAGAGCTGAAATTTCTTGGACACATAATGAGGAAGGGAGGCTTGGAGAATTTGATATTCACAAGACACATCGAATACAAAAGGAACAGGAGAAGGCAGAAGCTTACATACCTAAACATCTTGTGCAAATGGATATCAGAACAGGCGCAGTAGGCTTGGTAAAATGACAACAGTTGCTAAGGGTTACAAGGGATAGAAAGTTGTAGGAACTATTTTCGCCCATGTCCTGAAGGGACACGGCACATAGCAGAAGAAGTAGGATTTTAATCAAAGCAGATAATAATAATAATAATAATGATAATAATAATAATAATTCAAACTGACATGGAAATAAAAGCTAACAGATCTGATATTATCACAAAAGACAAGAAATTCAAGAAGTGTCTGCTTATTGACATAGCAGTACAATATGAAAGAAACACCCCCATGAAAATTATCGAGAAATTGTCCAAATACAAGCACCTGGAGATCAAGATTAACAGGAAGTGGGGAATGAAGACTGAGACTGTGTCATTAATAATCGGAGCTCTGAGCCTCGTGAGAAAAGGAATGGTCAATTTTACTAACAGGTTGCCCAGAAGATCGCACTAAGAACATCCCATATACTAAGAAAAGTGCTATTAATAAAATGACAATTCTCCTATAGGGCCTAAGGACAATAGTTTGGACTTGGCTCTACAGAATACAAATCAGGAAACATAACATACACACATAATAATAATAATAATAATAATAATAATAATAATAATACTTGAATATAAAACTGTTTTTGTGAGCTTAAGCAATAAATAAAAATAGAACGAAAATTTAAAAAAAACGAATAAGTGAAAAAATCAAATAAAGGAATAAATAAATAAAATAAATAAATAAATCAAAGAAAAAAATAACAAACTCTGGGACAAGGACTCTCATTGGAATGCCCCACCCCAAAAGAAGAAAAAAAAAACAAAACAAACGAAGAATCACTTCATTTTGTCTAACTTTGGTTATTGAAAGTTCAGTCATCAAGAACAGGATTGATCTTAAAAACGAAGGGTTTGCAACCAACAGTAATAGACATGCTAACAATTAACCATTTTTGTATAGGAAACATTCGATAGTCGTTAACCGAAAATTTAGTGCTATTGTCGGTTGAAATAAAAACAAATCATTTACATAAAAAGTTTTTCATGTAATTAGACTTCTAAAGTTCACTAACTGTTATAGCTCTTTCTAATTCTGATAAGAATTTATTTCCAATCATTTGTTTTTAGTAGTGTGGGAAGTTAGTAGTTTGATTATATCCTTATCTTCTCTTTTAGCTACATATATTTTCGTTTAGTTAGACACCCATTTTAGTTGTTGCTGTTGGAAGTGTTCAAGTGATGTTTTTGCTATTTGGCAAGGTTTTTTGCGATTTTGTTACGCTGGTCTATAGAGTTTGGGGAAGGATCGTCTTCAAGATTTATATGAATTAACCTTCCAGACAGTCACTTAAGGAGATGAAATATGGAACTTCACTAAAAGTTGGCTCACAGTCAAAGAAACATGGACAGGAAAGAATGATATAGAATATTACTCGGAACGATTGCAAAACAACACAGTCTATTATAGAGCAAACGTGTGTAAGAGATATGCGAAAAGTCCTTTGCAGACTTCAGTGGGGGATGTGCAGGTATTGTAAAAGCGCAACAAACCTGAAAGACACCATAACTCATAACTTGGATCCTTCGAGATAATAAACAAAATGGTGGCCGCTAGAAAATAGAATGTTGAAACGATTTAGAGAAATTTGTCACCGGTGAGTCTAAGGAACGAAAACGATAGTAAATCTTTTGGAAGACCTCTATACAAAAACGAACTTTTGAAAGCCAATTATTTAGTTATTAGAGTTTATCAAAAGTATTTTTATACAAACCTTTATCCCAAACCTTATTTCATGGTCACATTAAGATTATCTATAAGTCCACTAAATTATGTCAGTGGTCTCACGCTTACCACTGACATAAAATGGAACGATTATATTGAATCAGTTGTTAGGTCTTCTGCTAGGAAAGTTGGTTTACTGTGTCGTGTTAGACAATTTTACACCTTTATAAGTCTACCATTCGTCCATTCATTGAATGTTGCTTTCACATCTGGTCTACTGCTTCCGGCATGTATCTAGAGATTCTAGACAAAATACAAAGCAGAATCTACAATGTTATTGGTCCCGGCCTGGTCTGGCCTGGTCCTGGCTTGGCCTGGCCTGGTCCTGGCCTGGTTTGGCCTGGTCCTGGCTTGGCCTGGCCTGGTTCTGGCTTGGTCTGGCCTGGTCCTGGCCTGCCTGGCTTGGCCTGGCCTGGCCTGACCTCTTGGCTTCTGTCATTTTCTCACCGTCAAAACGTAGCTTTCCTGGACTTTGTCTATAAATATTTTCATGGTAATTGTTCTGATGAGCTTTCCTCTTTCTACCTAGACTTTACGAATTTAAGCGTAGTCCTAGAGTGGCCGCAAGGTCTCATCATTTTAAATTTGGAATTGCTGGATGTAACCGTAAATTCTATATTAACAGATTCTTCTCTCGCACTTCTCGCTTATGGAAATCATTTCCAGCTTACAATCAACTAAGATTTTCAAAATTTTAAATGCAATTCCAATCGTCATCTTCTGTTTCTTTAATTCCTGTTCTTTTGTTGTCCTCTCTCCTTTATGTTTCTTTCTAATTAAAATTTTTGTTAATTTAATTTCTGTATTAACAACTTGAAGAGACCTTGACGGTCGAAACTGCGGTCGTGTTTCCATATAGCGTCTAAAAATTTTATTACCTATACATCTATTAATAGCTCAACAGGTTAGTGTTTCTATCTTGTTACTGAGTACTTTTTTATTACACACGTTTTAAACAGGCCGTTTTAGTGTTTGTACATTTGTTTATATATATATATATATATATATATATATATATATATATATATATATATATATATATATATATATATATATATATATATATATATATATATATATATATATATATATATATATATTATGTATGTATGAGCTTGTGACCCTGGGTTTCACCACGCTTTTGCTATCATCAAACAAAGTGATAATCGTAAAACTTGAGACCCAGGTCAGAAACTCATATGAATACAACTGAATATGTTAGCTCTGTCACTGATATTGAGAATATATATATATATATATATATATATATATATATATATATATATATATTTATGATAACATATAAAGAAATATAGTTTTATGGTATGCTTTATTTATGGGATAAGTGCTCAATATCAGAGATAGAGTGTATATAAATATAAAAGTGAACATTGTAGTCAATACTCAGAAGTGATAGACTGTTTCATGCTAAACGCAATCATGATAATATATATATTAAGGTAATGCTATATTTAGGGGTTAAAGTATCCAATTTTGTGGGTAGAGCGTACGTAAATATAAAAGTAGACATTGAAGTCAACACACAGAGGTGATAGTCTGTTTCATGCTTAAACGCAGTCATCATGCCAGACGTTTGCGTTTAAGCATGAAACAGTCTGGGGGTTGACTTCAATGTCCTCTTATATATTAGTAGAGAAATCCATATAGAAACTTTCTCTACTAATATAGTGAAAGTTTCTTAAATAATGTAGGTATAATATGCCGATGAAAGAAATTCAAAACGAAATAATAATAATATTTTTGTATTAATAATATACAATAAATATTATTATTATTATTATTATTATTATTATTATTATTATGTCTTTTCGAAGGTCTTTCAGTTGGACAAAAAATGTTAAAAATCGGAATTTTCTAATATGACTCTGTTCTTTCTCAACGAAAAATAAAATAAATTTGGGCTTTTGAAAGAAAAAAAGGGTCGTTTTACGCACGTGTAGATTTATTTATGTTTTTATATTAAGGGTTCTTGAACGTCAAATAATATCCATGAGTCATTTAATATAGCATAAATAAATCTACACTTGCGCAAAACGACCCTGAGAGGCATATCAGAAAATTCCGATTTTTAACATGTTTCTCAGGCTTCCATTTTGTTTAATGGCTTAATAATAATAATAATAATAATAATAATAGATATGATAATAATAATAATGATACCAAGACAAATACCAAGAAACAATAGACAAATACCAAGAAACAATAGACCATCTAATCTCAGGATGTTCTATACTTGCCCCAAATGAATATAAAAATCGTCACGATAGAGTGGGGCAATACTTACACTGGACAATGTGCAAACACTTTGGAAAATGTGTAAGCAAACACTGGTATGAACATCGGCCAGCGCCGGTTACAGAAATAGAAGATGTCACCATTCTATGGGATTATACCATCCACACAGACAGAAAAATTGAAGCAAATAGGCCGGACATCATTGTCAAAAACCAGAAAAAAAAAACTTGCCTACTAATTGATATGGCTTGTCCAGCGGATTGTAACATAGCAACCAAGGAATTTGAAAAACTATCAAAATACAAAGACCTGGAAATTGAAATAGAAAAATGTGGAAATTGAAAACAAGAATAATACCAGTGGTAATAGGTGCACTTGGAATTATAAAAATGGAACAAAACAACACATTGAAAGAATCCCTGAAACCCCAGCTTAAGAGACATACAGAAAATTGTCTTATTAAGTACAGCACACACACTAAGGAGAACTTTGTCTATGTAACGCTAGCAACTTCATCGGAGATAAAAAAAAAAAAAAAAAAAATTAACATGAAATGTGGCCATAACAACACACCACGACCTGCCTTAGGTCTTTCCGCAGACTTGGTAGGTAGTGTGTCCATAGCAGAAATCGAATGATGATGATGATAATAATAATAATGATAATAATAATAATGATAATAATAATGATGATGATGATAATGATGATAATAAATATGATAATAATAATGATGATGATAATGATGATAATAATAAATATGATAATAATAATAGTGATGATAATAATAATGATAAATAGAAAAATAAAAAAATCTAGAAATTGAAAACAAGAATAGTATCAACCATAGTAGGTGCGCTTGGAATGAATAAAAAAGGAACACAACAACACATTGAAAGAATCTCAGTAAATTCGAGCTTAGGAGAAATACAAAAAATATCTTGATAAGTACAGCTCACATATTAAAAAGAACTTTGTCCCGGTAACACTAGTGATGGGAGTTAGAAAAACAAATCAGGAAATGTAGCTATAACATCAAACCACTACCTGCCTTAGGTCTTCCCGCAGACTTGGTAGGTAGTGTGACCCTACCAGAAATCGAAATAGGATAATGATAAAGATGATGATGATGATGATGATGATGATGATGATGATGATGATGATAATAATAATAACAACCTAAGATCCCACACATTCTGGGAGGTGGTTCTTGCTGAGATTTTTCCTTGCCCCCCTCTTACATGCTGTGAATGTATTTGTTGTGCTTATCGAACAAAACCAAAATAAATGAAACTCTTTCTCGACTTGTTATTCTCTATTTTTGTTCTGCTACCTGAAATGTTTATTTATTCATTTGACGTAACTAAGTAAACCGAAGCAAAAAGCTACACGACCCACACTTCTTCACGTTACTTTTATTGCTTTTTAGTCCCACTTCACCAAGAAGAGGTGCTTTTAAGGAAATTCCGATAAAAAAAAACGATCTTTTTTGATCTTGAACCATAATTGTTCACATCAGAATCAATCATGCTGTTGACGTAGTTATGAACGCGCAGCTTGGATAGGGTTGGCATTGCATCGTGCGTTCAAGGGGTGCCATATTAAGATAGCCACGCCTGGAGACACTACAGAAATAATCAAGCATAAAAGATACAGAAAAGCTATCCAGACACAAATTACTTGTCAGATAAGCGAAGTAAGACCACACCTCTGACATTTTCGCTTGTACAGATTGCCCGTTACTGGATTACAACCAGCAAGACTGGTTTTTTATTTGGTACAAATAGATAATTATTGGCCATCGAGTTAGGATCGAATTCACAAGCCAAAAATTCCTTATTTATTTGTAAACCATCACTCTAGAGTAGTTTCGCAACCTTTTTACCTTTGTGCCACTCTTGAAATAGTTTTCATGCCTCATGGAACCCCAGAATAGAAATGATTACATAGCATTATTAATATCTATCTCTTTTATATTTTTTATCGTAGTTCTTCTATATAAAATGTGGACAACGTGCATGCGACCTATCCTCGAGTGAGTTACTTAATGGTACACGAATAAGTCATGTACAGATCATGTCCACTAATCAGGGAAGGCAGTTTCACAATGACGCCATATTGACATCGCTAAATACATTCCCTGTGATTATTATAATTTTAAATAATATAACAGGTTGAAATCTTTATCAAAATAACCAAGGACTGCAGAAAAGACAGAGGGAAGCCATGTCATGTCTGTAAGAAAGTGACTGAAGTCAAGATGCCAAGTCAGGACCGATTATATTGCAGATCATTCTTTGGATTTTGTCAAGAACCTTGAGATGAATAGCAGGAGCACCAGACTAGATATGGCAGCAGTATTCAATGCGCAGACGAATGGTAGAAAAGGTAAAATAATTGCATAATCGTTTGTTATGTAAGCGAACTCTTGGATACTTTCATTGCAGATGCTAAAAGACATCGTTTCAGTTCGATTAAAAGCAATTGTGAGTTTAGAACATCGTTTCTCAACCTTTTTATCTTTGTGTCAGCCTTGAAATAGGTTTTCATGCGTCATGGAACCCCAGCATAGAAATGATTACATAGCATTATTAATATCTATCTCTTGTATATTTTTTATCGTAGTTATTTTGGTAAAATAATATGTGGACAGGGTGCATACGACCTGTACTCGAGTGAGTTACTTAATGGTACACGAATAAGTCACGTACAGATCATGTCCACTAATCAGGAAAGGCAGTTTCACAATGACGCCCTATAGACATCGTTAAATACATTCCCTATGATTATTATAATTTTAGATAATATAACAGGTTGAAGCTTTTATCAGAATAACCAAGGAGTTTTCAACAATATTCCGTACGTGTATAGTAAAATTATGAAAATAAAATCAAATAAAAATGACTCAAAAATTCATTAACCTATTCACTGTTTCTCGCGGAACCCCTTGCGACCGCTTGTGGTGCCCTGGGGTTCTTGGACCACACAGGTTGAGAAAGATCCCTTTAGAGCATATTGATTCTATCGTAAATAAGGAGTTTCATATTGTTTTCATAATGAGAAAAAACTGTAAGCGACATTGTTGAAAATAGTGCTTTTGGCTACTTAGAGAGACAGATAAGTAGACAAATGTAAATAATAATAATAATAATAATAATAATTACCGGTTGCTCATTTCCGAGAACAACCATCTGCTTGGTCGGCTAGCCAACCCCTGTTGTAGACGCCTGTTCAGGCATATCTGTGTGTGTTCAACGCCCACAGAACCTTCATGTGTTTTAAACTGCAACTATGCCGGTTTGGTTGTTAAAAAAAGAGTAGGTCCCCAATGAGAGTCGAACACGCCCTTTGCCTTGGCATATCTGTTAAATGGGTGTATTTCGTGCATATTTAAGTTTTTTAATATGTAAAAGTGAATGCTGAACAATCTCCCTTGCAGATGAAGAAGAGACTTGAGGAAACTGAAATGCCTCTCTGCAGAAGGATGCTGAGAATCCCGTGGGTTGAACATGTGAGCAACGAGGAAGTTTTAGTGAAAATAGTACAAAAAAGGAATTTTCTATTTAGAATCAGAAAGAGACAATTTTAATTATCCATGTACATAATGAGGAAAGAGGGCTTGGAGAATTTGACATTGACAGGGCATATTGATGTAAGAGAGACAACGGGAGGCTGAGAATAACCTACTTAACGCGCTTGTATTAAAAGTGGGCAGAACAGGGATTAGGAGGGTTGGTGAAAAGACAAACCTTTATAAGAATAAAAAAAAGAGCGGGAAGTGGTGGAGAACCATAAACGCCCATGTCCTGAAGGGACACGGAACATAGAAGAAATAATTGTTTTAAAGTTGCAGCCAATTTAGTTCCTTATTTCACTCTCTTCAAATCTATCTTTCGTTTGTTCATAATTATCTGTTTCTTTTTTCCATTTAATTTGTTCATATCAATGTTTCTTTTCTTTTATCCTTTCTTTCTGCAATTTGTTCATATCCATCTATATTTCATATCTCTTTCCTTTTCTTTCTTCAATTTCTTCATATCCATCTATATTTCATATCTCTTTCCTTTTCTTTCTTCAATTTGTTCATATCCATCTATATTTCATATCTCTTTCCTTTTCTTTCTTCAATTTCTTCATATCCATCTATATTTCATATCTCTTTCCTTTTCTTTCTTCAATTTGGTCATATCCATCTATATTACATATCTCTTTCCTTTTCTTTCTTCAATTTGTTCATATCCATCTATATTTCATATCTCTTTCCTTTTCTTTCTTCAATTTCTTCATATCCATCTATATTTCATATCTCTTTCCTTTTCTTTCTTCAATTTGTTCATATCCATCTATATTTCATATCTCTTTCCTTTTCTTTCTTCAATTTGTTCATATCCATCTATATTTCATATCTCTTTCCTTTTCTTTCTTCAATTTGGTCATATCCATCTATATTACATATCTCTTTCCTTTTCTTTCTTCAATTTGTTCATATCCATCTATATTACATATCTCTTTCCTTTTCTTTCTTCAATTTGTTCATATCCATCTATATTTCATATCTCTTTCCTTTTCTTTCTTCAATTTGGTCATATCCATCTATATTTCATATCTCTTTCCTTTTCTTTCTTCAATTTTTTGATATTTATCTATGTTTCTTATCTTTTTGAGATTTTTTCTTTCGTTTTTTCATATTTATTGATGTTTCGTTTTTCTTTCATTTTCTTTCTTCAATCTCTTCATATATATTTCTTTTTTTCTTTCTTTTTCAATCTTTTTTCAGTTTGTTTCTGTCTATTTTTCTTTACTTTCTTTTTATCTACTTCTTTTTAATTTCTTTCTTCCGTTTATTCATATCTATGTTTGTTTTTTCTTTCTTCCATTTATTCATCTGTTTTACTTTTATTCTTCAGTTCATTCTTATCAAGCTGTTTGTCTTTCTTCATTCATATCTTTTCTTTTTTATTCTTCAATTTATTCATATTTATCTATCTAGTTACCTATTTATCTATAATTCTTTTTTTTTCTTTCTTCAGTTTGTTCGTATATATCTATGATGTGCTAATCAAAATATCTGGGATTCTGGACTACGTGAGACAACTGAATGTAGTACGGATCTTTGTCGCTACTCTTTGTGAACAGTATTCTATGTCAGCAGTATGTTTTCTGAGATTGCTGTATACATGATCAAGGTACACTATTTACATTGTTCGGACTATCGTCCTCACCTTTGTTGCCATATTTATCACAACGTTTCGGCTGTTGTACGCTCCGGCCTTTCTTCAAGTGGTTGGAATGTCGAACTGAACCCTTTATTTCGCTCGCTGGTGTAGACTGTTCTAGTTCCACGTGCCATGTCTAATGGATGTCAGTTATCAGTTATCTCCTGTTAATTTCCCTCCCCAAGTTCTCCACTGCCTTAACCAGTTATTGAACTCACACTCTTTGGGTCCTGTCACTAGATCTAACTAACGGGCGAAACGTTGTGATAAATATGGCAACAAAGATGAGGACAATAGTCCGAACAATGCAAATAGTGTACATAATACCTCATCTCAGAAATATAGACAGTTTATGATCAAGGTATCTACTTTAAAACAAACAGTCAAAAAATGTTTCGATTTTAGATTTAAGGGCAAGTAATCTTTCAGAGTCAAATCCCTGAAGTTTTTTAAAGCATTTCGCATTCATGTCGATGTGTCAGCTTATATCTATCTATCTATCTATCTATCTATCTATCTATCTATCTATCTATCTATCTAAGCTTATATGTTTCTATCTATGTATCTATGCAGCCACGTTTATAGGTATATATGCATCTATGCTTATATCTATAACTACTTATCTCTCTCTCTATATATATCTAACCCTGCTTATATATACCTCTCGATTTCTGCTTATATCTATGCTTACATCTATGCCACCTTATATCTATCTATACTTACATCTATGTCAGTTTATATCTATCTATTTATATCTATCTATCTATCTATCTATCTATCTATCTATCTATCTATCTATCTATCTATCTATGTTTGCATCTATGTTTAGATCTATCTATGTATGTACGCTTACATCTATCAATACATGCTTGCATCTATCTATCTAAACCTTTAATTTAAAGTCTTAACTCCCATAATATTCCCTACAGTAGCTCCAAAATAAGCCCTGCGTTGAGTATAAGTCGCAGATGTAACCTCTTTCTATTTATCAGATAAGAGATCCCAGTAGGAAAAGTTACTGTGCTCGCCGCATACAAGAGAAAATAGATAAGAAGCGAAAAATGGGGTGAACTATGTTTGCCTCAAGTTGAAACCAGTGCGTCATTATTCAGCCCACTGAATGTCTCCTTCGACCGTCGACAGAATTAGAATGGCAATGTCAGAAATCTCGATATTATCAGAAAAAATCCCTTCGCCGCGTCATCGGTAAAAAAAAATAAAAACCTCCAAAATTCTTGGACAAAATGTATGCCTACATCGTCATCATTATCACTATCTTCGTCATTCTGCACCATTTTGGTACTCTTTTGTAGTGCAGTCTTTAAATAAAGACACACAGACACTTAGACAGACACATACACACAGAGCTACACACACACACACACACACACACACACACACACACACACACACACACACATCCAACATCCTGGCAATCGATAGTCAGCCATCTTTCCATCCGGAAAAAAATAAAAATAAAATAAAAGCATTCTAGATTTCAGAAAGCACGTGACCAGATTACATGGCAACCAAAACATTTGTTATTCTTTGTTTTATATTTCTAAACAGCCTGTTTTTTGCCGACATATACAATTTGGAAAAAAATAACGAGCAAATAAATATGCAAATAGCTTAACGGTTATCGGCTCGAAAAGTCAAATTCCGGGCTTGTTTCTTTTTCGAACTAGTGCTCTTGGAAAAGGCACGAATTCGTCTCTTCTCCTTCCCTTCTTCAGCTATATGTTAAATAACAGGGTAGACTAAGCTCTATAGCTTTGAGTGGAAACCTAAGTAAGAGATTGAGTTTTTACGACTTATCAACCTTTTGCAGGTTATTTAAAGCCAGAAATTATTTTTAGTTTCTAAGAGTTTTTGGGAGATCATAATGCCTAAATGATACAAGTCCTATTAGTTAACCCATATCTGGAGGGGGAGGCGAATTCATACCCTTTCCCAAGAACATTTGCGCGGAAGTGAATATAACGAATCCGACTGGAATGGGAACTCGGCTCTCCGATTAAATATTTCGAGCCATTATCCATTACACCACCTGCACACCAAGTTTATAGCACCTGGTATTCCCAAACAATCACCCATCTAGTTACTGATCAGGCTCGTTGTTGCTTAATGTGATTGTAAGGGAATCGTTGTTTCGTCGTGTTATGGCCGTAAGCCCACCAGTCTAAGAGAAGGAGAATTATGAATTTCAAATCGCTGTGAAGAATAGGGGGAAAGTACTCGATTTTTTTTTAAAATGAATGGCAGTTCACAGATAATACAATAAAAGAATCCATTGAGAGTCATGACCGTCTATCGCCTAAGGAGCATGGCGTTTAAAAAAAAAAAAAAAAGCCTTAAATGTTAATACTTCTCAGGATTAAAGTGTTGCTTCCCGGCAATCTCTCTAGGATCAGAATAATATTTGTGCGTTTTGTGAAAAATGTTCCCAGCATGCAATATACCCATCGATTGTATCTCTGTTAAAAGGTTTAAGGGGGACACAAAATGTGAAGTAGAAAACGAAATCTTTGTAGAGTTAATATCGTCTGCATCCCATTAGCTATGAGCTAAATAGTAGGGTAGACGAGAGGAAAAAAATAGCTTTTTTCCTTTTCCTTCTTTACTTTCTCTTTTTGCTTTTCCTTTTCTTTATTCGTTTCTTTCCATTTTTCTTTTTCTTTTGTTATTGTTTTCTTTCTTTTTTCCTTCGCTTTTCTTGCTTTTTCCTTTTGCTTTTTCTCTTTTTTTTAATTACTACTCTTTGTCATTTTCCTTTTCGTTTTCCAAAGAGGAAAAACAAAATTTGAAACGGAAACAAGAAAAAAAGAAAAAAGAAAATCAAATGAAAAAAGAAAAGGCTAAGAAAAAACGAACATAAAAAAGTAAGAGAAAAATAAACGAAAAAGAAAGGAAAAGAAAAAGGAAAGAAAGAATGAAAAGAGAAGGAAAAGGAAGAGAAAAGAAGAAAAAAGGAAACGAAATGAATAAAGAAAAAGAAAAAATTGAAACGAAAAAAAGGAAATAAGAAAAAAATGAAATGAAAAAGTGAAGATAAAATGAAAATAAAAAAGTAAAAGAAAAAATAAAGTGAAGAAGAAAAAGAAAAAATGGAAAAAGAAAGAAAGAAAAAAGAAGGATAAAGAAAAAAGCAAAGGAAAAGAAAAACAAAAAGAAAAGGGAAAAGAAAAAGAGAATGACAGGAAAAAGAAAAGGAAACGAATAAAGAAACAGAAAAATTAAAAGAAAAATTAAAATAAAGAAAAAGAAATGAAAAGAATTAAAGAAAATGTAAATAAACATAAAAAAGAAAAGAAAAAATAAAGGAAAAAAGAAAATGGAAAAAGAAGAAAAAGGAAAATAAAATAAAAAAAGGAAAGGGTGATCAAAATAAAATTAGAAAGATAGATAAAAGAAAAAGAAAGAGAAGAGTGCGAAAAACCGTAAAAATTGCATTCATTTTCGTGTACGTGAGCATGTGTATATGCGTGTGTACGTGGAGATTTACTTTACATACGTTAGTTATGCAAAGGATCACAATAGAAGCCCCCCCCTCACCCATGAAGATCAAACAACACCAATAATGGTCTAGCAAGACGAACTTGCTCACCATAATTCTACAGCAGGCATTCTTCGTTTGTTTGTGAGAGCGTGAAAATAGATAATCAGGCACAAACTCGATCTGCCCAATGCAAATTAGCCACATTTTTGGTGATGGGGTTTTGCAGGAATGAAGTTTGAAGTTTTGACAGAGAGGAGAGCGTACAACCCAATCGTTAATCACCCATTCTGCCTGAATGTTACGACTGCTGCTAATGTTTTTATATCCCGAACCGTTTCTTTTTTTCCTTTTAAACCTCTGTCTTTCTTTTTTGTCTTGACTGCACATCTAATGATCGTCTGTTTCAAACATATTGACAATTGCTTCTATGCTTTCCTCTTTTTCATGTCATCCATCTCCAGACGACACCACTGACGTATAGCTCTTTCGGCTTGGCACGTCATCGAATCAGCAGACGACTGCTTGGCTAGATTAATCGTTCTGAGACGCGGACAGCGGCAAAGACATGTTACATGTTGCGTCAGATACTATAAAAAGTCGGATTTATTTCAGATTTCTAGCGTAGTACTCATAAAAAATGACGGGGCTATTTATCATCTGAGACAACCCACTCTGTCTTCCATCATCATGGCTGATGCTAACATCCAGAAAAGTGACTCGTTGCGCCTTCTCGGGCTAACGTTCTCAGCTGTCATGAGTTGGAAAGACCTTATTGAATCCATTCTAGGTTAGCTGTTAAGAAAGTCGGTTCACATTGTCGTGCGAGACAATTTTTCTCTCTAGAAACTATCTTACATATCTATAAGTCTACCATTCATTCATGCTTAGAGTATTACTGCCACATATGATCCGTTGGCCCTGTTATTTACCTTGAGCTCCTTGATAAAAATTCAAAGAAGAATCAGTAATATTATTGGTCCTGATCTGGCATCTCGGTTTCAGTCACTTTCCCATCACTGTAAAGTGGCTTCCCTTTGCCTTTTCTTTGAATACTTTCATAGTAATTGTTCGGATGAGCTTTTCTCTATGGTATCCAGACTTCATGAATTTAAGCGTAGAACTAGGCTGGCGTCAAGATCTCATCAATTGACAGTTGTGCTGGCTAGATGTATGTAGTGGTAAGTTCTATGCTAACTTTTTCTTTTCTCGCACTTCTCGTTTGTGGAACTTCCTTCTGGCTTCATGCTTTCCAGCCAACTTTAATCTGCAAAAATTTAAATGCAATGTCAATCGCTATCTACTGTCCTCCTGATTACTCTTTCCTCTTCCCACTCATTATTAATGTTCCTGTTCTTAATTCTTCCATTCTCTGTAACCCCTTGTGTCTTAGTGGCTTTACTTCCTTGAATAGGGTAATACCGATTAAAAATAAAAAAATAAAAATACGGTAGTGATGAAAGGTTTACGGCCCGACACCGCTTCTCAAAACTTAACCAAATAATCAAACATCAGATTATTTTGTTGAAGAGATTCTTGGTCAGATGGAGAACTTTTCATATGTATGTATCAGAGTATCTGTGTGCTCTTGTTATGATTAAAGTTTTGCTTCCACGTACTTCTGTCTAAGATCAGTTTAATATCTGTGCGCTTTCGGAAAAGTGTTCAACACATCTGCATAATATAGCCATCAATTGCTGATCTGTTTATTTTTATACAAAAGAAAAACAAAGGAAAGGTGTGCGGCGGACCGAAAGGGCTAAGGAAGAAAGATCTAGGGTAAGTTTACCCACCATAGAGAACCCTTCTTGCCTCCCATCGGAATGGCTGATGCCCAACTCCACGAGAGAGCCCCTTTGGGTCTGCTTGGTCTCACGCTATCCACTGACCTGAGGTGGAACAACTACATTGAATCAATAGCTTCATCTACAGCAAGGAAATCTGGTTCTCTGTGTCGCGCCAGAAGGTTTTTCTCGCTTGAGTCCATCCTTCAAATCTACAAATCAACCATTCGTCTTTACATTGACTACTGCTGGTGCCGCCGCTGGTCATCTCGAGGTCCTCGATAAAATCCAGAGACGGATATGCAAGTCACATTCCCCCCCCCAATTTTTTACCAATTGTAGTATTTTTTTACAGGGTTCTGTTTTAACAACATACAACAAAGAAAGAAAAAGAAAAAAAACAACAACTATCAAAGCAAGGAAGAATATAAGTCTTCTTTAAAGGTGTACGGTAATGGTTATTTCCCTTTAACGCGTTTTCATTTTAATTCGGAATTGGGGTGAGCCCAGTAAAATAAATTAAAATATAAAAATAAAAATGTACAAAGAAATAGAAAAGAATTCAAATTAAAGCAAATAATTTGCCTTTGCTTAAAATCCTTATTTTTTAAAAAAAAATCTTTCTTTCTCTCTATTTCTCTCTCAAATATAAAGAGTAGAAAGACAAAAAGATTAACCCCGGGCGAAAAACACCGGACATTGACGGCCTATCGGCTAAATATACTACCTCTGTTAGTTGTTACAGTTAATGTCTAAAATATGCATGGGTACCCATAAAATATGCATGGGTACCCATAATAATAACTATTATGGGATGGTGGGGAAAGTACTGGGCGGCCCCCAAAACGCCAAGGACAGATTTAAAGTGGACAGAGTGTAAACCTTGGTGCGCTCAAGTCGAAGATTCAGCGCCTGTGTGATAAGAGAGAGAGAGAGAGAGAGAGAGAGAGAGAGAGAGAGAGAGAGAGAGAGAGAGAGAGTATCTGTCTATATTTCTGAGATGAGGTATTATGTACATTATTTACATTATTCGGACTATTGTCCTCATCTTTGTCGCCATATTTATTACAACGTTTCGGCCGTTGTACGCCCCGGTCTTCTTCAGGTGGTTGTAATGTCGAACTGAACCCTTTATTTTGCTCACTGGGGTAGACTGTTCTAGTTCCACGTGCCATGTTTAATGGATGTCAGTTATCTCCTGTTAATTCCCCTCTGAAAGTTCTCCACTGCCTTAACAGGGTACTGAACTCACACTCTTTGGGTCCTGTCACTGGATCTAACCAATGCCTTTATCCACTGTGCCATGTGTACTTGAGGACAGAGAGAGAGAGAGAGAGAGAGAGAGAGAGAGAGAGAGAGAGAGAGAGAGAGAGAGAGAGAGAGAGAGAGAGAGAGAGAGAGAGAGAGAGAGAGAGAGAGAGAGAGATTTGAGAATGCGAAAAATTTCACGAAGAGTTGGTGATTCGAATCTTGAGCACAAACAAGGCAGGTTCCACGTTTTATTTGATTTTTTTTAATAGTAAACAGAGATGACTGCTAGGGTCATTACAGTTGATGTGTTTTCAATACAATTTGGAAACAAAACGACAAAACATACAGCGGTAGGCAAAAAATTCACCGAATATAAAACATGAATTTCTCGCTCGCAGTTCCAGACAATGCTTGCTATCAACGGGCTAATTTATTAATTCTTAGCACAAGAAAAATCTGTTTATTTGGAAGTGTTGAAAGGGTTTATAGAATCTATTCAGAGGGAAAGATCTGAATTCTAGCCGGACAAATGGATAACCTACCATGACACTATTCTTGCTCATCATGCGTTAGGATTTCTTGAGTTTTTGGCCAAGAAATCTATCAAAAATATCTACACATCTTATTCGCAAGGCTATTCCTGTGATTTTGGGCTATTTCTAAAATTGAACCTGAAGAGATTTGCTGACGTCCAGCAACACGTGACTACATTACTAAAAGGTATTTCGGTAAACGAGTTCCAAGAATATTTCCAGCATTGGCACCATCGTCTCATGAATACATAGATTTAAAAATGGAGTACTTTGAATATGACACCTGCAAAGAGAGACTAGGTAAGAAAACTTTTCGTTCCGGGAATTAAAATATCACACCTCGTAAACAGCAGGGCAAAATTGGGTTTTTCTTGCCTTGAGTGACAGCCAATAGATGAAGATGGCTTTGAATTTAAAGTCAGCTTGAAGAGGGATGGGCTTCGCGAATCTATCACAACCTAAAACGCTAGACACAAACACTATTATTAAGTCTTTAGTATATGTAGTTCTCAAACGAGCTTATTAGGCTTATCAGAAACTTTTCAAAAATTAAAGAACTTAACATTTTATTCCGGCAGTAATATTTTTATAAATGTAGCATATTTGAAAGTGTATTTATATGAGAAAATTAGTTTTGGAAAATGCATTAAAATTCATCCTTGGAAATTGCATCATTATAAGCAACTGAAATTTTACACATTTTCTTCAAATGTACATCTTTCAGGACTCTTCAATTATTGGAGAAATATTTGAAATGAATATAATAAGGAAACAATTTATTTCATGCTTTATACAAAATTTAATAATTCTTGTTCAAGGCTGTTCCTTAGGTCGACGGCATTTTGTTTATTAAGTAAGCTTTGTTCATTTTCAGTTATGTGTCATGCGTGATACACGTTTAGGCGATCATGTATCTTTCGATACATGACTGACGAGGCAGATCGAGATCCAAGTTCGAATTCTAGTCGAATCCATTACATTTACTTACATGCTAATACCCTTGGAAAAGGTATGAATCCTCTTCTTCTCCTCCCCAGCTATGGGTAACTAGCAGGACAGACCAGGTTCTATAGCCTTGCATGGCAACTGGTCTACCGCAGAAAGAAATGGCAACCTAATGCAGGAAAAAATCTGCCTCGTCAGTCATGTATCGAAACATACATGATTGCCTAAGCGTGTATCACGCATGACACGTAACTGAGTGAAATTCGCTTAAATGCTAATACACTTAAGAAAGGTATGGGTAAATAGCAGGACAGAGCGGGTTCTAGCCTTGGATGACAACTAGTCTACCGCAGAAAGAAATGGCAACCTACTACGGAAAAAATCTGCCTTGTCAGTCAAGTATCGAAAGATACATGATCGTCTAAGCGTGTATCATGCATAACTAGCTGTTCATTTTGGCTCAGGGGACAATAAGGAGGTATCTGCTGAGAATCGAACCGCATTAACAACGATCTGCGAAATCGGCTTCTGAATCATCGTTCTATAGTAAGCGTTTCATACAGTTACTAATGTAGTCTAAGGCTGGCACAAGGTCAAAATAGTGAAGCGTCTAGTGAGGATCGAACATATTGCACTAGTAAATTGGTCCGTGAAGTATATGCTAACAGGTGTCCAAATAATATGATTTTTATTGTTAATTTCCTGCGGAAATATCTTTTCGATTTTCGAATAAAGAGGACCAATAAGTTTTCAAGAAAAAAAAAAAAAAAAAAAAAAATACCAGTAAAAACATGATAGTATTTTGGTAAGGCAAACTTACTAATTAATCAACGGCGTATGTTTTATGAAGTGTGACCAGTTTTACGATCTTCTCAACAATAAGTAAGAAAATAGTGTCCAACCTCGACCTTCAACTTTGCTTGCTTTGTGACGAAGGAATATCGGCTTTCATCTTTGTTACATATGCAGAGCAATGTAAATTTTTGGGTGTTGCATCTCGTATTCCGTGGCTGATGCGAGTAATTCTAAGACAAGCAACAGATGTAAAAGTTCGTGGCTCCACCATCTGGATGACAAAACCAAGTGCAATTCAGGCGCTGGCTGGCAGAGGAAACAATAGAAGAAGGGGAGGAAGAGGAGGGATAAAGAGAAAACGGGAAGACTTAAAAGAGGATGGAAGAAAAGAGAAGAAGGGAAGAGGAATCCCCCCACAAAAAAAAAAAAAAATGAAAGAACGAGTAAAATAGGAGAAGGAGGAAAGAAGAAGACAAAAAAGAAAACGAAGAGAAAAGTGAAAGAGAAATAAAGAGGAAGGATGAAAAAGGAGGAAACACGGAGAAGGGAAAGAGAGGAAGAAAGGAAGAGAAAATAGAACGGAAGAACAGTGAAGAAAGAGAAAAAGTGTGTAGAGGGGAAGAGTAAGGAAGGAAGGAAGGAAGGAAGGAAGGAAGGAGTAGAAGGAAGGAAGGAGTAGAAGGAGGAAAAGGTAAAGAAGATAAAAGATTAGGGGAAAGGAAGAAGAGAAAAGAAGGTAGAGAAAGGGGAGAAGAGAGAATGAAAACAGTATTGGCGAAAGGAAGAGGAGAAAATGAGAGAAGGGTGAGAAAGAGAAAAAGGAAACGTGGAGTCAGGAGAAAGGCGTAGGGGAAATTTAAAAAGTGAGTGAGAAGGAAGAAGTTGAGAAAGAGGGATAAATAAAACCTAAAGAAATACATCAAGGAGGACAAAGAGGAGGAGACACAGAGAGAGAGAGAGAGAGAGAGAGAGAGAGAGAGAGAGAGAGAGAGAGAGAGAGAAAGAGAGTAAACGGAAGAGGAGTAAGCCTACACTCCGTGTTGATTTGGAGAAGAAAGGCAATTGCTAAAGGCTTTTAAGCTAGATTTGATTACACTTTCTTTGTAAATACAAGAAGTTGGAGGGGCCATCTTCTGAATATACCATATTTTTAAAAGATATTAATCCCTTAAATATTTCTTCAGGCATCCCCCTACAGTTTATTCATTTTTGAGGCTCTATCGGACAAATTGTTATTAAGAGATCCCCCCCCCAAAAAAAAAGAGTCTAGTCTTTAAGAAAATTGCTTTTTTCTCGGTTATTATATCATTGTTGTAATGGTTATTAACATGGCTCTGGGTGAAATATTACTGAAAACAAGAAAAAATCATCAAATTTCTAATGGTTAAAAATGTGAATGCCATTGCATTGCAGTTCAGGCAAATATTACGTTAGATTAGCTCAAAAATACTTTTTTGATAAAAAATATTTGCCAAAATATAATATAGTCATGTTTTTGTTAAGATTGTTAAAAACCAACTAAAATATTACACATAACAAAAATCCTTGTAATTTGTCATGTTTAGTTCAGATTTTAAGCATATATGAAAATCCCTTAAAAATTTGGGATGCATTTCAACAAAATGTCATGTTAAGGATTGTCAATAAGATCAAGTAAAATATTCTACATAGATTTTCTTTATATAATAACAGTAACAAAAATATTCAATAAAAATATTGAATACGTATCAATCACCGTCACAAAACATCACAAATGCAGAAAAAGCAGATTGTGTGAATAGATAGCTATTAATTGGTTTAACGAATAAAGGGGGCATACATTCAGATAATCATTTGCAGCATTATGGTCGAAACAATTGCATAGGGTTAGAGACTTTTAACCATGAACCGTGTAAAATGCATAAAACCATTCCCTAATTGCCCGGCAGATCCTCAAAAATGAATTAAACTGAAAAAAATATTGCGCAAACCATCATTAATGACAAAATCTATTTCCCAAAAACCGGTAACTAGTAGATTTAATGTCATAACCACGGAACCGCCAACCTCTACTGAGAATAAAAAAAAATCTCCTGGCGTTACGTTTACTTAAACATTTATTAAAGGTGTCACAATTTGGTAAGGAGTCCGTAATAATAACGACAACACAGTTTTCTTCTGGTGACTTAATGTCGGTAAAAGCGATACTCCTGCTTTTCATTCACACATAACAATATGGCCGCCACAGTACTTCCGTTTTTGAACAGGAGTTAAAACGGTGCTTCTGATATTAAATTCAATAAGGAAGGCACCGTAGTTTTTCCCTGAAGATGATATTGGATGAAATTAGAAGTACTTGGCAAAATGAAAGAAATGAAGAAAACTACGGCGCCTTCCTTAATTAATTTAATATCAACATTAAGAAGTTGATGTGGGCCGGGGGTTGCTGACTCCTGATATATGCGGATAAGACGCTTCAAAATAAACCCACTGCCATCCCGATAGCATATGATTCTCTGGTCATGGTCCAACACAATAAAATAGAATGCATTATTTTCGGACCGACCGGTGTATATAGATATGAGATGCTCTGAAGGTTGTGCCTACATTGCCATTCCACCGACATCTGCCTCTGACGTCGTGGGCCAATAGAATAAAGCAAGATGCATAACTTTTGGAGGGTCCCTAGTATCTATATCTATAATTCTCAAAATCTGTGTGTATGTATGTATGTATGTGTGTGTGTGTGTGTGTGTGTGTGTGTGTGTGTGTGTGTGTGTGTGTGTGTGTGTGTGTGTGTGTGTGTGTGTGTGTGTGTGTGTGTGTGATCGGATGTTCTTTATGCATTTCCACAGTTTTCATCCGATTTTGATGAAATTTTTTTTGTGTAAATGGATGGCGAAACGTGAGGCGGGGGCCTTAGCAAAGGCGTTGAATCTTCGATCACCGAATTTAAGCAACATCGAACCTGGCCAGTACTTAGATGGGTGACCGCTTGAGAAGACAAAGTGCCGTAAGTATAGACGTGCGAGTGGTGTAATAGATAATGGCTAGAAATTGTTAATCGGAGAGCCGTGTTCCAATTCCAGTTGGGTTCGTTATATTCACTTATGCGCAAATACCCTTGGAAAAGGTAGGAATCCGCCTCTTCTCCCCCTAGCTATGGGTTAATTAGTAGGACTTGTATCACCAAATCATTATTATCTCTAAAAGAAATTCTTACAATCTAGAAAAAAATTCAGGCTTTAAATAACCATCAAAAGTCGTAGAAAACGAATCAAATACTGTTTAGGTACACATGCAAGTCTTTTAGGGTGCAGAATTAATTTCAACTCGGAACTAAGGATAAGGGTTAGGGTTTTAAATCGAGTTGAAATTAGTTTCGAGTTGAAATTAGTTCTGTTACTCATAGAAATTACTGTAGTCACAAAATGAGGGATCATTTTATATATTGGGCGTAATGTTGAATTGATTCCCCAATTTATATACACATTATATTTTTTTTTGCTTATCAAATTCTGTTTAGGTATGAATCCACTTTTTCTCCTCCCAGTAAGACTTGTTTTCCGTAAATCATTATTATCTAAAAAAAAATTCTAACAATCCCAAAATATTTTCTGGCTTTAAATAAGGGATGATAAGCTGTAGAAAACAAATCAATAAAAAAAAAAAACAAAACAAAAAAACAACAAAAGGAGAAAAAACTGCTAAGGGCCTATGTCCTGAAGGGGTGGTGGCACATAGAAGAAGGAAAACAGATTAAATAGTGAATGTCTCAGTAGAGCTCGAACACACAAACCTGCGAGATTAAATGTTGTAAGTAGGATGAGTGAATTTGTAGAAATTTACTAAGCTTACGTCTGAGCGGTTAGAATGTTAACATCACGGCCATGAGACACGTATTCCAATCTCGATTTGTCAGGGAGATTTACTTTCATAATATTGGTCTCGAGAGACGACAGCATTGGGAAGTAACTGAAAACCATATTATCACGGGTTGACCGAAGTTTTGTGAGTGAAATCGGATAGATGAAACTGTCCGGGTGCAGTCGATGGGTGGTGTGCTCACACGAAGTTACAAATCGTCGTGACTGAGAACTTGTTCAATTGTTGAATCATGCCCGATTATGCGCGCTTTCTCTCTCCCAGAAATTGTTACTAAGGTCCGATCAGCATAGCTGCGGTCTTAACCACATGTTGGCTTTTTGGGTGCTGAAGAAACACCAATATACCTGAGTAGGCGTCTGCAACAGGCATGAACTAGGCACACTAACCTCGGATTATTCTACAAACCTACGACAGTGGGTCATCTGATGAAGACTGATTGATGTTATTAACACTAGTAAAACTATTTTTCGTAGTCAGAAGCCAGTTACTCGGAGATACCAGAAGTGATTGTTGATAAACAAAATGACTATCTGTATCGGCATAAAAATAAACATTTTTGACTTTCATTGCGTTAATGAAAGCGACGAACGAAGACTAAAGTATTTAGAACTCAGCTGATTTAAAGTTCTCCAGGGTAAATGATTAGAATGGAAAGATTTTGAATCGAAGGTTTGTCAAGCAAGTTCAAGAATGTTAGAGTTAAAAAAGGTAATCTCTTTTTAAAGGTAAATCTTTTTCTTCAATTTTCTTTTGAAATAATCTACTTTACATCTGTCTATATTTCTGAGATGATGTATTGTAACCATTTACATCGTTCGGTTCGAAACTTCGTGAATATGGCAAAAAAATGAGGACAACAGTCCGAATGATGTAAATACCTGTTCTACTTTATTGCGTTTCTTTCATCCCGAATCTGGCTGGATATTCGATAATATCTTCATTTTTAGCACCATTTTGTTTTCTTTTTCATCAATAATTAGTCTATTTAGCCCTTCATTAATGCATTAATTTTCATCATGCTTGTTTGTTGATTCCCTGCTGTAGCCTTGTGCCAGACTAAGCTAAGTTTTGTGAATATCTGCTAGTGCTTAAGATAACATGACTCGATAAATTAGCTTTGACCATTTGAGATACGTTAAGAATCTCTATAGAAATTCACTATTAATAGAAAATACTTTTTTGGACAGGTGTGTATATTTTTTTGAAAATAACACTCTGGATAAATAGTTTTGCTATGTGCAATTTATTTGGAATCAGTGTTGGAAGGAAACAACATTTTATATATATATATATATATATATATATATATATATATAACAGAAAAAATAACTTAAGAATTAAAAACAAAAAATAAAAGATGCAGGAGGGAGAGAGATAGAGGGGGAGAGAGAGAGAGAGAGAGAGAGAGAGAGAGAGAGAGAGAGACGGGGTAGGGAGAAAAAGAAAGAAGAAAAATGGAAAAACATAAACCAACACAATAAAAAAGCAATGAAGATAAGACGAAAGAGAAAAAGTGCAGTTTAGTATGTACTTCTTTCTTACTACTTTTGTGTATATATATATATATATATATATATATATATATAATCATAAACACTGACCCTCTTGTAACTACGGTTTCTGCCAAGATAGCCTCGTCAGGTAACAAATTGTATCGAACATTTTTTTTTTTTAATTTAGCCGTTCTTTTGACGAATATCATTTTGGCATAAATTTAATTCATAATTATATATATAACTCAACGATTCCAATGTAATTAATTATAACCATGGAATATTAGTGTTTGAGCCGTTTATATATATATATATATATATATATATATATGGTGCATGGGGTTATTGTAATTTTATATTTTTAATTTCACGCATAGACGTTTGTTTTTGATTTTGTCAACGGCACAGAACAGTAGAGTCAGTTGGGCACCGCCCGTGAGAAAACGAGTACCATGACGCAATTCACTCCGACAGAAATTTGGAAACGGATGTTTTACAGATTGTCATTTGCGCCCGAAGCTCCGATATTAACATTTCAGGGTGTTTGGGTGTCAATCTGAGGACAGTGCAGAGGATTTGGAAAGAGTTGGATGAGTGATTACAAAGGTGTTTGGAGTGATCACAAGTGACGGCGACGTTATGCCTCCATTCACTTTCCCACAGGGCCTCAATCTCAACACGGAGGAACTAGTGCTGCTCTGGGTCAAGAGGGTGGCGGCTGGAAGACACTATATCTAGCAACAGGACCCTTCACCATACTACACAAGCAGGAGAAACCAGTCGTGGCTGTCAGACAATTTCTGCGATCACATCCCCCACCTAACTCCCAAGACTGCAAGCCCCCTTGATTATAGAAGCATTCAGTAGCTTAAACAAGGAGACCGCCCAGAAGAGATGCAGGAGATTCCGAAGTCATCTGTATGCCGTGCTTGAAGCCAATGGCAATTTTGTTGAATAAATTTATCCTTTAGTATTTCAAGGTATTTTTGTGTAATTTTGGTTAATATATCTGTTAAAATGTGATGTTAGTGTTATTTAAATTTTAGCCTAATTTAGAGGACAATTTATCCATCGCACGCTTTATATCTAATTACATCAAATGTTATAGAGATACTTCGTAATCTCGAGAAATTAATCTGAGTGAAGAGGATGTACTTCCTTAAAATGGGGAAACTAGAAATTCTTGTTGCTTTCCGTGTCTGAGTAGTAAAGCACACTGGATCAAATAGTGGTTTCCTATACACAGGGATCGCAGTTTCGATCCCTGTTTGCGAATGCATATTTAAAAAAAACAAGATTTTTCGAATGCACAGGCCAATAGACGTAATACGCCCTGCTTAATAAATAAAAATGTGGCGTCTATTTCAAGAGTAAACATACCTGGGAGATTAAAAACGAAAAACAAATCACACGAAAAATATCAATTAAAATGAGGAAAAGAACATCAGACTACAACAATCAATCCCAAAACTGTAAATTCTGCTTGGAGAAAAAATAGCTATAATTAGCTTCCCAGGCCCAAGCAAACTACTAAATAAACGATCAGAACTTATCTCAGAATGCAGGCACGAAAACAAATTTTTATTACGTTACTTAAAACTGAAAATAATAAATGAAAATAAGTATATGAAATAAAATAAATAAGCAAAAACAAGTAAACTAAATTAATCCAAGTAAATAAGTAAATAAACTAATTAAATAATAAACAAATTAACAAATTACGCCAATAACCGTTAGAATAATACAATAGACTATCCACAATGCATCACTTAACTGTATGTATAAAAAGTCGAGCAAAAACACAATGCGCATAGCCTAACGAATGCCTCTGGGTGTGGACTTCAATGTCCACTTTTATATTTACATTTGTTGTATCGCTGATATTGAGCACTTTAACCCATAAATATAGAGTACCTTAAAACTTTATTTTATCAATATATATATATATATATATATATATATATATAATATTAGTGGTCAATATATATTTTTTTTTATAGAATATTACTGTTTGAGCCTTATACATATATATATATATATATATATATATATATATATATATATATATATATGTTGATGCATGTTTCATTAAATAATATAGACAAGTTTTGTCTATTTATTTTAAGAAAGATTCGTTTCAAATTGTCTGATAAGCTTAGTAACATTATCATTGAAAGATGAAAGAAAAACACCATATTGATACATGTTTTTTTAATCCTATCTAAGCTTTCGGCTTACATAAATAGGATTAAAAAACATGTATCAATATTGCGATTTTCTTTCGTCTTTCAATGATAATGTTAAGCTTATCAGACAATATGAAAGGAATTTACTTAAAATAGACAAAACTTGTCCATATTATTTAATGCAACATGCATCAATGAAAAATGCTGCCTAAATACACAATATATATATATATATATATATATATATATATATATATATATATATATATATATATATATATATATATCGTACGTACGTACATTAATAAGTCCGTAACCTAATGTTGGGAAAGGTATTTATTTTGCATATCAATTATTTTTCACCATAAATCCCTTCCTTGTTACTTCCACTTAATTTAGTGATGAATATTAATAACATAGATCAAATATTATACACTAAAACTTTCAGATCAAAATTCATTTGATAACTACGTTTCATGTTGCTAATCTACTGATGTATTCCATGTACCTATTGATAGTGCGCGCTCAAACACAGAGTTTTGTATGGATTTTTTCCCGACATTATTTATTTATTATTATAAACGTTATTTTTAGTGGGTGCATGTATTTGACTTCCTATTCTTGTTTTTTATTTTATTTTATTTTCCTAAACAGTGAAATTAATATCAGCCAACCTAGACAGAGAAGTCCTACTAATAAAATATTGAAATGAATTGTAATATTCTGTCATTGACAGGAATCGAACCTGTATCTCATTTCCCCCTAGGGAAAAATCTTCTATAGCCTTTACCAATTCGGCCATAGAAGTATCTATTTAAGGAATGCACATTTTTCGTTGGGATTTCTCCGAATCGATATCAACTCGTTCCGGTCTCCTACCCGGAACGTTCATCCTGGGTAAGACGATAAACTACGTCCATCAGCAAGGCCTCTGATCAGGAAGTTTTGACCCGCGGTGGTAGCACCTGTTAGGTACCAGCTATGGGAAAATAGCTAACATCCAAACTTGTGTAAAAATAGGTTTTAATACCAGAAATACTTTATTTATATTATTCGGATTATTGTCCTCATCTTTGTCGCCATATTTATTACAACGTTTCGGCCGTTGTACGCTCCGGCCTTCTTCAGGTGGTTGGAATGTCGAACTGAACCTTTTATTTCGCTCACTGGGGTATACTGTTCTAGTTCCACCTGCCATAGAGAACAGTCTACCCCAGTGAGCGAAATAAAGAGTTCAGTTCGACATTCAAACCACCTGAAGAAGGCCGGAGCGTACAACGGCCGAAACGTTGTAATAAACATGGCGACAAAGATGAGGACAATAGTCCGAATAATGTAAATAATGTACATAATACCTCATCTCAGAAATATAGACAGATACAGAAATACTTTGTAATAAAAAAATATTACCAGCAATAAATTTTGAAGAAAAAATTGTCCTCAATACTTTAAAAAAAATACCAGCAATACAAACAGTTATACATTCTTTGAAAAAAATATGACCAGCTAAAGATTTCTTCAAGGAAAAATATACCCAGAAATAGATTTTTGAAGAAAAACATATTACCAGCAATAAAAATTTTGCCGGCATTAAATAACCCATTGAAGTTGATATGCCGTAAAACAAACCAAACCTACCAGGAACGTAAATAACAATAATTTTGGATTCCTGTTGGGAGGCACAATCTTTCTTTATTAAGACTTTTCAGTCTAGGCCGGTAGTTAATAATTAATAATTAATAATAAAATAAAAACAAGGATCGCAACTGAAGTGTATCCACTAAAAGTAACTTTTATAGAAACGCTTGTGTGTGTGTAAATATTTTCAGATAGGGTGTATCTGTAGAAGAACAAAATGAATAAAAACGACAAGAAGAAAAAAACTCTTCATAGCCGGTACGTTTCGTCCACTGAGGGACTTTATCAAGGCAAGATTTGTTTTGTTGCACGTGTTTATATCTAAAAGCGAGGATTTCAATGGTTTATCAAGGTTTTTAAATTTGAGAGCGTTCATGAATGCTCGTCAGGTGGTTGAAAGGTCAGTCAAAACATGTGGAGAACATAAAATGTCTTAATTCAAAGTCTGGTAAAAAGTAAGCGAGTAATATTCAAGAATTTTAACAGACAGAAAGTCTAACTACAGTGTTATACTTTATTTTCGTTGATTTTTTTTACACATATAATATACAGCACAAAGTTAAAATTGGCCTCTAAGAAAGGCGTTAGGCTTCTCTAACATAAGTTAACTGAGTTACCCGCATTCACTAACCATGAGTTAAACTTAGAAAATATCTCTTTATCTATAGTCATAGAAAAAAAAAATACGACATACAAGAGACAGATGAAGCAGACGATAAAATAATCCGACTATTTAAGGTGAAAAAGTTACTTCAATTCCAATGAACTGATATTTTAGGCGAGTTGCAAAAAGTCCAAACTGAAATTAGATAAATAAGCGAAGAAAAAGTTGCAGAAAAATTTTGAAAAATGGTACAAGAGAACAACGCAGTTGGTAGATAACATAACAAGAAAATAGTATTGTTACTGTAGTTCTCAAGAAAACTGTTATTATTAACTTTTTTATTCCGAGTAAGCGAGGAAATGAGAAGCTAACAGCGCCACCTACATAAGGGGAAGGAATGCAGAAATAAATTTGAAAATAAAAAATAAGAACGAGGAAAAAATAAAAAAAACCACGACGTCAGAGCAGATAACAAGATATGCAATTTTTTTTTAGTTGATTTTCTGTTATAACTGCTTCTATTACAAATTTGATATTTCGAAAAGAAATTACAAAGGAAGAAAGAGTAGAAAGAGAATGCAGTAAAAGTCGAAGAAGAAGAAGGAAGAAAGAGAAAGAATAAGAAAATATATAGAAACGAAAGTAATGAAAGTTAAGAAATTGAGAAGAGATGAAAAGAAGAGGAAGAAAAAACGAAACGTAATTAAGAGAAAAAGCAGAGAAACAAACGAACATGTAGAATGGGAAGAGTGAGAGTATAAAGCTATCGAATCTAAAGAATAAAGATGAGGGGGAAAGATAAGAATATATACAAAGAGGAGGAAAGTTAAGAACAAAAAGAAAGAGGAGGAAAGATAAGAAAAAGAAAGAGGAGGAAAGATAAGAACAAAAAGAAAGAGGAGGAAGATGAGAACAAAAAAAAAGAGGAGGGAAGAGAGGAAGAAAAAGAAAGAGGAGGAAAGATAAGAACAAAAATAAAGTGGAGGAAAGATGAGAACAAAAAGAAAGAGGGTGAAGATAAGAACGAAAAAGAGGAGGAAAGATGAGAACAAAAAGAAAGAGGGTGAAGATAAGAACGAAAATAAATAAATTTAAAGTAAAGAAAGAACAAGAGTAAAAAGAAAGAAAGATTCTACAGAAATGAAAAAAAATTGTTAGAGCAAGCGGAAATAAAGGCAAGTTTATAAAACAAGAGTTAAATTTAAATGTGTGTGAGAAAGAAAGGGTGAAAGAGATTAGTGGGGAGAAAAAATTCAAAATTTAGACCATTAAAAAAAGAAGAGGAAGCTGAAGGTGAAAGTGAGGAAAATAAAATAAGAAAAAGTAAGAAGAAACATGTAAAGAAGGAGGAAGACGAGGAGGGCGAAATGAATAAAAGCCAAAGAAAAATGGAAGAAGAAAGAAGAAATTAGTTCAGAAGGATTTAAAGAAAAATAAAAAGAGTAAATAAGTAGTCAACAATTATGATGAGATAGATAGATAGATAGATAGAGAGAGAGAGAGAGAGAGAGAGAGAGAGAGAGAGAGAGAGAGAGAGAAGAAAAGACAGAAAATAAAGAAGAGAAAAAACGAAAATAAGGGAAAATATATAATGAAGGTGACGAAAAGAGAAAGACGAGGACAATGGCGGGGAGAGAAAAAGAAATAAGATGAGGAGTGAAAAAGACGAAGAGAAGAAAAGATGGGACGGGGAGATGACAATGAAAAAGACGAGCAAGTTGAAAGTGAAAAGAAAAAATGAGAGGAAAGACAAAAAAAGGTAGTGTAGAAGAAAATATAATGAAGATGGTGAGAAGAAAAAAGACGAGGAAAATGAAAGGAGAGTAACGAAGAAGGAAAACGAAAAAGATGAAGAGAAAATGAAAAATAAAGAGACGCAAAGAAAGCGAGTTAACAGTGAAGAAGTGTAAAAGAAGTGTAAAAGAAGTGTACAAATGTATAAAGAAGATAAAGTAAAAATAAAGAAAGTAGAAAAAGATGAAGAAAACTTAAAAGAAAAGAAAAAAATCGACATAAATGAAAGAGAAAAGAAAAAGAAGATTCTTATGAAGAAAAGAAGAAAATGGGGGAAAGTACGCAAAATGAAATAGATTGATTTTTACGGTTTATCAACCTACTGCAGGTTATACAAATCCAGAAAGTACTTTTAGATTATGAGAATATTTTGGAGATAGTAACGATTTACTGATACAAGTCATACTAATTAATCCATAGCTGGGGGACAGATGGATTGATACCTTTTCCAAGGGTATTAGTGCTTAAGTGAATATAACGAAACCGACTAGAATTGGAACTCGGCCCTCCGATTACCAATTTCGTGAAGTTATCCATTGCACCAACCGCACATCCAAGCCTACAGAACTTGATATTCCCAAGCGATCACACATCTAGGGAATGACCAGCCTCGGCGTTGCTTAATTCTGGTGATCGTTATATGAGGACCGGTGTTTCAACGTGATTTGGCCGTAAGCCTAGAATCAAATAGAAGACAACGCAAAAAGCAAACGATACTGAAGTGATGTGATGGAATAACCTGACACCCCCATGAGTGGCGGCACTATAGGTGGAAATCACCTATAAGTATCCGTTAGGACAGTGGACAGGGATCTGCAAGAACTAGCGGCCTTCCGATAGCAGCCCACACACAACTGTACTGACTTGCGACGACCGTGCGCATAACTATTACTTCCTTGCTTGTTGTACTCGTTTCTGCAATAAACCTGTTACTATTTATCCACCGTGTTTGTCCATTACATATTCCTATTAGCACGGAATATAACATGAAGTAAGGGCAATGAGTGTAAGAAGCAACCACAGCAAAAACAGATAGAGAAGATTGAAGGAAGGAAAATGTTTGATTCATTTCTAGTTTGTTGATTTTGAAGGTGAGTTACGTGATTCGAGAACTTTCGAGGTAAGGGAATGTATAAGAATTTGTGATAAAAATGAAAACTTGGTCCATACTTGGATCATGCCTTGTGAAGATAGCTTTTCTTATGCAATTATGCATGCCACTGTAAAAAAAAAAAAAAATTTAATATTTAAAATAATATATAATTAAAATATAGCGGTCCCTTTCTGTATCCATAGTTCCGCTGCCAACGTTTTTATTTAACCGCAGTAAACCCTAGGAAGTTATTAAATTCATAATTTTTATTTAAAAGACCCTAAAGCGAAAGAATATTGGTACTGGTAATCCAGATATGACAAGGAATCGTCATAAATGACGTCTTTTAAGAGAAAATGAATAACTTCTCGATTGGAAAAGGAAGGAAAAAAACCTTTGCAGTTATTGCTAAGATTTATTCTCCGCTAAATTTCTATATATATATATATATATATATATATATATATATATATATATATATATATATATATATATATATATAGTTAGTTAAATTCCAAGAACAATTCTGTGGACAAGACAAATTGGTATAAAATGACAACTGGAAAAAAATCTTATATTTTGCCGACGCGTTTCGTCTTCCGACTTTTTCAAGGCAAAAATGAAATCGAAATGTAATTACAATCCAGTAATTACATTAACCAGAAAAAGGCTTAGACAGAAGCGTCTATCTTTTTTTCATTTCTTTTTTTTAATGTAATCATAACAACAGAGACATTTCGATTTCATTTTTGCCTTGAAAAAGTCGGACGACGAAACACGACGGCAAAAAAAGAAGATTTTTTTTCAATTGTCATTTTATTGTCATTTTATATATATATATATATATATATATATATATATATATCTGTGTGTGTGTGTGTGTGTGTCCAGGTACGATAAAAACGTATAGAGTATACTTGCAACGTTCATAACATTTAATTTAAAATAAGGCTCATTACATAGTAGAACAATATCATTTATTTTAGGATATTACAACAAAAACATGTAAGAATCGCTACACAATTGCAGTTGTGTCTCAACGCATAACAATGCGTCTCCTCAAGCGATTATTAAATTACTAATGAGTGAACGATTAATTTGATTTCAAAGAATGAGGATGTATTTTGCTTTTGAAACCAAATTAATCGTTCCCTCGCCAGTAATTTAAATTCATGTAGTCGGGGCATCAGGGAAAAAAGATCGTCAGAGCAGTAGCCATAAAAAATATTTGTAAAAAAAGTCAGAAGGAAGATATGTCATCTTGGTGAGAAAGTGACTGAAGTCGAAATGCGAAGTCAGGATAGATTATATTGCAGGTAACTATATACAATGCACGGACGAATGGTAAATTTGTAAATGTGCAAGATGGACTCTGACGAGAAAAACTTTCTGGCACGACATAGTCATCCAACTTTCCTTGCAGCTGTCGATTCGATGTAGTCGTTCCACTTCAAGTCAGTTAAAAAAGTGAGGCCAAGTAGGCGCAGCGTGTCGCTCTCCAGGAGTCTAGCATTATTGATATGTGCACGTTTTCTTTCCACGCGTTTTCCTCCTTTTTTTTCACTTAGCATACATAATATTTAGATTTCCTCAATCAGAGTTCTGACGAACGAGAAGCGATAACCAGTTCGCTCATTTTGTAGTATTTTTCTCTCTTTTCATTTTTTTCGTTTCGTTTGCCAATTACGGTAGTTGAAATTTTCGCTAAACTTGGACCTTCGTACCAGTAAAAAAAAAAAGAAAAAAAAAAGAAAAAAAAAAAAGAAAAGAAAAAAAGCTGAGTATCAAAAGGAAGGTTTTTCCATTGACACCGCTATTATTTTAACTACCTTCACTCCTCAGCAATGTTTATTGTTCTTAAAAACGATGATTAGAATTGTAATAAAAATCTAAACATCATATGATGAAAGTGAATTCATACATTTTCTTTATTCTTGAGAATTTACAAGAAAAATATTAAATACTATTTATTTATTAGATTGTTTATTAAAATGGTGGGCAAATATCGGCTCATTGATTCGAACTTTATAAAATGGTAAATAATAAGGATTTTCTTATAGTTGGTTCACATATTTCAATAATTTAGGAAATGTTTATAAATTCATGAGAAAAAATTGTTTTACATATTTATTTCTTTAAAAATTGGTAAATAATAGATATTGCATTAGTTTTAATTGTATTAGTTTTACAACGTTTTAAATATAAAATTATACTTGTAAATAAAAAAAAATCTAACAAATAAATAGTGTTTAATATTTTTCATGCAAATTCTAAAGAACAAAAAAAAAAAAGTATAAATGTCACTTTCATGGTATGTTTAAATTTTATTACAATTTTAATCATCGCTTTTTAAAACAACAAATATTGCCGAGATGGAAGGTAATTAAAAGAATAGCGGTGTCAATGGAAAATCCGTCGAGTTGACAGTCCGTCTTTTGCGGTTACGAAGGTCCATGTTTGATAAATTTTCCGCTTCTCCTTTTTTATTGTCAGTTCTTATTACATTAAAGAAAGAAAATTGGGAATTAAAATCGTGCAAAAGACAACGTGTAACTGTGCTTAATTCAGTTAAACTACGCTTCCCAAGAACAATCAGGGCAATGCATAGTTTATAGATATTAGAGGAAACCGTGGAGAGCCATGATCTCTTACCACCTGGAAGGATATGAGGAGAAGAGAGGGGGATAAAAGAGCATCATAGGAAAACTATATCAAATGTCGTCATGAAAACATCTGCACTTGGTTTATTGGCTTCAAAGCAAAAGTTACGCTATTCTTTTTCCTTTGCTTTCAGCCGATAGAAACTCATTATCTAACTCTGACGACACCTGCCATATACCGCCCCCGCATTTACACAGATATGACGTTCATAACTAATAATAATTATTTTTCGGCATTTCTGCACCGAAGACTTTTTGGCGACAACCCCAAATCTATCGCGTTATTCTCAGGGACGAAATCACTGTTGAGTTGGCGTGTTTAGTCAAATAACATTGCAAATGAAGTCCATCAGTTCGAAGCTAGATTTGATCGATCAACACAGACAAAAATCTGGCCGTTTTTAAAGTATTTAATAGTGAGATAAAAAAGAGAGTGTATTAGAGAGTGGGACAGAATGAGAGCAAATGTGGGGGAAGTTGAGAGGAGTTGGGCGAGTATCAAATTATTTTTAAAACAAATTTAACTGATATAAAGTTTCAAACAATAAACTTGGTCTCTCGATTTTCAGAACAAGATATATATATATATATATATATATATATATTTTATATATATATATATATATATATATATATATATGGAGAGGGAGAGAGAGAGAGAGAGTGAGAGAGGTTGAGAGACACAGACAAACAGATAGAGACAGAGTGAAAAGTGTGTATTTGTGAGTAGGCGTGAGAGAAAAAGTAAAAAGTAAAAAGTAAAAAGAGAGGACTTGAGTATATTATTTAAGTTACTTTGGAAACGAATTTAACAGATTTAATTTTTTATGGACTAAAAGATATCCAACGATTTCAGATTACGATAGATAGATAGATAGATAGATAGATAGATAGATAGATAGATATGACCAGACTGACGTAGATGGATAGATAGATATGAACAGACTGAGATAAATAGATAGATATGAACAGACTGAGATAGATAGATATGAACAGACTGAGATAGATAGATAGATAGATAGATATGAACAGACTGAGATAGATACATAGATATGAACAGACTGAGATAGATACATAGATATGAACAGACTGAGATAGATAGATATGAACAGACTGAGATAGATGGATAAATAGATAGATATGAACAGGCTGAGGTAGATAGATAGATAGATAGATAGATAGATAGATAGATAGATAGATAGATAGATAGATAATGGGTGGGTGTAAGTAGGCTAGAAAATGAGAGAGAGTGAAACTGGTGAGAAGTTGAAAGAATTTGAGCGTTTTTCAAATTATTTTGAAAAATTTAATAGATTCAAATTTTTATAGACTAAAATTGGGCTCTCGATTTTTAAAACGAGAGAAAGAAAGTGAGAGAGAGAGAGAAAGAGAGAGAGATGAAGTAGAGAAAGAAAGTGAGCCTGAGTGAGTAGGCGAAGTGAGAATGGATTAGAGAGAAAGTCTAAAGGAGATTTCGTGCGAAGAATGTGAGCAAGAAAGATAGGAAAGGTGAGGAAAAGAGAGGAGGAAGAAGAGAGAGAGAGAGAGTGAATTATTGAGAGAAAGAAAAAGAGCACTGGTGTATAGAGATAGAGATAAGTTATTAGGGTGAGAGAATAAGGAAGAGGGAACGAGAGTAAATAATAATAATAATAATAATAAAATGCTTATGAAAGAAGCCGTGTGTATAGGGAGAGAAAGGGAAAGAAAGATACAGTGGTTAAGGTACGTAGATGACACCTTCATATTCTGGCCACGCCAGGAAGATGTTCAGGTTCTACTGGACCATGTGAACTCAATAAGATCTTCGATACAGTTCACAATGGAGGAAGAGAGTAACAACACACCCCCATTCCTGGATGTACTAATATCTCAAACAGAGTATGGGTTTAAGACATCCGTATACCGTAAACCGACATTCACCGGACAGTACCCCATTTTCAACTCCCACCATCCATACAGCGTAAAGAAAGGGATCGTCCGCTGCTTACAATATCGAGCAAAAGTCATAAGTGGCGACCCAGAGACATTAGATAAAGATTTGGTCAGTATAAGTAGTACCCTACAACGTAACAAGTACCCTGGGTACATGGCAGCAGCTCCAAAAACTGGGATAGGGGGGGGTGCAAGAAGAGGACAACACCACTTAGAAAATAGTCTGCCTGCCTTATGTAGAGGGGTTATCAGAGAAAACACAAAGAATCTACTGTCCATATAACGACAGGACAACCTTCAAAAGCGGAACGACACTTCGCAGATATCTCTCTCGAGTAAGACCCCCCACCATCACAGAGGAGAACATGACTAAAGACTGTGTGTACGCTATCCCGTGCAGCTGCAGAAAGAAATATAAAGGGGAGACAGGCCGCCCCCTTAAAGTAAGGCTTCAAGAACACCAGAAAGCTGTAACACGAGGGGAAGTGGAAAAATCAGACGTAGCTGACCACATATGGACAGAAAAGGGAGATCACCGCCATTTGTGGGATCAAGTTGAGATCATAGACAAAGAACACCATTGGAAAATTCGTAAACTTAAGGAATCAGCACATATGCTAGGCCACAAGAATCTCCTGTGCCGACCAAACATAGAAATGAATACAATATGGGAACCAATAATGAGTGCTAGAGAAAAGCGATAATAACAACAAAAATTGCAATATGAGCACTGGTCAAAAATGCGGTTAAGGCAGTGGAGGACTTGGAGAGGGGAATTAACAGGAGATAACTGGCATCCATTAGACATGGGACGTGGAACTAGAACAGTCTAGCCCAGTGAGCGAAATAAAGTGTTCAGTTCGACATTCCAACCACCTTAAGAAGGCCGGGGCGTACAACGGCCGAAACGTGGTGATAATCATGGCGACAAAGATGAGGACAATAGTCCGAATAATGTAAATAGTGTACCTCGTCTCAGAAATATAGACAGATGTTGTGTTAACATCCAGTCTTTTAGTTCTCATCAGCCGTCACCTGTTCGTTGGTTTTGTGACTGAGTTTGTATTTTGAATTTTTATCCCGGGCCAATAACCAAAATTCGCTTTCAATCTTTCTCGAATTCTTAAGTTGTAAAATTCTCGCTTCTTGGTTCCTTCCAAGAATAAGTTTGTCTCGCAAGGCTGCTTGAGGAAGGCGCTGGTGCTCAGGAGTCAAAATCAAATGGCTTATACTGAAATGATAATTTTTATATTATATTCCATATTCGGTTTCGGTGCTGCTGATTGGTTCAGCTTCCTCCAACTACCACCATCAAAGTGGGATCACGTTTACGATGTAATCAGACAATTCCCTTTCGGTCATTAAAGTTTCTTGCGAAAATTATAAATAAAATTTTAAATTAGAATAATAAATTACATTTTCAGCGTCAGAATTATCAATATTAAATAACATGGCCGTAATATCTTAGAATTTTTCACGAAATAATTTCTGATTTTGTGGACGAAATTATCGATAAACAGTAATAAATCATCCATCAACAATATGAGCTTTGTTTGGGTTTATCTTCCATTTGGCTCTTCTTCGTAAAATAATTTAATTTCTCAATCAGTTTCCTCCTTAAGTTCAAAAGCACATTTTCTTTTCAGTAAACACATTAACAAATAGCGTCTTTATACTCATAAACAACAGATGCCTTTCTGGTCAAACACATTACAGTATTATCTTTTGACCTCGTATGCCAACTCCTAAGATTTATGTAAACTTCACTCGACTTACATTTTCGTTAATTTTGGGTTTCCTTCTCAAGTTTTTTTTTTTTTTAAATGACCTTACTTTCTATGAAACAAACTACTTTGAGGTATTTATTGTGTACTTGTAAAATCCATATTATTTAGTTCAGCCTCACAGATTAAACCTGTAAGATCAGATATCCATGGATATTGATAGCGGAACGCTAAACATCACTCCCCCGTAGTTAAATAAAAGTTTCAGTGCAAAATTGTTAGGTTACCCGGATCGGCAAACGCCTAAAGAAAGCCGGAGGGTACAATAGCCGATAGGTTGGAATAAAAACAACAAACATGGGGACGTTAGTCCGAATGTAAATAAGGATAAATCCTCGTCCCAGTAATTCCCCCAGAAATAAACTTTACAGTTTTATTTCTGTGTGATTTCCGACTGGCCATTATTTTTTAATTTCACTTGCTTGTAAAATCCCCACTAACGTCAAAATGTATCATCCATGTTTGTTTGTCTGTTTATGATGTATCAGGAATAATTATTGTAAGTTTTTGTTATGATATAGCTTGAGATTTATAAACTGATTGTTTAGTTTTGAGTAACAAACGTGTGTGCGGCGGTATACACTCTTTGAGTGCTTTCTTTTAATGACTTAATGCAATTTGGACAATTTGTTACTGCGCAACGTTGCAGCCGGCATCTGGCTTGTTTGAATGACACATAGGAACAAATACAAACATTCTTCACGGGCAAAAAAATCAGCCAGTGATATTGATGCCCGACAAAGACACATTTATTTGGCAAATAAGACGGAGCAGACGATGAAAGAGTTGGGATGGGGTGTTCTTTCACATTTTCCACACCTGTCAATTTCAAACCGCCCCTTGCATCGTGCATTCAACACAGCGATTCTGATAATTTCACGAAAAATTCATCGAATCTCTTGGTTCGAATCTGTGGTAATGTCTTTTGAAAATCCCTCTCCCTCAATTGATCAACAAATCAATAAATGCGTCACTCAATAAAAATGGACAATTCTTGGTCTTAGCAAGTCATTTTTGTTCTTTTTTGACTTAAAGTCAAAAGGCTATAACCATTTGACTGTATCCCGTTTGCGTATGAACATTGGTTTTGTTTTTGCTGTCTTATAATTGCTTAAATTTACTGTTGTCGTATAGTTGTTTTGCTTTGTATTGTTCATTTCTTGTGTTGGCTTACGGTCACATCACGTTGAAACACCGTTTCCCGTACGATTATCGAAGTTAAGCACCATCGCACCTAGTTGGTAAAAAATGGGTGACTGTTTCGGAAAACCAGGTTCTGTAAGCTTAGATGTGTGGGTGGTGTAATGGATAATGGTTCAGAATTTTTAATCAGAGAACCGAGTTCCAATTCCTGTTGGGTTCGTTATATTCACTTACGCGCAAATATCCTTGGGAAAGGTATGAATCCAATTTTCCCCCATCTATGGGTTAATTAGTAATACTTGCATCACTAAAACCATTATTATCTAAAATAAAATAAAAGATAACCCTCAAAATTCCTGGGTTTAAATATCCTGTAAAGGGTTGATAAGCCGTAAAAAACGAATCAATCAATCAACATTTCTTTTATTATTTTGTTCTGCTTTTATTTTTATTTAGTCCTGGGTATGACGATAAACTACATCCGGCAGCAAAGCCTCTGATTGGTAGATTTGAGGTTTTGAAAAGCATGGAACCACCTTTTAATTGTCGTTCTCAGGTTCACCTTTATCCAGGCTAGTAGCATCTTTTAGAGTCCCAGCAAATGATGACCCCCCACCAAATAAAAACAAAACACAATGAAAGTATAAAAATAATTTTTTTATAGTAAAAATACCAGCAATAAATTTTTATAAAACAAATCTACCAACAATACATATTTATAGTAAAATGACCGGCAAAAGATTTTTATAGCAGAATTACCAATAATACATTTTATAAGAAAATAACTAACAATACATTTTATCTGTAGTTGAAGGCATACGATTGTGTACAAAATATTTAGATTTCGGCATTAAATAACCCACAGAAATGTTGATATGCCGCTAAAAAATCAGCCTAACAAAACTTATTTTTATTATTGTGAATGGGAATTTTGTCAGTTCTACTTAAAAATGCTTGCTTATTCAACAAAATTAAAAACCGGCTTCATTCATTTATGATGGACAACATGGAATCGTTGAATAGTAGCGTAAGTTCCTAGAAAGCTCAATAAAATACTTCGATGGTTGAATAAAAGTTAGAGCATATATAAACGATTTTGTCAAAGAATGTCGGTGATATTTGCAGCAATGAGATAATATAAATCTGATATTAAAATTAAAACAACTAAGTGGGCATTGTGGACAGTAGTCCGAACAATGTAACTGTAACTAATTAAAATACCTGATCTCAGAAATATAGTCAGACTAGCAGCATGGTCCAGCGTTGCCCGTGCTTGATTAAAAAATCATACGACTCATACAGCAATCGCTATCACTTGACTTAAAATATTTTTGCCCTTCCTTGCCTTTAAAGGAGTACCCTTTGCCGTGCTGATGTTGCTAAATGCCTTACTTCTTGCCTATCTCATACTGCAAATTTTTTCTAAGCTCTATACTAAACATTAAATCTGTTACGAAAAAAGAACTAAACAAAATGAACACAAAACGATCAGCTTTAAAAAAGGAATCGTAACTGGAAAAACTGAATGAAAAAAGAATGTTAACAACAAATATTTTTCACACCCAACCCAGTTCTGCGGAATCAGAATCAACGTTAAGCAAGCGAATGAGCCAATTGGATTTTCCCATTTGTGACGAATGCAGCTATCGATTTTTTTTTTGCATGCTAGTATGCTAGTTAACATTCGTGTCAGTCAGCTGTTGGCTCTCACGCTGGCCAATAGAATCTTCCTGCCTATTCGTGGCAGCCAACTATAGGCTCTCACTCTGGCCAGTACAAAATGGCCGCAAACTAAATGATAACTGCTGTAGAAGCATGAAAAAATCGATTATTTCCACTATCGATGGGAGTTGGGAAATGCAAAGTCGATCTTGGCCTTCCCGCTAACTTGGAGCGTGTGCATGTAAACTTTGGTGCAAATCCGTCGAAAATTGCGGCCGTGCATTCGTTACACACACACACACACACACACACACACACACACACACCCTGCCTTCTATAGATAGAGATACTCACTAAGTATGCTATGCAATGTTTTCCTCTATCCCTCTTGTCTAATTGGCGCAGCACAAATATCTAGAGTCAGCTGTACTTTCTTCTTTCAGATTTTGTAACATCTGGGGTTTTTTTTATAAAAGAAGAAGAAGAAGAAGAAGAAGAAGAAGAAGAAGAAGAAGAAGAAGAAGAAAAAGCTGGTTAAAATATTGACCTGTTTCTTCTCATCCCAGAAAGTCTAAGTCACAGTTTAAATTACATTTTTAAGTTGGATTATCCATGAATTCACCTGAATCGGACATAGCTATAGCCATTATGATGTATCCTCTTAGTGCTGAAATGGATCCTAAAGAACGAATCCTCAGGTTTACGCATAAGAAGTGGGTTACGTTCTGGTCCCGTTAGACTTGATAAGTCGTTTGATCCTAAGTGTTTTAAAAGTGATCGTATGGCCGTAATTACTGGAATTTAGAATAACCAATCGGAAATCTAGTTTAATCAGACACAGAATGAAAAGAAAACACAGAATGGCTAAAGAAAGGGACAATCACTGCTGCTGTAAGGGTCATGTGATACTAGTTATATAAGCGCCAATTTCAATGACCCATCTTTTTTTTCTTCTTCTTCATCCATCTTTTACTCAGACACCACCAAACAAAGTTATTCCCTTCACCACAAGCCCTGGACAGTGATTTTACGTTGCTGGCTCCGTTTTTCCGTAACCTGAATTACGGAAGAACGTAGCCGGCAACCTGCTATCTGAAGAACCTAGCTGTGGACTGAAAGAGACCTCTTCTTCAATATGGACTTTCGACAATATACCCGTATTGGTTTTATGCTAAGCCAAGTCCGCGGAATCACATTGCCATGAAATACTTGTTTTTCTTTATTAATCTTTTTCACTTTAGATATTAAATATGTTAAAATACTATAGGTTGCTGTGTTTTTCTCCTCAAAAGAGGTCGTCCAGTTCGTGTCAGCGCACGTGGCTTAGCACTTAGGGTTGTAGCCTGATGTATTATCGTGGATTTAATTACCACACAATAGAAAGACAATAGGGTGAGAACTAAACTCGTTACTCTAGCAATTTCGTCAGCAATTTCGATAAAAAAAAAACAAAACAAAACAGTTAAATGAAAAGCAATGCAATTCAAAAAGACTGTTCGCCTCCCGTTCTCTTTTTAGATTGATCTCAACCAGCTAATATCTATCTATTTCATATATCTTGCAAGGTTAGCGCCTTTACCATCACTTTACGATGTACTCATATGATGATTGTACAGCGATTAACTTATTCTAAAAGGAAGTATTACAGAATTTCACGAGGCCAGCGTTTTATACTGAGATCCTGCGAGTATTTTAAAGTAAGTAGCTGTTATGAACACTAAATATTATTCTAGGAAATTATATATATATATATATATATATATAACCAGATGATCCCATGTGGTGAAGCTTAGGTAGGTAGTATCTGGCTCATTAGGATTTATTTATTTTACCTCTGCTCTACTTAGTGTATTGAGCATCTTTGTTTTAACTTATTACTCGTTGTTGTTTTTTTTTTCTTTGTACCAGAATTTTAAGGTACTGGACGATTTCTTTCGCCCTGTTCGGAGGTTTCTGGTGCTTTCTTTTTTTCCTTCCACATTTTTTTCTCGGATGCCAACTTGTTTGAAAATTGTGCTATCCAGGTTTTTTACCCACTGAGTTTAAATACGTACACACACACACACACACACACACACACACACACACACACACACACACACACACACACACACACACATATATATATATATATATATATTTAAACTCAGATATGTGCCATACCTTGTCGAAGATATTTGGTGCTATGGTCCTCAAGGTGTGTTTGTTGTCAAGAGCCTTACTGATTCTGTAAGTGATAGTAGTTAGGGCGTTGGCTGTGGATCGGGCCGACCGAAACACATACTGCTCGTCGTTGAAGAACGTGTTCTTTTCTAGGTGCTCGACGACCTTCTTATTGATTATGGCCTCAAAGAGCTTGCTGATTATACCGAGGAGACTGATCGGCCCTTAGTGGGAGGGGGAAGATCGCACGCCGGCGTTCTTGAAAATCGTACATACGCTTGACACTTTCCACGGGTTTGGGAAGGAGTTCGCCTTCAAACAGCGGTTGAATAACTTTGATAGGATTGGCGATAATTACAGGTTGATATTCTTAATGATAACCACAGGAATTTTGTCTGGACCAGTGGCTTTCTTAGGATCAAGGCGTTATATAAGTCTAAGTATGCTGTGATGGTAATATTACTGAGATTGTGCTCAGTTGAGACGTGCAACTTGAGGAAGGGATGATTTATGTCATCTAACCTTGTGTTAAAGGCAAAAATGGAGGCAAAGAGGTTCGCATTATCAGTCGATCCACTACCTTTTACAGAGGCAGATCAGACCAAAAATGGTGTACTTGTGTCATATTTGGGCGAGAGCTGCTCAGACCTCACTCTTCAGCCTTGAGTTCAAAAGCGTCTCCTAGCCCTTGTGGGTGACGATTTTCCATCCTTCAGTCTCTCTCCCACAGGCAGGATGTAGTAAGCCTCTCACTGGTCTAGCGCTACTTCTACGGAAAGTGCTTGGACGAACTACATTCCCTGGTCCTGCCGTGTCACACCTCGACATCAAGAACACGCTATGCCACATACAAACCACCCACATTCCCTCCGTATTCCATCGGTGAGAAGCAAATTCCACTCAAACAGCTTCTTCTCGCGAACCACTGCCCTGTGGAACCGACTCCCATCGTGATGTTTCCCCGATCACTACAATCTTAACCTGTTCAATCTTAACTGTTATCTTCCACTTATATAGACACAAATGGCCTTCAGACGTAACCATTTACGTCGAGTGGCTATTAAAGAGTGAAACTTGCTGTAAGAAAAGTAAAAAATAAAAGTATGCTAGTGATTTGAGAAAAATTGCTGGATGAAGAAGAAAATGAAGATGACATTTTTTTTACTAATGTTCACCCAATAGAAAGCACAAGGGCCACCCAAGGTAGAGGGTTATTGTGTGTGTGTTATGTCGAGTTATATTAGCTAAAGAAAGGGAAACATAACAGGAAAAATTGACAGCTAATTCTAGACTTGAAAATGTCAAGTTTTAATTAGTGAATAATATTTCAGGGTTTAGTCGGAGACGTTAAAAGTATAGAATGGAAGTAAACATTAGAAGGAACTGTAAACCCAATCCTAAACAGGAAACAAGGGATGAACCTCTTGTTTATTGTAATGAAATAAGTAATCAGTGATGTTCATATTTCAGTAAAGATTTAATTTTTTTATTTTTGCAAATTTTAAGTCAGACATTTAATAATTTAAGTCCGGTTGATTTTTTTCGTGTAACGTTTTTCTGTGACATTTTCCCCTTACTTTTCCCCCTACAACCAAAAATACGGCTGTTTTTAAAGAAAGAAAGAAAGAAAGAAAAATAAATGACATGATAGTATAAAATGGAAAGAGAAAAAACAGTGAAAAAGAAAAGAAAAGACAAATTGAACAAGAATTGGAAAAAAAAAAAAGAATTAACCAAAAAGAAGAAAAAGAAAAAACCGAAAAATAAAGAAAAAAAAAAAAGGATCGTAAAACGCTGGAAATAAAATAAGGTGTAGGGAATGGTAAGCGTGAAAAAAAAATAGACTTACATAAAGAATAAGAGGGGGAAACTGGCAATGAGCAGACGGATAAAAGAGAGTATGATTAAAAAAGCCCTAGTAATAAAGAAGGGGAGGTTTCATCTTTGGATTGGTCGATCAGTTATCGGAGATAGAATTACAGCCAGTATTTTCTCTTTGATACTCTCTTTGATACCTACACCGAAAATCAGTTCGCAAGGCCACCCCCATACTCTCTCTGTCCGCCCCCCACACACATATATATATGTGTGTGTGTTTAATGGAGACTCTCTCTTCCTTTCTTTTTTGTTTAGAGGGGGGAGAATTAAAAGACCTATTTATAAGTAGGCTACGATTTTAGAGGTCATGCTCGTTCACCAATGAAGGGCGCATAAACACGTACATCTTGTGAACTATTTACCTGGATTTAACCTTACACATAATCATGTATGTAGGTGCCATGATGAATCTAGGCTCGACCACGTGTTCATAACAACATACACAAAGCGAAATATAACGATTTATGGGAAGGCGCTTCGATGTGGGGTAACGGTTAACGGTTGTCTAAAAAAAAAAGCAAACAAAAAGCAACAATATGCTTGAGTTCGATCTTCACCGTATGTATCACACTTCTAACTTTTCCAAATATTGCTAACCTTAAGAAATAAACAGATACAATAAGTGGACACATCAGATAAGACAATAGACTAATGATTAAGAAAAGTACTTATAAAATTTGTTCGACATAATCTAATTCATAGCCCAAATGCTTTTTTTAAGTCTTGGCGCGGACCATCTTTCTTCGAAGATCGTGGACTGGCGCTACAGAATCACAAAGAACTTAACCAAATGACAGAAACCAAATCAATTAAAAACTTTCAGTAGCAACAACAACTAAAATGGATAGCAACTGTAACCCGAAGAGAAAATAATGACATAATCAAGATGTTGACATTCCATATTACATCGAACAAGGAAAGTTAGTTACATCGGAACACGGTTACAAGGAAAACTTCATCCATACTGGAAAGAGTGATAACAAGAATTGAGAAACCTATTTTCCTGTAAAATCGTTTTAATTGAAAGATTTTTATAAATTTCAACCGGCTGTAGCACTGGCTCTTCGATCTATAAATGCCGAATGTTTCCTTATAAGGAAACGGTTGATATTATAATTACTATTAGGGATAGTATTATTTGATCTCAGCCCGATTGATTGAAGAAATGCATAACTCGCGTAGTACTGATCAGTCATTTTTTTTTATAAGGAAGCGGCTAATATTATAATTATCATTCCCTATTAATTGTTTAAAACATTATCCAGTGAAAATTTCAGATCAGAATTATGCTAATAACTGTGCCAGTGTACAGGCATTGAAACACCCTTAGGGCGACTCGTCATTGATTAATGGTTATCATTATTACTCGTTTTTACCGGGTCCAAGGGCACACTCTCCGGACCAGGGATTGAACTCACAATTACCATGTCACCAAATTCAAGAACCAAAGCTTTAATCTACTAGGCTATTGTCCCGTGAGACAATTCTGTGTGGAGAGCTTGGAGTCTTCAACCTAGCCTGCCTACCTGGTGAGTGCAGTAACTGAGCAGTACTAAAATAAGAACGAGAACATTTTACCCCTGTAGATTAAATAAAGGGTTCGCTTCGAAATTCCCTGTAGTTTACCGAGATGAAGATAGGGGACACAACGTCTGCAATGTCGTGATAACAACAACAAATATGAGGACAATAGTCCGCATGAAATAATGATTTAGTTTCCTTGTATGATAATGCAATAAACACGCAATTACCCTTGGTAGAAAGTATAAATTCATTTCTTATACCCCCTGTTATAGGTTAAATAGTAGGATTTGTATCTGGAAAATTATTATCTTCAAAAAAATTATTAATGCAATATTTACTCGCGAACATTTATTTTGTTACAATACAAAATGTGTTTCGACTGTAAATAGCCCACAAATCAGTCAATCAATCCTTGTATAATAAAGTATTTTCTTGACTCAAACTTCAAGCTCCACAGACAATTGATAGCTTATATCACCAGGGTAAGCTCCTCAAACTGAGACTTATGGGAAATTTATATTTCAATGTACAAAAAAAACCAAAAAAAACTGTAAGTAAAAACTCCTGAAATCTCAATTATAATAGCGAATTATTTTTTCTAGATATAAATTAGCGGTGACAAAACAACTTCCTCACGAGAGCGCACGTGGTTTCATCCTCGCGCGCGCTTTTACTTAAAGAAATTAGTAATATAGAAAGGACTGAAAAATTAGTAACATAGAGGGAACTGACAAAGAAGGGTGAAGAAGTACCCGATTGATTCCATCCAAAACAGTTAAAAATCGGCAAAAAAATACCCGCACGTCATCTCCAATTCCAACTTGTACAAACGATGTAAAACCTATCTGATCTCATTTTTCATCCTCCGATTACGCGAGAAGCTATTTAGACACGTGATGCGATTAGATGGATAAACTCCTACTCATGAGGGAATGCTGTTTTAGTTCGAGCAGAGCAATGCGGCACACTTTCGCGGAAGACAGCGAACAACCATCGTATACGTACTGAACAACGACATTAAAAGGACTGTCAATAAAATTCCATCATTACCCGTAAAAATCTTGAAGAGCTTAAAAGATCTCCTGCCTTTTCGTGAGTTAGCACAGGACATGAAGATTTGGAGAGGAGTGATAAGAATTATTTACACAGAGGAGAAATCACGCTGGTTTGCAGTGTGCCTTCAAGTCGAAAAACTCTCATAATGATGGTTACAAAGAGTCAAATAATTTTCTTTTTAAACCAATTGATAATATAGTTCACAAACACAATAACAGTAATATTAATATACAGTGTGTCCAAAAAATTTGACAACATTTTAAACGCAATTATCTTGAAAACTACTAAGTCTAGCTCAATGAAATTGAACAGTTTAGGTTTTGAACATCATAAGTTTATTATGCGACCGATTTCATAAGTGTTCAGTATGTGCACCGCCTGTGACACGGCACACAAGTCGGTAGTTAAGCTCTTGCCAAACACGCTGTAGCACGTCTCCGGTAACATTATCCAGTGCGGAAGTGATTCTATGCTTGATTTCATCAGTGCTAGTTGGGACATAGACCAGTACCTTCACATATCCCCATAAAAAGAAATCATACGGGGAGAGGTCCGGTGACCGCGGCGGCCATTTCATCAGAAAACTGTCTTCATCTCCACCACGCCAGATCCATATCTCTGGCAGATTCTCATTGAGATAACAAAAATAAAACATTAAATATAAAATCTTGATCTGTTTCTATACATTCTGTGAAAATTTGAGGTTATTTCAACAAGAATTGTCAAAAATTATTGGCCTGCGAAATGATGTCAAATTTTGGGGGACACCCTGAATTTTTATCATAAACAGTTACACAAAAATTACAAGCAGGATGAATTCACTTCAAGGAACACACATTTGTTTTAAGCCGTTCCAATTCTCTGCTTTTCTAAATAGGCATATTCCTGGGTATGACGATAAAGTACATACGACAGCAAGGCCTCTGATTTGGATAATTGAGGTTTTGAGGAGCGTGGAACCACCTCTTAATTGCTGCTGTTCCCAGGTCTACCCTGGCCCGGTGTAGTAGCACCTGTTAGAGTGTGAACCTCTAAACAAAAGTAAAACACCATTAAAGTATAAAAATACATTCTTATCGCAAAAATACCAGCAATACATGTTTATATATATATAAAGAATTACCAACAATATATTTTGTAACAAAATGACTAACAATACATTTTTCTGTAGTTGAAGGCATACAATTGCGTTAATAATATATTTAGTTGAAGTCATTAAAAATTTGTTCATAATATTTAGATTTCGGCATTAAATAACCCAGAGAGGTGTTGATATGTCGCGAAACAAACTTAAACAACCACAATGAAAGAATTCTTTCATGGTACCAATCCATTCAATTTCTTAAAGAAATCAAACTGTATTCGAAAATAAAACTTCAAAAACAACATAAAAGACACGTATCGCCGCTCCTTGTAATTATGTCCGTACCAACATGTATATGCACCAAAGCTGAGTATCATCTACCATGTATTCTATTGTGAAAGCATAATAATATATATCATATTTTTATTACTTCCAGACTCCCCAAAAAATTAAATTTCAACCTTAAACGATCCATAAGAACTTGATATACAATCAAATCAAATCTGAGCCTCCTTTGAACCCATGCCTGCTTACGAGTTAATAACTAATTTAACAATGTACAATTAATGATACGGCAATCTATGAACATGCTGCAATGATTATATATATATATATATATATATATATATATATATATATATATATATATATATATATATCAAGAGAAGGAGAAAATGTCAAAGACAGACATCTACGAAAAGAGTAAAAGTAACTGCTTTATGTCTAAATGAGCGAGACAGAACAAATACACGACTCAGCGACACTACTCAAAAAGAGACAAAGTTCAGCCCGTATAGAGTTTCACGCTACCGCGATCGTCAGTCAACCAAAGAACGCACACACACACACACACGCGCGCGCGCACACATATCTGTCTGTATCTTTGACATGAGGTATTATGATTACTTGCATTATTTACATTACTCGGACTGTTAGCTTCATCTTCATTGTCATATTCACAACGTTTCAGCCGTTGTACGCTGCGACCTTCTTAAAGGACACATGGCTCAGTAATGTAAATAATGCAAGCATACACACACACGTGTATATATATATATACGATTAAAGACAAAAGGAAAACTTATCTTAACCGACGCGTTTTCTACTTTGAGGGACTTTATCAAGGCAAATATAGGGATTTTATTTGTGACAAGTATTTATATACAAGACCAATTTTTTTTAATTTTTGGTATAGGAGTGCTCATGAATATTCATCAGGATTAGCGGAAAAGTCATGCAAGTTCATGGACGTGAGGTGATACAATTCAATGCCTAATAAACGAAAGTAAGTTATATTTTTATATTTATGTGTGCGTGCGTATATATATATATATATATATATATATATATATATATATATATATATATATATACACGTGGATCGACTGGAAAAGTTCATAGACTGACCAAGTTATAAATGTAAAGTAGACACACCAGTTGGTAGATTAAATGCACGAAACATGGCCGACCAGCTGTTGTATTCTGGTAAACTTGTATCTCTTTTTGTCTACCAGTTGAAGGTAGATATTGCAGATACTTCTCCATCGATTATGAACTAACCCAGATCATCGGAGAATCTACCTGGGTCCCGGACACGACGGGACATCAGGCAAACCTCCTCGACCATTTCCTAACCTCCTGCCCTGATAAATGCTTAGCAAAAGTTTTATCTACACTAGGCAAGTCAGACCATTCCCTAATCAGAGTCCAGTTTGATGCACCGATGTACCGTTACATAGAAAGGTTTTTCGCTATGCGAAGGCAGATTGGGACAGCTTTCGATCCTACATGATGGAAGCTCCCAACCGTCTTCAAGCATTCTGCCTCCAAAACTGCCCTTGTCACTGATTGGAATAGAGAGTTTTACCCCCCCCCACCACCAAAAAAACCAAAAACAAAAACAAAATTCCAGCAAAAACCAAACACTCAACCTTAGTTCATCCGTGAATGTACTGGTGCCATAACCAACCGAAAACACTACTTCAATATCTATCGTAAGGAGCAATGTAGTTCGGCATTCAGAATTTACCGCAATTACTACAAAATGTTCTAGAAAATGCTAAGTGCAGCTACGCTCGAGCAGCCCAGACCCAGATTGAAATGAAACAAAATGGATTCCGTGAATTCTGGAAGATCACCAAGCAAATCATGAACAGAAGTAAAGCGGCTGTGCCCACAATTACAAATATCTTCCTCGACAGATAAGGTGAACTGTTTCGCCTCTATCTTTGCCTTTAACTCAACATTAGATAACAAAGACCATCCCTTCAGCAAGTTCACACGTCTCACTGGGAAAAATCTCAATAATATTACCATCACAGCACGAGAAGTCTCTAGACTTATCAAACGCCTTGGCCGTAGGAAAGCCACTGGTCCTGACAAAATTCCAGCGATTGTTCTTAAGAATATCAACCCGGAATTATCCCCAATCCTAGCAAAGTTATTCAACCGCTGTTTGAAGGAGAAATCCTTCACAAACCTGTGGAAAGTGTCAAGCATACGCCAGGTTTTCAAGAACGTGGGCGTGCGATCTTTCCCCTCCCAGTCTCCTCGGTATAATCAGCAAGCTCTTTGAGGCCATAATCAATAAGAAGATCGCCGAGCACCTAGAGAACACGCTCTTCAGCGACGAGCAGTATGTATTTTGGTCGGCCCGATCCATAGCCGACGTCCTTACTATTATCACTCACAGAATCAGTAAGAATCTTGACGGCAAACACACCTCGGGGACCATAACACTAGACATCCCAAAGACTTTCGACATGGTGTGGGACAAAGGCTTATTACACAAATTCTTCAGTTATGGAATCATTAGAAGGGTCTTCTCGATCATAAAATCCTTCCTAACAGGTAGGTCCCTAAAGATAGTTATTAACAGCCACTCTTGCGGAGCCCTAGCGGCCAAAGCAGGCATCACACAAGGGATCACTCCTCGGACTCAACTGACAGGACCCAAAGAGTGTGAGTTCAATACCCGGTTAAGGCAGTGGAGTACTTGGGGAGGGGAATTAATAGGAGATAACTGATAACTGACACTCATTAAACATGGCACGCGGAACTAGAACAGTCTACACCCGTGAGCGAAATAAAGGGTTCAGTTCGACATTCCAACCACCTGAAGAAGGCCGGAGCGTACAACGGCTGAAACATTGTAATAAATATGGCGACAAAGATAAGGACAATAGTCCGAATAATGTAAATAGTGTTCATAATACCTCATCTCAGAAATATAGACTGATGCAAAAGGCCTCCTAATGTAATCCTCTACTTTGAGTGGCCCCGGGCCATGTAAAGGGTGAACCCTACTGTGTGTGTGTGTATATATATATATATATATAAGGATAAAAAATGTGTTTATATCAATCGTTTGCCAAGTAGCTTATACACATATCTTGTTTAAAATCTGCGATAATTATGAAGAATGATTTACATTATTTAAATTGTTCGGAATGTTGTCTTCATCTTTGTTGCCATATTCACAGCGTGTTGGCCGATGTACGCTCCGTCCTTCTTTAGGTGACTAGAATTTCGAACTGAACACTTTATTTCATCCACCGGGGTAGATTGTTCTACTTCCACGTGCCATACCTCTTCCGGAAGTTTCAGATATTTCCTTTTAAGTAAACTCTCTAAGTTTTTGTTCGCATCTGCTGTAGCCAGGTATTGAACTCAGAGCACTTTGTGTCAAGTCACTGGATTACTTCAACCAACGCTTTTATCCACTGGGCCATGTGTCCTTGAAGAAACAAAAATGAGGACAACAGTCCGAACAACGTAAACTGTAAATAATTGCAATACCTCATCTCAGAAATATAGAGAGATAATTATGGAGAAGTGTGATCATTATCGGAGATAGTTTCTTTTTAGATATATAAAGTATACAGATAGAAATCAGCATTGCATAATGACTCTCAGTTTCACACACACACATTATGCACACACACACACATATATATATATATGAATAAAAAGTAAAAAGACAAGAGGAAAACTATTCTTAGCCGATGAATTTCGTCCTCCGAGGGGCTTTATCAAGGATGAAACGTGTCAGCTAAGGACCGTTTTTTCCCTTTTTCTTTTTTTTTTCATTTTGTTCCTTCACGGATACACTCTATCAAAATATATATTTTTTCGAGCAAAGCATTCAGCCTTATTTGCTGTAGATGTTAGAACTCCGAATTGATTGAATAGAGGAGGGATTGAGCATTTGCTGTTCTTCATATATATATATATATATATATATATATATATATATATATTAAGACATCTTTTTTATGTTTATACGTCCTTTTTATAGATACAAATGTTTAAGTAAATGCTATGTTTATAATAAACAGTATTAAGAACAATTACCGACTTGAATTTCCGAGAAATTTTCATAGAAAATATGCGTCCTCCAACAAGAATCGAACCTGTATCCAATACGGAACGGTCATATCGCCTGACCTTGCTAACCGAAACGCTCGTCTGTGGCTCAATCGGTAAAGCACCTTTGGTGTCAGTTCCTGACACCAAGACAAGGTGAAAAAAATGTCCATATAAACATGTCACCCCCAAACTTTGTAAAGTATTTTTGATACACTATATATATATATATATATATATATATAAAGAATAATCACACATAGAATTAATCAGAAGTATTAATGCGATTATTGGCGACATCCATCGCTAGAAAACATAATATATGCATTAAAATCCTGTTCATCCATAGTGCGAGTTTTGATCCTTGACGAAAAACTTGTTGTCTGTAGTTTTTCAGTTTGTTTGATGTTAAAATGCTAGTACTTACGGATAGTCTTCTATCCATCATTAGGCATGTGTTTTTTTCCTTATAAAATCAAAAACTTGAGACGATATACCTGTATGTCGACCGAAAGATGTTTTTTGAATATCTGCTATTATTGACGATGGATGAACAGGATTTTTAATGCATATATTATGCAGCGTTGGATGTCGCCAATAATATTAATACTTCTGATTAATTCTATGTGTGATTATTCTTGTATGTAAATCATATGCTGCCTAATGTTTTTTATATATATATATATATATATATATATATATATATATATATTATTGATTTTCTAAGCCTAGCTTAGATGTGGCACAAGTTCAAAAGTATGGGGCACACAGTGAGGATCTAACTCACTACACACTAGTAATTGATCTAGCGAGACAAGCTTGCTAACCATTACATCACGTCGAAGTGCCCCAAATGATTTTCTAAGCGTAGCTTAGATGTGGCACAATGTCGAAAGTATGGGACACCCAGCGAGGATCAAACTCGCTATTCATTTGTAATTGATCTAGCGAGACACGCTAATACATGCATATATATATATATATATATATATATATATATATATATATATATATATATATATATGAGTGTGTGTGTGCTTGTGTGTAGTAAAGATTGCGATTTATTATTTTTTTTCATCTGTCTATTTTGTGGTGTTCATATCAGTTTTCTTCTACCTGCGAGGTGTTCCCCATAAATAGTGATTAGAAGAGAAGGCGGGGGTAACGAGACCTAAGGATTATATTCATAAAATGTTGCACCAAAAATCTCTGGTTTGCGCGCATGGGCTGTTTAAAGTCACCGGACCTTTGGGCGTCATTTCGTATCTACTATCAATTTACGTTCCTCTCCGCCATTTTTTTTCTGCCTTTTATTTTATCGTACAAAGTAATCAACTGTAAATGCAAGAACGCAAACCCTCAAATTGTTTATCGATTGCTAACATCGCAACTATCTCGATTGCGAACGAATAAACATGAAATTTCATGCTAATCTCTGTTCTGTCTTGTACAAACCGTAAACAATGAAACATTTCAATGCGTTGATAAGTAGAATAACCACACAACAATCCTTAAGAAAGAAACAAAAATAAAACCAGACAAACAAAGAACATCCCAAAACACAAACAATTGCTTTGTTTTCTGGCCGTGTTATTATTCCTTACTTAAGCATTAACGGCTTTTTTTTTCCGATCCTCATCTCTTCTGCAAATAGTTTGATTGTAGCAGTCATTGCAACGGTTGCCATTATATTTCATCCGTTTAGGCGAGAGGAAAGAAAAAGAAAAAGAAAATGCTGTTTCACGATGTTTAAAAGTACTGTTTGCTAAGTTCGCAGAGCGAATTTTTATCTTTTTTTTTTTTTCATTGCCTCTTTCGTGTTGTCTGCGTTTCCTCAGGCGTGATTTCGACAACTTGGAGTAAAATCAGACGTTTACAAGCAAGGACGCGACATGCAAAAATTTAACTTCACCGAAGTTAAGCACCGTCATCATTAATTCCATAACGAAGTGTGGTCATAATACAGCTGCTACTCAGCCGAACGGCAGCCCACTTCCCGCCACATATCTGTTGAAAGAAGATGTGTTCATTCATGCATAGCGTGTCTTGGGCAAGTAGACCTGGCGGAGTCCGTCCCTCTTCAGGACAAATCTCAGCCGATGTCCTCCAACTTGAAAAGTTCGCCCTGGCCTTTGACGTCATTCTCGGAAGCACTCTGCCCAATAAATCTAGGTGTTTATTTTATTTTATTAATGATTCCATCAGAGGCATTAACTTTCCCATCCGAAAGAATTTGTTCTTGCACAGAAATCGTTGAAGATGGATTCCTGACGTTCTAAGGAGGCAGTTGACGTTGAAAGATAAATGTGTTCTACATCAGGTTGCGGTTGGTTCTGAAGATTTGGGAATGTGGGATAACGGGTGATGGGGGTGGGGAATATTTTGCAACCATCTAACGTTTCCATCTGTTTGACCAGGCATCGGTAGAAGTCTATGCGTTACAGCTGTAAAAGCCGAGAGGAGTCGTCAGCAGTAGTAAAGTCTTCTATTTTCGTAATCATACCAAAATGGCCATGAGCATGCATCTGGAATTGGCTGATCAGCCGTTTTCTACTCGAGTAGTTAGCCATTAATAGATATTTACACCATTTTGCACATAACAAGATTTTAGAGAAACATACCAAGAAAGATGTAGCAAGGTGTCGCCTCAATCTTTCCAGAAAGAAAATTTGGCAGCATTGAAAGTCATCATATTAACGCTTATCTCTAAGTTTACCTGTTAGTTTTTACAGACGCAGCTCACACATATATATATATATATATATATATATATATATATATATATATATATATATATATATATAACAAAGATTGCGTTTCATAAAAAAGACACGGTCGACCAGGATATTTCCGGAAGATAAGGTTTTAAACGCAAGCAGTCTGTAATTCCAGGTGTCAATATCAAAACGTAGAACATTAATCGCGATAAATAAAATTTAATGTTCACTTGTCTCTACAATGAAGGCCCTGACGAATGTATGTAATCTAAACGAAACTCAGAATAGCGATAAGATAAGTGAACATTTAATATTTTTTATTCCTCTCTCTCTCTCTCTCTCTCTCTATATATATATATATATATATATATATATATGTTTTGGTTGTTTTGTTTTATGGCATATCAACCTCAGTGGGTCATTTAATGCTAACAAAATTTTGAAACAGTTTCATAGCGATAGTTTGGTGAAAAAAAAGGTGTGTATGTATACGTATATATTTGAACCATTTTTTTTTATTACAAAGTATTTCTGTTATTAAAACCTATTTTTACACAAGTATGAGTGATAACTATTTGCCCATAGCTGGGACCCTAACAGGTGTTATCACACCGGGTCAGGGTGGACCTGGGAACACCAGCAATTAAGAGGTTGTTCCACGTTCCCCAAAACCTCCTGATCAGAGGCCTTGCTGTTGGACGTAGTTTATAGTCTTACCCTGGACGCGGATGTAGTTTATCGTCATACCGAGGACGGATCTCTCTCTCCCTCTCCTCTCTCTCTCTCTTTTCATATATATATATATATATATATATATATATATATATATATTTGTTCGAAACAATTTTCACATAGTTTACAGATACTAAACTTTGATCCCAGGCAGAGATTCTGGGGAATAATAATTTAATTAATGGTAGAGCGTGCAAATACATTAATCCCAGTGCTGATTTCTGTCTAATATATATATATATATATATATATATATATATATATATATATATATATTACAGTAAAAATCCCAAAAAATATCTCATGTGGGTATAGTCTATTTCAGATAGACACAACATAATGCCGATCCTCATCAGCCCTTGAATAAATACATTGAGCTCTCTGTGGGTCAGTTTTAATATTTGATATTACTAGGATCCACCTGTATCATATATCAATGGATCTATTACCTGTACTATACTATATATATATATATATATATATATATATATATATATAAAAGAAAGAGGTTGTAGTGGATCCAACGAGAGAAAAGTATGTATAATTAATTTCGCGCAGAACTCTTCATTGCCAATTCAAGAAAGAAATTCGGATTACTAACACAAAAACAGAAAATGTCTCATATTGAGAATATTTAACATTGAAAAACATAAGGAAAAAAATAATTATTTTTAATAATATGTGGAAATCTCCGCTTTTACCTGAAGACGGTCGCGAGACCAGAAACACGTGTAGTAAAATTATGTAAAACAAAGCATAATATTTTTTTCTAAATAAATCCACATTACAACCAAAAACGTTTGCGGCACCTCTCTTCTCTTCTTTTTAATATATATATATATATATATAATTTTATATGCGCAGTACTTATTGGAAAGTGCCAAATATAAGTAATAGTGCTAACATATTCAGTTGTATGGATATGAGTTTGTAACCCTGGGTTTCAGGCTTTTGCGATCAAAAAACTCAGTTTATCTGATGATCGCAAAAGCGTGAAACCAAGGGTTACAAACTCATATCCATACACCTGAATATATATATATATATATATATGGACACTATTACATATATATATATGATGTGTATATATACATATATGATATATATATATATGATATATATTTGATATATATATATAAATGATATATATATACACCCACACACACACACACACATATATATATATATATTTATATATATATATATATATATATATATATATATATATTCATGATGTAAACATTGCGAATCACTTTTATTTGCATATAAAAGTGATAATTATTTAGAAAGCTTAATAATGTGCAATTTCTCATGGAGGCACAAAGGCATGGGTTATCCCAAGTTTTACATGTTCTAGCCCTTTGACCCTATGAGAAATTGCACATTATTGCTTTCTAAATAATAATAATCTATTAAACAATAGACATGAGTTAACGGTTTTTTGTCGACATCATCAGATTCATGGTTTGAATAATTAGTTAAAAACAAGCATGCAATATAATAACTTGATTAATCCATAGCCCAATCATCAGTTTCATGGTTTGAATAATTAGCTAAGAACTAGCATACAATATAATAACTTTCATAATCCATAGCCCAAATAAATAGTTTAAATACCCTACAAAAAAGATAACCCTTTATGAAGTCGTCAAATAACAAACGTTACGGCAGTTTTTTTATATGCACAAATCCCTTTCATAAAAAAAAAATAAAATAAAATAAAAAAATAAATAAATCTCCATAGACAAGCATACCAGACTAGGGTTAATACATCTTCCGTTTCAAATTTAGACACCCCCACCTTTCCCTGACTTGACATCTATGAAAGTAACTCTATACTGATACTTATTATTAACACCCAACACACGCCTACCCAATTTAAACAATTCGCCCTAGCTGTTACCATGGAAATTTTGATTTCACTTATTAAAACATGTAAATTTCTGAAATACGTTATTCCAAAAAAAATTTCGCTTGAAGATGGAATAGAGCTTACTTTAACTCAATTTAATTCAAATAATTATATTGAAGTTTTTGGCTCTTGTTTTGAAACATGAAACCTCTTAAGTCGTGAATTGGAATCATATTTTTAAATAAATAATTATATATATATATATATATATATATATATATATATAGGCAGCATATCTTCATTTAAACATATTATCTAATCGGTTTCGCAAAAAGAAATCGCCGTCAACAGACGAGCAGATTGCAATCAAAAGAGGCAAGGCTGCAGTAAGGAAATGAAAGTTCCATTCAAATGTGAACCCAAATCAAACGGCAACCGGGAAAGCTTCCAATTCTGAGAATATGCAAATGTTTGGGATTTTCATGTTCCTGAACAAGCCAAAGTTTCAATCAAGAGCCCTCTGTAGGGGCGAGCTTAAATTGCGTCCGATAGGGCGACTTTTAATATCCCCATTCAAACATATTTCAGTGAATAATATGGACTTATTGTGCTTATTTATTTTTATACTGTTCCTTTCCATTCTCTAATCAGTTTCTTGATGTTAGGATGAAATTCATGAAGGAAGTCACCGTAGTTTCGTCCTACCTAAGTACTTTCGATCTACTCCAAGATCATCCTCAAGAGTGAATTACAAAGACAAACTGTGATTAAATCTACATTCTGTTGTGATGGTGATTTTTAAAAAACGCGTTCTGTTATAATTATTTAAAAATTATAATAATTATAATAGGCGCAGGAAAAAAACAACAAAAAAACTACGGGGACTTCATTGATGAATTTTCATCTGAACATCCGAGCGCTTGTGGCTATACTTTTAGCCACACAAACACACACAAACGTACACAAACTTGCCAGACTCCATCCAAAACATACTAGTAGAAAACACAAACATAATAAACTCATCGACATATAAAAAAAAAAGATTAAAAATAATGGAAGCCCTAATAAAAAAAAAAAAAAGCCGACACTTAATAAATAATATTAACTATGAACACGGCCACAATGTGTTCGGAAAATAAAACATCTCTATAGCACTAAAAATATACACACAACACACACACTCAATTAAACTGAAAAAATAAAATCATCCTTGATAATGGCTAAAAGTATAGCTGCAAGCGCTCGGAATTATAGAACATCTGGACAGTTTCTACACACTCTGTGTCCAAAAAAGAAAACACTTAAAAAAAATTAAATAAAAAGCTTAAGCGTAGTACCTTGTCTGTTGTTTTTTAATGAATCATGCATATATATATATATATATATGTAGGGTGCGATGGGTAAATTGACGCTATTTTTTATTTAGCATATAAGCGTTGTTTGTTTTTTATTTTTATTTTGTCGACTTCACAGTATAGTAGAGTCAGTTGGGCACCGCCTGTAAGAAAAAGAGCACACCATGTCGCAATTCACTCCGCTAGAAATTTGGAAAGGGCATATTGTACTGCTTGGCATTTGCGCCGGAAGCTCCAAGTGTTTGGGTGTCAATTTGAGGACAGCGCAGAGGATTCGGGGAGAGTTGGATGATATATTCAGTCAACATCATGCTCTTTGGAGTGATCACTATGTGATGGCGACGTTATGCCTCCATTCATCTTTCTACACGGCCTCAGTCTCGACACGGAGGCCTACATCAAGTGCCTTGAGGAGGTAGTCCTGCCCTGGGTCAAGAGGGTGGCTACTGTAAGCCCCCTCTGTTTGGCAACAGTACTCTGCACCATGCCACACAAACAGGGGAGCCCAGTCATCGCTGTCAGACAATTTCTGCAACCTTATCACCCCTTACATCTGGCCATCTAACTCCCCAGACTGCATCATCCTTGATTATAATGTATGGGGCGCAGTTGAGCGAGAGATCAACAAAACTCCTTGAAACACTAAAAAAGGAACCGAAGGCAAGGATTATGGTAGCATTCTCCATCTTAAACAAGGAGACCGTCCAGAAGAGTTGCAAGAGATTCCGAAGTCGTCTGGAGACCGTGGTTGAGGGCAAAGGCGATTTTATTGAATAAATTTACTCTAGCATTTTAAGATATTTCTGTGTAATTTTGGTAAATATATCTGTTAAACTGAGATGTCAGTGTTATTTTCATTTTTGTGTAATTTATACTTCAATTTATCCATTGCATTCTCTCTGTGTGTGTGTGTGCGCGCTCATGTGTGTGTGTCTATATATAAATAAGTATTGCGTTTAGTACGAAACAGACTGTACCTCTGAGTGTTGACTTCAGTGTCGACTTTTATATTTACATACGCTCTATCCCTGATATTTAACCCATAAATATAGCGTTCCTTAAAACTATATTATATATAATCACGTCCAAACCAAAATGGAGAGACATAATTTACAAACATAAAGCAATGATTTTAATGGGTCATGAGGAAAATGAAAGTAAAATCATTTGAAAATATTTAATACAAACAACAGAGACGTCTGTTTAGTGTAAATATCTAGCAACATTATTTTCCTCGTTAAATTTGTGTTATTTCCATCAAGAGAATCTGAGAAAAAAAAAAGTATAATTACTTATAAAGTTACAACTAAAAACCGTAAGAAGGTAGTAAAAATATTTTTATTACGAAATTTGAAAATGGACTAAATACGGGACATTTGGGGTGTCCCTGAAAGGTTAGTACGGAACAGAGAACAAAATTATTCAATACAGGCCATGTCCACTATATCAGGAAGGTCCCTAGGCATTTTTAGGACTAGAGCTAAGAATTGCTTTTATGTAGCCTTTAGTCAGTTCAAATGTTTTAAAGTTACATAAATGCGGTTAATCTGGACTATTTGTTAACTGTCCAGACACTATTATCTTGGTTGAAGCAAACATTAAGTTTAGCGCATATCCTAATGGCGTCAGTTTAAAAAACAGAAGCCTTCTTTTCATTCCCATACAATGTAACCATTTTATTTAATGTTCGTATTTTCTCGATTTCATATGAAAACTTGGAGTTTTTCCAACATATTTCAGTGAAATGTTCGCTTTCCAAAATTATAGTTTGTAACAAACTACCTAACGAGTTTGTATAAATGGTTGACAGGACGGGGACTTGGAGTATGGAAAGCCATGACCTCACAATCCCTGACAAATAGAAGAAAAATTAGATTAAATGAATGGAAAAATGGAGGTGTCAGTTTAAGCTGACACCAGGCGTATATAGTTAAACTGAAGCCTTTTCTTTTTTCATATATTGCAATCATTTTGCCCAAAGTTCGTATTTTCGTGATTTCAAATGAATATTCGGTAATTTTTCAATATATTTTACTTAAGTTTTCACTTTAGGAAATGATAGTTTTAATATATGGAAAAAAAAGAAAAAAAAGAAGGCGTTATTTTAAATTGTTAGCAGAAGGATATGGGTTAACTTAAATAAAAGTGCTTTTTTTATAGTCGGAATATTGATATTGTATAGAAAGTTAGAAAGCAGAAAAATATGTATTCGATTTTATTTGCCGTACGCTGGATATGAATTTAAATTATTTAAAATCAGTGACAGACATGAAAATTTAAAAAAATGTTTTCCGCTTGAGCCTGTGTTTGTCGTTAAGCCCCCCCACCACCACCACCAAAAAAAAAAAAATTAACTAAAAGATCGTCATTAACAGATGAGCCACGACACGGAGGTAACCGTTTATTTTTTTTAAACGATAGTAACACTGGTATTTCTTTCTTCTTTTCACCTCTAGCATCGGCTGTCCTGACTTGCTTAGCATGTTATTAAGTTACAATTACAGCACACTTGCATCTGTGAAGAATCGTTGTTGCTTGGTAAGGTGAGGGTGGGAGAGTGAGATGAGAACGGCGCCGGGGAGGGTGAATGGGTCGGAAAGACTGTAAGCGGGAGAGTAAAGGGGTGGTGGTGGTGGTGCCTTGGCAAACGCCCGGATGAAGTCGATGGATACGGCGGTGAGGAACTGGGTAAGCGGTGAGGTGTTTGGAGTTGTGTGGCTTCACTTGCTGAGGATAAAACTACATAGAGGCAAAGCGGGAAAAATACTCCGACCGGAATTGAAGAAAAGTTATAAAGAAATGCATGTTTATGTTTGAAGCCAAAGAGAGGGAAAAATGGATAAAAATAGAATAAAAAATTGTTTATGCCTATGTATACACACACACACACACACACACACACACACACACACACACACACACACACACACACACACACACACACACACACATACAAATATATGCTTATATATATAGTTTTAAGATATGCTACATTTATGGGTAAAAGTGCTCAATATAAGGGATAGGAGCCTATATAAATATAAATAATAATAATAATAATAATAATAATAATAATAATAATAATAAAGAAAGCAAAGACAAATGCAACCGACCAGATACAGAAACAATGGCAAGATAAACCGCTTCATGGCCAATACTCTGCTCGTACCAAACAAGCTGACGTAGATAATAACCCGTACCCATCAGTGGCTACGTAGTGCGGGGTTGAAAGCTGAAACTGAAGGTTTTATCCTTGCTGCACAGGACCAATGCTTGTTAACTTGGAATTATCAAGCACATATACTAAAATATTGTGTTAGCCCAAATGATGTGATAAATATCCAGAAACGATTGATCATCTTGTAACAGGTTGCACGATATTGGCACCCACTGAATATAAAACCCGGCATGACAGAGTGGGCCAATATCTGCACTGGAAAATCTGCAACTTCTATGGGAAGGAAACTGCAAGAAATCGGTATGAACACCACCTAGACCCGGTTACGGAGATAGGACCTGTTAAAATTCTATGGGACTACACAATACACACTGACGGAACAATCAAAGCCAACCGCCCAGACATTGTTATTAAAAACCACAACCAAAAAAAGTGCCTCCTTATTGATATGGCAGTCCCTGCAGACTGCAATGTATCTTTGAAGATATTCAAAAAGCTGTCAAAATACAAGGACCTTGAAATAGAAATCTCAAAAATGTGGCACATGGGAACATCAACAATCCCTGTTGTAGTTGGAGCACTCAGATCGGTTGGAAAAGATTCCAGTAGACTAATTGAAGGGATTCCTGGAGGTACATGCTTCAAAGAGATACAAACATTTGTTCTGACAAGTACAGCCCACACTTTACGAAGGGCTATATCTATGTTTTTTTTTTGTCAGTGGAAAGTGTCATGATGCCATTTCTAACCTTAGGTCCCTGGGCGGGACCCGGAAAGAAATGTGTAAACGCCAGAAATCAAAGGAAATAAAAGTAATAATAATAATAATAACAATAATAACATCTGACATCTGCTCTTCTCTCCATTCTCGCCAACTTATTTCACCTTTTTTGGATAGACTTGTGACTGGCGACGAAAAATGGATCTTTTATCGAAATGTTAAGTGTCGTAGACAGTGGCTTGTTAAAGGGGAAGAAACCCAGCCACAACCGAGAAGGGAACTTCATGGGCAAAAGGTTCTTCTTTCAATCTGGTGGGATCACCAAGGAATAATCCACTTTGAATTCTTACCACCTAATGTAACAATTAATGCTCAAATATACTGTCAGCAATTAGAGCGTTTGGACCAAGCTTTGAGGAAAAAAAAGACCCGCTCTAGTGAATCGAAAAGGGGTTATGTATCATCAGTACAATGCGCGACCCCACACAGCAAGAACCACGTCACAAAAGATCGAAGAACTAGGTTGGGAGAAAATTCCTCATCCAGACTACCATTTTCGTAGCTTACAGAATCATTTGGAAGAAACAACTTTTGTAACACAGGAAGAGGTTAAAACTGACATTTGTGAGTTCTTCGAATCAAAGCCAAATAATTTTACAGTAATGGAATTAGTAAGCTTGTTAATAGATGGAAGGAAGTCATAGATAATCAGGGAAAATACATTGATGATTGAATCTGTAATTAAATGTAACATTTGGTCACTTGTTTTCTTTATTCAAAATTCGGACAGGACTTATGGGATGACCTGATACATTGGCCATCATATTCAACGAAACATGAATAAAAGAATGACTGCTGCCCATATATATATATATATATATATATATATATATATATATATATATATATGTTACGTCAGACATGCAGATTTTACACAGCAATAATAAGAAATGGTGTCAACCGTTAAAAGTTGGCAGCTTCGTATTTAAAACCTTGTAAATGCCTCCAATTTCTTATAAAGATTTTACCATCGAGACATTTAATGTTAGAGGACTTGTGGAAAAAAGACAAGTAGGAATTATTGGCTTGGGATGGTGATAATTATAACATTGAGGTACGTTGTCTCTAAGAAACAAAAACCAAAGGACTTAATATTGATATTGGCTTTGGAAACAGGAAATATGATGGATTTGGTATAGTTATCATCAATACCAAATGTAAGAATAACATCCATAGACAATGGATCAACACTCATAGTATCTGTCTATATTTCTGAGATAAATTTACATTATTCGGACTATTGTCTTCATCTTTGTTGCCATATTTATCACAACGTTTCGACCGTTGTACGCCCCGGCCTTCTTCAGGCGGTTGGAATGTCGAACTGAACCCTTTATTTCACTCGCTGGGGTAGACTGTTATAATTTCACATACTGGATATCAGCTATCGGTTATCTCCTGTTAATTCATCTCTCCAAGTTCTCCACTGCCTTAATCAGGTATTGAACTCACAACTCTTTGGGTCCTGTCACTGAATCTAACCAACGCTTTTATCCACTGTGCAATGTGTCCTTAACGACATCTGTGTATGAATTTCTGGGACTTGTAAACGTAAATAATGTAAATAGTGAACAATCATAGTATAGTCATTGAACAACATCATTAAAAAAACCTATTAATAAAATTCGACAGAAGACTAATTGTGTGTCTTCATGTCGAAACTTCTGGAAATTAAGCAATAAGAACTCAATTCACAGAGCTGATAGTAATATTATTAACATATTTTATCGAAACCAAATGAATTCGTTCCAAGGAAAAGGTTATAATTCCAGTCAAGAATACTAAGAAGAGAAACTTTTACTCAAAAAATATGAAAATAGCCAACCTTATCATCAGCAACAACTCGCCAGTAAAATCTAAGATATAAACGTCAAACATTATCTGTCTCTATTTCTGAGATGAGGTATTATGTACATTATTTACATTATTCGGACTATTGTCCTCATCTTTGTAGCCATATTTATTACAACGTTTCGGCCATTATACGCTCCAGGTTTCTTCAGGTGGTTGGAATGTCGAACTGAACCCTTTATTTCGCTCGCTGGGGTAGACTGTTCTAGTTCCTCAAAGGCACACGGCACAGTGGATAAAGGCGTTAGTTAGATCCAGTGACAGGGACCCAAAGAGTGTGAATTCAATACTCGGTTAAGGCAGTGGAGAACTTTCAGAGCGAAATTAACAGGTGATAACTGACATCTATTAAACATGGCACGTGGAACTAGAACAGTCTACCCTAGTGAGCGAAATAGAAGATTCAGTTCGACATTTCAACCACCTGAAGAAGGCCGGAGCGTACCACGGCCGAAACGTTGTAATAAATATGGCGACAAAGATGAGGAAAATAGTCCGAATAATGTAAATAATGTACGTCAAGTATTGCTTATAAATTCAAATGCTCCACAGGAAACTGTGTTCCTGACGCAAACAAATTCATAAATAATTAAATTGGGCATACAACTACTCATTTATCAAGACAGCTGACTTTACAGCTCTCAGATCATAGTTCAATAAGGACACCAATAAAGACAGTCGAATTATCTGTGACATATCAAGAAATGATGTTCAGCTGTACAAGGCCCGAGAGCCACTCGAGGTAGAGGGTTACAGAGTAAGAGGCACAACTTATGCGGATATATATGAAAGAAAACGGTTAACCCTACACTTGAAGAGATTATGAATGTAGTGATCGGATAAGCAACCTCTTGGGAGTTGGTTCGTCGGAAGAAGCTGCTCAAGTGGAAATTACATCTCACCAAAGGAATACGAAGAGAATAAAAGTAGTTCGCTACAATGGGCGTGGCAGGGTAGGTCTTAGTCGTGAAGGCTAGGATTGTGGTCATTTTCTAAGCGTAGCTTAGATGTGGCACAAGGCCGAAAGCATGGGGCACCCAGTGAGGATTGAACTCACTACTCAGTGGTAATTGTTCTAGCGAGAACAAGCTTGTGAACCATTACACCAAGTCGGAATTCCCAAAGGCTAGGATTTCGGAACTAAGGAGTGTAGTTCATCTGTACACTTTCCTTGGAAATAACGATAGAGCAGCGAGAGGCTTGGAAAGTTTTATACCTACGGAGTATATTAAAGGAAGGTAGGGTAGCGGGAAACAGGGAGCAACCTACCTAATTAGAGGGAAACAGGGAGCAACCTACCTAATTAGCGGGAAACAGGGAGCAACCTACCTAATTAGCGGGAAACAGGGAGCAACCTACCTAATTAGCGGGAATGAAGAGGAGTGGTAAACTGTCAACTATCGGTAAGAGCAAAAAGTGGCAAGAAAGTCATGATCGCCCATTTCTTTGAAGGAATATGGCACATGAAAGAAGAAGTCACATGAAACCTTATCACTCAGCCCTGTGATTCAGTTGGGCTGTAGTATTCAAGTTGACAATGGGAAGGATAGAAAGACTTAGCAATCGATAATTAATAGGGACAATTAATTCGGCCGAAGAATCTATCGATCGAAAGTCGTCTGAAAATGGACGGAATGGCAGATTCTTTATTTCAGTTTATTTTATATAATGTTTCTATATTAGAAACCAATGAGTCTATTGTTATTACACACAAATACAATGTACGAATAAAAGTGGTGTTTGGAATAAACGAGGGGGTTGGACTATGTGTTAGGGTGGGAAACATTTGAAGATTGGGTAGAAGTAGCTTAGAATTTAGATCATTTGGACGAAGGAATGGTATGTAAGCATCAAGTGAATTATTTAAAACAAATATTTAAAGAGAGGCGGTTTGGTTTGATTAGTTTTACGGCATATCAACCTCAATAGGTTATTTAATGCCGACAAGATTTTTAATGCTGGTATTATTTTTTCCCAAAATGTATTGATAGTAATATTTTCCCCAAAATGTATTGATAGTAATATTTTTCCCAAAATGTATTGATAGTAATATTTTCTTCAAAAATTGTATTGCTGGTAAGATTTTTTTCTAAAAAATGTATTGATGATAATATTTTCTTCAAAAATGTATTGTTGGTAATATTTTTTCCAAAAATGTATTGATGGTAATATTTTTCCCCAAAATGTATTGATAGTAATATTTTCACTAAAATGTATTGATGGTAATATTTTTTCCCAAAAATGTATTGATGGTAATATTTTTTCCAAAAATATATTGCTGGTAATATTTTTTCCAAAAATGTATTGCTGGTAATATTTTTTCCAAAAGTGTATTGCTGGTAATATTTTTTCAAAAAATGTATTGATGGTAATAATTATTTTCTTAAAGAATTATTCCTGGTAATAATTTTTGCCAAAAATGTATTGATGGTATTAAGACCTATTTTTACACTTTCATAGTGTTTTGACACCAGTTTGGGGATTAACTATTTACCCATGGCTGGGACCCTAACAGGTGCTACCACCCTGGGTCAGAAAGGATCTGGGAACACCAGCAATTAAGAGGTGGTTCCACGCTCCTCAAAACCTTCTGATCAGAGGCCCTACTGTCGGGTGTAGTTTATCGTCTTACCAAGGACGAAAGAGAGTTGTCTAAACTTTGCAAGGCAGGTTTCTATTGTCATTCGTTTGTTATCCTTTTCTTAACGGGTCATTGGGCGTTGTTGCATATAGTCATGAACTGAGTGGGAAAAGGGACGAATAATATGGAAGTTTCAAGTTCACCAAGCACCCCAAATATTCCTTTCTTAGCCATAGCTTTTAAATAATTAAAAAAAAAAGATGGAAAGACAACGCCTTACACGTATATAATGTGTGTGAGAAAATGAAAAACAGTCAATAAATAAAATTATAATAAAAAAAAGAAAGAAAAAGAAATATATTTTCCCATGATGTTAGTAATAAAAGAACTAGGAATTTTATTAACCCACTTGGCTTCACCGTTAGGTGGCGTCGTTTAAGTTCTATAAAAAAAAAAAAACATTTTCTTCCTGTTCTGATCTTTGTTCCCCTTACTCCAACATGTATCAGACGTGAATGAAGATGTCGTCGCTTGGGAACATCTCTTTTTTCTGGTAGATTGATAATTGAACTCTCTTTTCTCTTTGCATCCCAGCGTGTTTTACCATTTAATCAATCTAAATCCTGTCCATGTTCAATTTTACATTTCTGCACAGCATATGCAAACGCTTGCTTTTCTTCAAAAGAATATTACCCAAAAGATTCACCTCCAATTTTTTTTCTTTTCTCAGCTATATCTTTTAGAATATGTTTAAAACAACAAGGAACGTCGGCAAGTTACACGATTAAAATATTTTAATTTTGTTATGAATTTTTAGAATTTACTAAATTAATTTGAATGAAGTTTTAGAATCTGTGCGTTGTGATACGATTGTTAGAACCTGAGATTAAAAACTGTAAAAAGTGTGTAAAAGAGTGTAAAAAGTGCGTAAGAGAGCGTAAAAAGTGTATAAAAGAGTGTAAAAACGTTAAAAAACTTGTAAAAAAAGTGTAAAAAGTGTGTAAAAGAATGTAAAAAGCCTGTAAAAAGTGTGTAAAAGAGTGTAAAAAGTGTGGAAAAGGGTGTAAAAAAGACTGCAAAAGTGTGTAAAAAAGTGTAAATGAGTGCAAATAAGACTGCAAAAATTGTGTAAAAAAGTGTAAAAGAGTGTAGAAAGTGTAAAAAAGAATGTAAAAAGTGTGTAAAAAAGTGTAAAAGAGTGTAAAAAAGACTGCAAAAGTGTGTAAATGTGTAAAAGAGTGTAAAAAATAGTGAGAAATATCATAATCTTATATATTTTTATATTAAAAAAAACAACAACAAAAAACAATTTATATTTCCATGTCATGGCTGTTTTAGTAAGATCTCTGTGATATGCAGTATTATGGTATGTGTTGCATCGAATCGCGATGAATGAGTTCTTGTAATGTATGAGTAAACTGATGAATAAATGGGTCACGAACCAGATTAACTAGTGACAACCAACCTTTCCCCATCCCCGTTTAGTCTTGTGCCACATGAAATGTAATATTTAAAAAAAAGCATTACTGTATATTATAGTGTGTGTGTGTGTGTGTGTGTGTAAATGTTTTCAGCACCCCCTCGCGAAAAAAAAACAAAACGGTTTTCAGCTGTCTGTTCAGTTTTCGCTCTTCAATAAACAAATGAATGAGTAAATAAAAAGAACCATGATAACTTCTGCATGCCACTAATAATAAGCATTCCAAAGACTAAGCAAGGTGCTGAGAAACGGAAAGATTTCGTTAGAAACAAAGAAATGAGTGCTGGATTGCTGTGTATTATCCATTCTCTATTATGGCAAAGGATGCTGGACAATTCTCCCCACGGATGAGGAAAAAAAACTAGAGACAACAGAAATGTGGTTCTACAGAAGGATACTAAAAAATCCATCGAGCAAGTAAGAAGGAAGTCTAAAAAAGAAATGGCAACAGAAAGAACACTTTTACTCAAAATCGGGAAAATACTACTGAAAATCCTTGAATATATAATGAGGAAGAAGGACTTAGAAAACGAAATCTTTACGAAGCATATTGAAGGCAAGAGAGATGTGAGAATGCAGCAAACAACTTACCTGACGAGCCAGACAGTTCGCTGCTAGGCCCGGGACTGACTTGTCGAACATTCTCAGTAGATAAGGATAGAAAGTTTTTGACATCAAAAAAAGAGCATTTAGAAAGAAATTGGCTTTAAGAAGAGAGAAACAAGACAGCACAGTTACAAGCCAGCTACAGAGAACTCAAAAGAATTTTGAAACTCACAAGACAAAATTCTCCTGCGTTTCGACAACAAAGAAGGAAAGAAGAATTCTAAGAACTTTTCCAAAGCACGAAGAGTTTGAATATGAAAAAAAGACATTTGCAAAATTGTTATAAGTTCAAGATACGTTCGGAGGACAAGTAAAAGTTTTTTTTTCGTTTTTTTCTGAAAGATAGTGGCACCTTTGTTTTAATGCCTTTTTGAATTGCTTTCTCTTTCGTCATTTTTGAAATTGAATCCTTGTGTCTTTTTCTAAAGAGTAAATCCTTTTTTTCTATTTTCGAAGGTTAATCCTCTTTTTTTGCAATAAATCTGTAAATATTATCCTGCCTTAATTATTTGCGCAAGAACAGTCTTAAATGTTTTGTATTTGTGTTTTTCCTTTTTTTCTGTATACCATAATAAATGTTTAAAACTTTGCACAATGGTTTGAGTCTTGATTAGACCTTATACAACTTTTTATTCCAACTAACTATGTTTTTGTGTTTGGTGCAAGAATTTAGATTTGGAGTTTAAAATTTTATAATACTTTTTATTTATAATGATTGAATGTTTTGACTTCTATTACTACTACTACTACTACTACTAATATATATATATATATATATATATATATATATATATATATATATATATATATATATATATATATATATATATATATAACAAAATTCAATGAAACAAGTTTTATTATATTTAAGCTACAAGTCTTTTTTATCGTATTTTACCAATTTTTAACCCTAGAACACTAACCATGGGTATATAGTACCCAGGGCAAATTTTCCTATTTTTAATTACAATTTTCAGTACCTGATTTTCTTACCTAAATAATGTTTTCCAGTTCCTATTAAGGTTAACTCAAAGTACAAAGTTTGGAGAGCTAGCATGTAAAATATTTCAAATAAAGATTTATATTTATTTATTTTTTTTGATATTTTCAAAATCGAGTATGGTTAGTAGTGGTGTAACTTTAATTGATGGTTTGTGTTCTAGGGTTAAATAAGTTGCTGCCTATTCAATCCAAGATTGCAGATAAACTATTCAAAGTTTATTCTTTTGTGTATTTAAGTTAAGCACGAACAGTGTGAATCTAAAAAGGACATTTCAAAAATTATTATATGTCCCAGAAATTCTTGTGGGACAAGTAAAAGTATTAGTATTTTCTAAAAGGTGATTGTGCTTTTGTTTTACTATCTACTTGAATGTTCTTTCTCTTTTTGTCATATTTGAAATTGAACCCTTGTCTCTTTTTTCTAAATTGAACTTTTTTTTTTCATTTTCCATAGTTATCCTTTTTTTGCAGTAAATGTTATCCAGTCTTAATTATTTATAAGGTGCACAAAAGGAATGTTTTGTGCAAGAGTCTTATATGTAAATTTTTGTATTTCTTTCTTTTTCTATCTACTGTAATTAGTGTTTGTCCTTTAAAGTATTACACAATAGTTTGAGTCTTGATTGGACCTTATACAACTTTTTATTCCTACTAACTAGGTTATTGTGTTTAGTGCAAAAATTTGGATTTGGTAGGGTGTTAAAATTTTTATATAATTTTTCGATAGAAAATTTAAAAGATTATAAAAAGTATTTGTCTTATGGAGTGTTTTATTTATATCTAGACACCACAAGATGATTTAACAGCGTTATAATGTCTTAAAAGATAACCTTTTTGTGAATTCATTATGTCATATCTTATTACTAATTATTCTCAGTTAAAAATGGTAAGGACAAAGTATGTTTCCGTATAGTCTGAAGTCATCTTTAAAAGATCTCCTTTTTGTGATAACTGTTACGATATTTTCATGAGAAAACATGTTCATGTAGTATCATTATATTATCTTAATATGTCCATGTAGTATCATTATTTTGCGAACATTTAAATTTCCTTCAGATAAAACATATCAAATTAAACATAGTCTTCTTATTGAAAAACTATAATTGACCATATACAATATTAATGGTCGTTGTATTTTTGAACTCGTAGGTTTATTTTGGTATCAGATGTTTAGATAGGGACGCAGTTTTAGTGGCTTGGCATGGACGCAACTTTCAATAGATATATCCCTGAGAACAGCTTTTGGAGGTAAGAAACGTGGAAGGTGTTGAAGATGAGAACTGATGGTCTGGAGAATGTGTGACGCTCATTGGCACAAGAAAATAATCTTTGTCTAGCATGGGAAGTCGACAATCGATTAAGCTGCATGGCGACGTTATTTTTCAAGCACAACAATACGAACGTGAGGATGGTATGGGAATCTATTCTGCAAGCAGCACATTCTCAAAAGACCAGTTTAATTCTATACAATATTCTTTTTTCTGGTCAGCCGTTTCAACAACAAAGATACCAAAGAATACAATGAAGCGATAACGGAATAAAAATCAGAATCATCCTTTTATTATGGAATAAAATATTTAAGTGAAAGATGATGGGACGTCATAGAAAGCCAAACAAATATTTCGATGACTGAATAATGATTATTTAAATCCAGACCAATATCCCCATTGTTGTTGTTATTATCACAACGTCTTCAATTGTCTGCTGAAACGGCTAACCTTCAGCAAATTTCATACTGAACCCTTTATCTAATGGGATAGATTGTTTTCTTTCCGATGTTCATGTCTAGGGATATCTGAATTTTTCTCCGTTTTAGTACTAATCAGTTATTACTGTTTCCATTGAGTCCTATTTCTGTAATCGGGCTCACAATTACTGTCATCAAACTTACGAATCAACACTTTTATCCACTAGGCTATTGTCCCGTTGGACAATCCTGAATCTAGAACTGAACGTAAATCCAAATGTTAGTGATGTAAATAATGATAATTTTTCAGACTCGAAATTAGGGTGACTAATGAGGCTAAGGACGTAGATGAATAAAAAAAAAACTGTTGCATCAGTGAAATATTTGTAAAATGAATACTGCGTGATCTTATTACAAATTAACATCCCTTCTTAACAGAGATAAAAAACATACACATAAATTATATATATATATATATATATATATATATATATATATATATATATATATATATATATGTGTGTGTGTGTGTGTGTGTGTGAAAAGTGTATATAAATATAAATAAATATATATATGTATAAACTGCCCACATATGTTTATATATGTATGAGTCCCGACGGACGACCAAGTATGTATATGTGTCTGCATACATCGATGTTTGCGTTAGTACGATGAATGACAAAACGACGAAATTTCCCCACCACTTCCACAATAACACCAATACACGCAATCTACATAAACCCAAATTTTTAAAACATTAATCAGTTTGTCTGACGATCGCTAAAGCGTGAAACCCAGGGTCACAAACTCATATCTATCCAACCAAAATATATATATATATATATATATATATATATATATATATATATACAGAATAAATGGTTGAATTTTTAATCCGACATAACTATTGGTTCTTAAATTTCTGGAATGCACAGGCCGATAGACGTATTACACGCTGTCTAATAGATAAATAAATAAAAATATGGCGTCGATTTCAAATATGATGTTCCCAATTTAATAATGTTAGATGTTATATATATATATATATATATTTATATGTGTGTGTGTGTGTGTGTGTGTGTGTGTGTGTGTGTGTGTGTGTGTGTGTGTGTGTGTGTATATAGCATTACATTATATATATCATTTGCAAAAAAACCAACATAGTTTACAAATTCAAGTACCCTCTGGGAGATTGTATCTCCAACGGATTAAATAATATTTACCTTGGGCACACCACAAACTCGCTTTCACGACGCTTGACTCTACATTTGAATGATAATTCTAACATTTCTAGGCATTTAAAACAGCATGCCTGGCCGCATACACAATTCCGGAAAATGCTTGTTGAAAACACAACTATACTTAAACATGAAAACAATAAATAAAAACTAAAAGATCTTGAAGCTATATACATAAAACAGTTGAAACCTAACCTGAAGAAAATAAACTATGAAAACTCCACAAATATTCTTAAATGCTTATAATTGATAACAGAGGCCATTAGTTAATACTTAATACTTCTCGTTTTCACTCTCGCGTTTTTACATGTGATGTCATGGGCCGCGGTGCGATTTTCCAGCGTCTCGTATGCACGGGAGGTCGTTGCTTGGAAATCTTCCTTGCAAACAAAACAGACTATCATTGTTGCTATACCCGAGTATTGTTTAATTTATTGTAATGTAATTGTCATCTTTGAAGATGGCTTATGTAAGCCGAAAGCTTAGATAGGATTTAAAAACATGTATCAATATGGTGATTTTCTTCCGTCTTTCGATGATAATATTATTAAGCTTATCAGACGATATCAAAGGAATTTGATTAAAATAAATAGGCAAAATAGTGAGTGATATGAGAATAATCCCATCACTAATCTCGGACATCATTTCTAAATTAGACTCCCATAAAGCAAGTGGAGGTGACGGGGTACCAACCGTCGTCCTAATGAAATTCTTCCCCAAGCTGAACCCAGTTCTCTCCATACGATATAACTATAACTGCATCTTGCTTTCCCGCTTGTTGAAAATTCTCTTTTGTAGTTCCTGCTTTAAGAACTCTGGAGAACCTTTGACCCATCTATCTCCTACCGCTTTTCGGCAGAGTATTCGAGGATTTATCCATGCTGAAGTTGTTAAGCATCTTGCCTCTCATGACCTACTCTATGACAAACAATATGGATTCAGTTTTGTCCGGTCTACCGCTGATATGATTACCCCCATCACTGACCTTGTATATCAAGCTCTTGATGATAACGGCGAAGCTCGAGTTGTGGCTCTAGATATCCCAAAGGCGTTTGACAAGGTTTGGTATGCTGGTCTGTTACGTAAGTTTCAGGGCTATGGTATTGCAGGACGAGTGTTTGATTTAAGCTAATCATTCTTATCAAATCGCGAAATGAAGGTCGTTCTGAACCGGCTCGCTTCCACATCGTTTCATACGAACACAGCTGTGCCCCAAGGCTATATACTGGGCCCTACGCTGTTTCTGATCTTCACCAATGATCTTCATGATATCGTCAGTTCCCAAGTAGGCATTTATGCAGATGACACTACCATTTACTCCTGTCTCAATAGCAAATCCGTCAGAGCTGACAAAGTTAACCTGACCGCTGCACTTGAAAAGAACCACCAATCAGTGGTTAACTGGGGCAGGAAATGGCTTGTGAATTTTAATGCTTCCTGAACTAAATTACTCTCATTTAACCACCATAGAGAATCTTTCCTGTCCGCCATCTGTGTGGCAGATGCTTGACTAGAGGAGAGCGTCTCACCGCATCTTCTTGGCTTTACGTTTTCCCATGACTTGAAGTGGAACAACTACATTTAATCAATAGCTGCATCTACTGCAAGAAAATTTGGTTCATTGGGTCGTGTCAGGTTTCTCCCGTCAGAGACAATCTTGCACATTTATAAATATACCATTTATCCGTGCATTGAATACGGTTGTCATATCTGGTCTGGTGCGTATGATGTTCATCTCGGGGTTTTTGATAAAATCCAAAGAAGGATCTGCAATGTAATCGATCCTGACTTAGAATTTTGACTTCAGTCGTTTTCTCACAGACGTAATGTAGCTTCTCTCTGTCTTTTCTACAAATATTTTCATGGCAACTGCTCCGACGAGCTTTTTTTCCTTGTGCTCCGGCATGCTATATATACTACTATGGCATCTAGGTCCCACCTTTTAACTGTTGAAATCGCTAAATGCATTCGTCATTTCTACTCAAACGGTATCTTTTCCCGCACTTTCTGACAGTGGAACTCACTTATGCTATCTTTCTTCCCAGATAACTACAAACTCCAAAAAATTAAATGCAACGTCAATCACCATCTTTTATTGTCTTGAATCTTGTTCATCTTTTATCCTTTCCTCAATCTCGCCTATACCCAGTCTTTTATCTTATTTTCACTTTCTGTAGCCCATTGCGTACGAGTGGCACTCCCGTCTCGTTTGGGAGTGAAATTATCTATCCATCCTTCTATCATGTAATACTATATATATATATAATGCTTTATATATGTATATATATACATGTATATAATGCTTTATATATATATATATATATATATATATATATATATATATATATATATATATATATTTTTTAAAGAAAAAGAATCTGCAAATGTTTTTGCTTATAATGTGATTTTTTTCTTTTCTCTTTAAAAATATACATATTTCTCTCGTTGGAACAACTTTAGTCTCTCCTTTATATATATAATGTAATGGTATATATATATATATATATATATATATATATATATACTATTATTATATATAATATTACATCATATATATATATATATATATATATATATATATATATATATATATATATATAACATTACATTATATATATATATATATATATATATATATATATATATATATAAAATGAAATAGAGTAAGTCCAACAATTATTTTAATATATTTTCTGTTTATACGTTATTTTTATAGATACAAATATTTAAGTAAATGTTCTGTTTATAATAAACAGTACAAACAACATTTACCGGCCTGAAAACCCGAGAATTTTCATAGAAAATATGGCCTGTGTCCTACACGGTAAATGTTGTTAATACTGTTTATTATAAACATTTAGCATGAAACAGCCTGTCGCCTCTAAGTATTCACTTTTATATTTGCACACGCTCTATCTCAGATATTGAGCACTTTATCTCATAAATATAGTACACCTTAAGAGTATATTTCTTCATATAAATATATATATATATATATATATTATCATTCCATTATATATATATTTAATGTAATTCATCGTGTTCATATCTGACGTGCATTAAATTAATTATCTACTACAAAAAAAAAGCTATTATTATCCTTAAATATAACAACACAACTGTAAAATGATTAAAATTACATGACCCTGCAGCCGACAAAGAAAGTAACACCACTGCATTTAGAAAAAGAAAAACAACTTGTCTTAGGGCAAATAGAAATAGCTAAAAATGACATCCAACATATTAAATAATGAAATCCTCAAACATAACGAGACACTAAAAAACACCATGACCCAACCTAAATATAAGGAAGCACTGTACTACCTTAGGCTTAGCATTAATGAAAACCAACTTAACACACAGACAAATAATTGCAAAAATTCTATGTAAACTATACCAAGGAAACATTCTCCTACTCAATAGCAGCAGTTAAATATACAAACTTATCTAGTCATAAATTAACAGATGATCAAAAAGAATTCCTAAATTTAGGGTCAAGTTGCCATCTCCAACCTAAAGTAGACCTCTTTACAAAGAAGACCGAAATTGAAATTCTACACCAATCACTATCCCAACTCGAGGCGCGTGGAGATATAACAGTTCACGAAGACATGAGAAACCTCCTTAAGGCCGAAGTTTTGAAAAACCGCTCCCCTCACAACAACTATAATAATACCCTAACAACTAAACTAAAAATCGCCGCAAAATAACTAAAAAACAATCTTAATATTGTCATCAGATGAGCCGACAAAGTTAATACATAAGTAATTTTGGATAAAGCCGATTACCATACAAAAATTACGAAACATCATCGATGTCGAACTAAATTCACCAAACTAAGCAAAACCCCCCACGGAAACGCTAAAAAGATCCGTTAACAAGCTGATAACATCGAATAACGTTGAAGTCGGTTCTCTGAAAATCCCTCAAATCATCGGAGATTAACACCCTGAATACTTATACGGAAATATAAAAATACTCAAGACTGGATACCCGCTACGACCAATCAATTTCCAAGATCCCATCCCCTATCTACGAGCTCTCAAAATTCCTTAATGACATCATTACCCCATACCTACCCACCAATTACAGCATTACATCCACCCACGAATTCTTCCAAACACTAATAAGTGCAAAACCAACCCAAGGTATCTTAGCGTCACTCGATGTTGAAAATTTATTCCCAAACGTCTCCGTTAATCAAACCATTGACATTTTCCTTAACTTTGTGTATATAAATAATTCTATCCAATCTCCATCCATGAAACCAAATATCCTCGAAAAATTATTACATGCATGCATAAATAAAGTCCCCTTCTACGACCATAATGGCAACATATACATCCAAACTAATGGTGCTAGTATGGGAAATCCGCTCGGCCCGTGCTTCGCCAATTACTACATGTCCCACGTAGAAAACATGATATTTAAGCAGGTCTGTAAACCTAAAATATATGTCCTCTACCTACACGATATTTTTATTTTAGCGAAAAACACAAAAGAAATAGATACTCGGAAAACCACATGTGAAAAAACTTTGTCCTTAAATTTACCTTAATAAACTTAGTCAAAAATAAACTCCCATTCTTAGACGTTCTCGCAGAATACATTAAAAACACTTTTACCACCTCATTGTATAAAAAACCCAGTAGAAGAAACTCTTGCCACCTTAATTTTAAGAGTGAATGCCCACTCAGATACAAAATAATAGTGATAAAAAAACTACCTAAAGAGAGCATGCGAGAATTCATCCTCTCATCTACTTTTCCTTAAAGAATTCAACAATGTAAAACAAAAACTAGTTAACAATAGTTTTCCTAATCACCACATCGACCACCAGATTACACTATTTCTTTCCAAAGTAAATAATAACAATGCTGAACACACAGCCAAAAATAACAAATATTTTCTACAAAAGCCAAAGGCATGAACTATAAACAAGATGAATCTTCAGTCAGAAATATCATAAAGACATACACTTCTCTAGTTTACCCGAAGAAAAAAATTAAATTATCTACTACAAAAATTGTAAAACAGCTAACCTTATCCTCAAAAATAACAACACACTTGAAAAATGAAAAGTACAAAGAACGAACATTATTTACGAGATGAAATGCCACTTAAGGAACTGTGTTCTTGATCAAACCGAATTCATAAATAATTACATCGGTCACACAACTAGACAGATAATTACATCGGTCAGTCACACATCCAGACGACTAACGTTACACCTGTCCGACCACAGCTCGATCAGAGCCCATTTGAACAGTCAAACTTAACAGACTTCATCCGAAACGTAACAGTAGAAAATACAAACAAAATAACCTCATCCACACGTAAAAAAAGATTTAAAATAATGGAAGCCTTAATAATAAAAAAGAAAAAGTCAACACTCAGTAATATTAACTACGAACACGGCCACAATGTACTGTGTTTGGAAACTAAAACATAGCTCTAGATACATACACACATCCCATACTTATACTATACTTACCTGGCGTTATGCTGGGGGTTTTGACAAATACTGGATCGTTTCTTGGCCTATGGCTGAGATTCGATCAAGGCTTCGACTAGCTTAGACTGGCTCCGGCCTGGACTTAGGACAAGTCATGGCCAGCTTTGACAAGTCATGACCAGCTTGGACTATGACCAATTTTGACTAGTGGCTTTGAGTGGAAACACTCGGGCTATGACCAATTTTGACCAGTGGTCAAGTAAATACCTACACACATCCCATACATCCAGTTAAAAAGTAAAATAAAATAATTCTTGATAATGGCTAAAAAACACTCTGAAATACAGGTTAAATACACAATTTTTATATATATATATATATATATATATATATATATATATATATATATATATATATAAACGACTTAAGGTGTGCTATATTTTGGGATAAAGTGCTCAATACCAGAGATAGAGCGTGTGTGCTTCAATGTTCACTTTTTGTATTTAGGGAGCGCTTTTCGGCTACACTTTTAGCCATTATCAAGAATAAATTTTTACTTTTAACTGGACGTATGGGTTATATGTATGTATCTATTAATCAATCCCTTGAAGGAGGAATTTACAATCAACTGGAAGGTTAAAAAGTATATATTAAAATAAAAGTTTAAAAAAAATTCATGATCCCAAAAGAGACATTTAAAAAAAAACAACACACAAAACACATTGGTTGTTCATCGGAACAAAACTGACCACAATTTTGATATAAAAAATGCTACACTAATTAAAAGAGAAAATAATTCACTAAAAGCTGAAAATGTCTAGAAAGTGCTTTAATCGAAGTACAGACGTTGCCTACAACGTTTCACCATTCGTGGTAATTTTTTTATATATATTTAAAAACAAATATGATGGAAAGAAAAAGAATATAGATGGACTAGATAAAAATTATTTAAAATTCTTTTTTAATATTAGCGTCTCTTATTATATCATTATTTTAATCACAAACTTATATATATATATAAATATTATTCCATAATTTCTTCCATACTTCCTTTTTTCTTGATATATAAAAATATATATCGTTATATATATAGGTTTATATAAGTTAATTACTATAATATAATTATATATATATATAATTATTAAATATAAATATATATATATATATATAAAATATATATATACATATATATAGCATTTTATATATATATAAAGCATTAAATTAAATTAAATATATATATATATATATATATATATATATATATATTAGATTATATATATATATATATATATATATATATATATATACATTTATATATATATATATATGAATAGTTTTACATTATATATATATATATATATATATATATATATATATATATATATGAAATTATACAATAATATATCATGTCTTAATTGCCATATAATCAGTGAAGCGCTTAATAATAAATTCATCAGTAGAATAATTAACTTTGATTTTTCAAATGCTTTTGTTGTGTCAGAGGAGGATATATATAGATTAGATTCTCCGAGTGACGCTAATTCAGCCGGGTTTCGATCCTAGCTAGAGGTAACCGGACGTCTAGCCACACTGATAAGCTGTGATCAAGCGAAACAGTCTGTCTGTGGATGACAATATATATATATATATATATATATATATATAAGCTAGAATATATGTAATCTAGAATATATATAAGCTAGAATACATATACGCTAGCGTATAATAGGGCCGCACCTTTTCCTTAAGCCATTACATTTCTTATTATAATCTCATATTTACGGACGAGTTTCTTAGTATCCTTATTAAGAAAACCACCATGTTGATGTATATTCATTTTATTCTCGAGCACTTTAGACATTAACACAATGTCATCGTCAGTGTCTTGTTTTGGCTAAGACAAAATTGCTGTGTTGAACTTAAAATTAAATTTTGTATTTGTGAACTGAAAAACGCTGAACTATGTACTGAACAATTTTAAAATTTTATCATGTAAACATACACGTACAGTAATGTCAAGGGAGGCAACTAAGTTATTTAGATGTCTATTTTTTTTACTACTATTTAAAGCTATTAGTTATAAGCTAGATAATTTAAACTATCTTCTGTGAACATTTCAAAACATTTGTGCAGTATTCATAATTAATTTGTTGTATTCAATTTTTAATATAGATAGCTTGAAGAATGTTTAGCTTATGTTTATTATTTTCCTGAAAATGTATAGATGCATTTTCGAGAATAAGTTTTCTAAATTGCAAATGTGGACAGGCATGCTGTTGTAAATGTTGAGAAGTCTTAGATGAATTATTCAAATGAAAACTCAACCTTCTAGACAATATAGTTTTGGTGTGACCAGCATATATATTATTTTCTGTTGGAGATACAATCTCCTAAGGAACATTTAAATTTATATATAATATTGGTTATCTGCAACACGTTAATTGGCGTGGAGGAGTCATTAAGATTGGTTGGATATATTGAATTTAGTATAGTATATAATTAATTTATTTTATTTTTACTAGTATCTATGGTGGGTATATTAGTATTTATTAGTTTTTTAGGATATTTTCGTCCCGTTTATAATGAGAATGTATTTGATTGTGATATAAATGATTAACATACTTAGGATCATTTGAGGAAGTATTGTATTCTATTTGCTTTATATTAAATTTTTTAATAGAATGACTTATTTATTCGTCGACAATATAATTAAGGAAGTTATTATTAATAAGAGTTTGTTTTATCGTTTTAAGTTCAATGTAGAAAATCTATTTTGTGGTTGATTTAATTTTTGCACAGCTTATTATTTTTTTATAATTACAATTTTATAGTAATTTGGACATTCACTTTTATACTTAAGAGTGAACGAATTTATGCTAGCAGAAGATAGTGAATTTATTAATATTAATGTTTATCAAGATAGTGAATTTATTACTATTAGTGTTTATCTAGAAAAGATATTTTATTACTGTTATTAAGTCCATATGTAAATGTAAGGACAGAATTATTTTGGAATTGATTTGGAGTTGATATATTTCATCTATATTCTTAACTGAGATAAGGATATCATCGGCATATCTTAGGTAGATGGAGGATTTAAAAAAAAAATATATATATTAATATATATATATATATATATATATATATATATATATATATATATATATATAATCACTCAAAACATTAGACCTGGATGACCAATAAATTGCTTTGCTAAATCACAGACATTCATTACTCTACAAGATCACAAAGAAAATTTCAAAACAAACCCAATATGTAGACTCATACAGCTAAAAGTGAATTAGGTAAAATAATACTAGTAAAAAATTAACTCAGAATTAAGGACGAAGTTAAGAGTAAATTACTGGAAAACCACACGTAAAAAATAACTATAAACTGCAACCTAAGAACAAACATTATAGAAAATTTATACTGCTGGATATAAAAGATTTTTACTTTCTATAGCCCAACCCATGCTAGATACGGTCATCTTCTTAACTCAAGAACAAAGAAAAATAAACACAAAACGAAGTAAAATCATCAAACACTGACAAAAATCACTATCATCTGACAACGAAGACGCGTGGCTAAAGAAAGATGGAAACTTTGAGATTACAATGGGAAGTTGTGATGGTGCCTAACTTGCGAGCTTGTAGGTATATATTTACTACATGAAATAAATAAAATAATCGATGAAAATGATATAACCTTCTACAGGGCCGAAGGTTTCATAATCCTAAGAAAAAAAAAACAGACAAAACCAAAAGAATAATCATACAAATTCTGAAGAATATGGGATTCGACAGAGACATAAAATCTAAACTAAAAAAAGTAGATTTAATACATGTCCCACTCAACATAAGAAAAGGTACATATAAACTATATAGAAAACTCAACGACAAACCACTTTACATCCACACATCACTAAACCACCCGCCATCAGTAATCTAGAAGATCCCACAGTCAATTAACGGGAGGTTATCTCATAATCTTTTTAATGAAACGGTCTTCAATGAAGCTAAAAAAGATTATGAAACAGTCCTAAAGGATAGTGGATTATTGGCAGCAGTCACATACACACCACACACCACAAAAAAAGCCAGCGGGAAAATAACATCATATAGTTCAACTCATCATACAAAAAAGCTGAAATGCAAACATAGGAAAAATAATCATTAAACCCACACACAAACATTCACCTATCAAACACTCCCCACGAGATATAAAAAACACAGTAAAAATCAGCTACAGTTGCATAGAGAACATGACATAAATAATAAAAGACAACAGAAAAATAACTAAAAAAACATTCGCACAAATCAAATCCTCGTGTAAATGCAGAGCAAAGAACAAATATCCCTTAAGCCATAATTGCTTGAAAGACAATATATGTCAAGCCACTGTAAAATCTGTAGATAAAGAAGCAAAAATATATACAGGAGTAACTGAAGGATCCTGGAAACATAGAAACTACACACAGAAAACATCCTTTACAAGTTGTAAATTTTCTAAGCATATATGAGAATTTGAAAAAAATACGAAATTTCACCAAAAATATCATGGAAAATAAGAAAAACAGTATCAGCCTACAACAATAAATCCCTAAAGTGTAAACTCTGTCTAGAGGATGAAATAACTATAATTAAATAAATTGCTAAATAAATGATCAGAACTTATCCCAAAATGCAAACACAAAAACAAATTCTTTTCACGTTACTTAAAAACCGAAAACTAAAAACAAATTCAAAAATTAAATAAGTAAAATAAAATAAATTAAATTAAATAAGGAACACCTAAATCCATAAATAAGTAAAAGAATTAAGTAAATAATAAACATTAACTACAATGCATAAATAAATGCAAGTACATGTAAAATAATAATTAACAACAAATAATAAAATAATAAATAATAAACAATGAGTAAAAAACACTATAAAGTAGCTATAAAGATTCGTATTCCATGTCACAATTATTTCTACTCAATAGCCTTGAGAATAATTTGAAACATAATCGTTACCGTATACCTAATAACCATTAAGATAATATAATACACCTTCCACCCATAATGCACTATTGGCCAGTATATATAAATAGTTGAGCCAATACGCAACACACATGGCCTGAAGAATGCGTTCTATGTTTGAGATTGAGCACTTTTACACATAAATACAACATAAATTAAAACTATATCTTTATCCTTACGCACACACACACACACACACACACACACACACACACACATACACACACGCATGTATTTATAAATGAGGAGAAAGAACAAACAGACTTTGAATTCTTTAAAAAACAAAAATAACTCGTTGTCAGAGATATACATATTTCTAAGAAATATTTCTTCGTAACTTAAATGTATACTTTATGCAGGAAGTAAGGTGCTAGCTGTTAATATGACACTTCCCCGAGACATGAATTAATACCACACATCCCCCAACATCTAACCTATATTTTTAACTTTTCAAATTTAGTGTTGATTTTCCTTCTGATTAGTTAAAAGAGACACACCTATAAGATCTAAAAATCTGGTTCTCCCCTCCATATTAACTCTTTAATACGCAAACATATTGTTTTCTATTTTCAAATGTAAATCATTTTGACCAGAGTTACCGAACATTGCCTGATGACGAGATAAAAACATTCAGTCTCGAAGCATAGAAATTTTCGTGTCACAATGTAAAATATTTTTTTAATAAAAATAGCATTTAATACCTACATAAATATATATATCCCTTGTGCTGTTGTCAGTTTCCTGGGAACTGATCTGCTTCATACGTCGAATCTCGAAAGGAGAGTCAGTATATATATATATATATATATATATATATATATATATGTGTGTGTGTGTGTGTGTGTGTGTGTGTGAAAATATATAGAAAATAGGAAAGAACTGGTTAGGTAAATAATCCAAAGTTCCTTAGTATTTTAGTTATTATTTAAAAAAATAGTGCTCGATACAAAAGTAGAGCATAAATATAATTATAATTTAATTATAATTATATATATATATATATATATATATATATATATATATATATGTACTTCCATAGATTCGTTAAAAAAGGGAGCATTATGAAAAAATTTAATAAAACAAAGTTTTATCGTAAAAATCGTTGTTATTCTTAAGAGGAAAGACAAAAGAACTTTTTTTTTTATTATTAAATTATATTTTTTGATCCTTTGTAGAAACTTCAAAATTTTGCTTAAATATTTTTTTCTTGCATCAGCGGGTGACCATAAATTAGTATAGGAAATTTTCGTGTCTTTTTGCGATTGAAATCATTGAATTGGAAATTCTTGCAAAAATCTGATATTTGTCGGATTTTAATGAATCTTTCCAGACTTATTCACAAATGACTAAATGTATTTTAGAAAATTTTTTTTTTTCTGTTGCCCCTCAATTACTTAATTTTATGACATTTCGAGAAATTCATTTTTGAAGGGCTTAATGTATATATTAGTTATAAGGACAATACTTGGTGTTTAAATCATCAATATTTTTTGTAAAACTCTTGTAGCACACCTACGAACGATAATGGGTATTTCCCCATTCACATAAATACAGTAGTAAATACTGTATGCTGGTCTAGAGTTGGAGATTCGTCTCCAGCTGTGCTAGTCAAACTCTCTGCCTCCGGGCATAGAGGATCCCCAGACGAGGCTATGTCGAAGGGCAGAGTCTCGTCCCGGAAAACAGCTACCCGACCCCGTTTTATACGGAGTCTATTTTTGGCCGAGCCTACGGGCGGGATACCCAAATAAATTTGGCCGAGCCTACCTGTGGGGCAATTGGTAGGATACCAGTTGGTGATTCAACATTAACTCACTTTAGCAGTTGACTATATTTAGTCGTCCCCACAGGGCGTCTGGACCCTTTTGTGGGGCAATTGGTCGATATCTTGCAGTTGGTGATTCATTGAGAAATTCCTTGTTCCTCACGTCCGTAGACAGAGAGTTGAACCGAAGTTGACTACTTCTTTTTACGCACGGCTGGCGAATCTTATATGTGTTGTTCGTGTCCTAAGTATTATCATTTATTACCAACCTTCATTTGATTATTCTGTTCAGTAACCTTCCCTAGGTTACAACAAAAAACAGATCCCTGAGTTACAGAAACTCTGTTCTAAATTGTAAAATAAAATGATACATTATAGACATTATTGTCTTAAGAAATTTCTTTTCGATGAATAAAGAATTTTTACAAGAATTGTCTGAATTTAAAAAAAAATAATTATGATAATTTATAAAGTTTTAAAAATAAAATTTTGAAATTCTGTATTAATTTTTAGCGGATATTGTTATTAAGTAAAACTATATTTACTAATCATAGATGGAAAAGGTTACTACACTTCAGCAACCCTCAGTATTTTAAAAGTAATTTTGAATTTATTTTGTATTTGTATAACTGTATCGATTTTTGTAAATACGGACGTCCATGGACGTCATTATCAAAAAATAAGAGCGGTAGCTACAGTAAATTTAAAATTTATTGGTAATTTTCTAACATTTCCCCACAAAGCGTCTTCGTATGGCTATAAATCCAAAGTAACTAAAATTCAATAAAATATATTATTTATAATATTTTCCTAAATTTCTAAGATTAAGGGGTAGTTAAAAAATTATATAAAAATGGCTTCAAGTAATTCTTACAGTTATGTCCCCTGTAGAAAACAATTCCTAAACATAAGTCTATCGAGATAGTTATCAACACCTCATAAAAAGCTTTAAATAAGCTAATATCCCTCAAAGTTTCAGAAAAATATATTTTATTTTTAAAACATTTTTAATAAAGAAAATCATGTTTTGTTCACAGATTCGTGAATATTGCTGACTTTTTTTTAGTAATTTTAATACTTTAAAAAATAATTCTAATTAACTTAAATTCGGTTTGAAATACAACCAATTATTTTGCTTATTGGAAATATTAAATTTAATCTATTGAAGTTAAAACTAAAATAAAAGCTTCAAGAAATAGTTTTCATTTTTAAAACTGCATTTGAAACCTTAGGTATCGCTTTTCTTTGGAGGTACTTAATATTGTCTGTTTCAGTATTTGAAAAAATAATTCTATGATTTTAAATGAAATTGAGTGGTGTCTGACCTAGGCCTCTCCTCCCCTCACTTTGTCGGATGTCGTCATTAACTCTTAAGTAGAGGGAGGGTTTACCTGTCAGTTTCGTTTCGCTAATTAACTTCTCAGAAATCTCTGATTTTGTTTTTTCGTTGATGAAAAATAACAGCTTCTTAATTGAAGCTGGATGTTTAGCAACCAGTTCTGGTGGAAGAGCCAAAAGTATGTGCTAGAACTTTGTTTCTGACGCAGTTATTTTTCGCAAACAGAACTGGACCTCAATACTTGCGAACCAGTCCCCTACTGCCGTCTCCACAAATGCAGGGACTCTAGCATCAAACACTGATGCTGCGTCCATTTCGGTCATGTTTTGTGTACACAGAGAGAATTTGGACCAATGTTGAAATGTCCATTTTAAGGAATAGGAACTGATGTTTTTTTTAGGCAGGTGGTTAGTGTTTTTTTTTTTCAGTGTACCCACATCGCTACCGAATGTGACACACGGTTAATTTAAAGTGAGTATAACGGCATTATTGTAGAAAAACTGCTCAAGCCTCCTCGGCACTTCCCTTTTTTCGGGGGAGACCTCAGGCGCCAAATAATGATCCCAGTCCCTCTCGAAGGAGAGGTACAGTCTGAGGGGAATTTAGAGTTAAATAACATTTTTCAGAAATAACTGACCTCAAACTTTTTTTTTGCGAGTGGGTACACATTGTGCCGGATTTAAAGTAATTATCGTGTGGTGTTCATACACCACAAACGCATAGTAAAACGGTGGTAGGTCTTCTCACAGTCCTCGTTTATCATTGGTTATAATATGCAAATAGAGGAGATATCTGCTGTAGTTTAGGTGAAGCGACCGTAAGAATCTGGAGTTGTTTATTTCTTTAATCTTAATTTCATGTCCGGGTTCAGGTCAACGAAATCACCCGCAGACGTCAGATCCTAGTAAAGGTATGCAGTATAAAGAGGAAGAGCTTCGTTATTTACATTATTTACATTATTCGGACTGTTATCCTCATCTTCATTGCCATATTCACAACGTTTTTTGTACGCCCCGGTCTTCTTCAGGTGATTGGAATTTCAAACCGAAACCCTTTATTTTGTCCACCGCAGTAGATTGTTCTAGTTCCCCAAGATCCGGAAAATGCATGGCACGTGGAACTAGAACAATCTACTCCGGTGGACGAAATAAAGGGTTGGGTTCGAAATTCCAATTACATGATGAAGGCCGGATCATAAAAGGGCCGAAACGTTGTGAATATATGGCAATGAAGATGAGGATAACACTCCGAATGAGGTAAATAATCCTAATGCCTCATCTCAGAGATATAGACAGATATTGAAAAGCTTTGCATTGAAATTTTTGGAATCGATGTCCGCTGTTTAATGTCTTTCTGTTTCCTATTTTATTTTATTTTTTGCAGGATGGGAAAAAGGTTTATATTTTATTTTTATTTGTTTATTGTAATTACCATAAAATCTGAGAGTCGGACTTTGACTAAGTCAGCATCGGAAACGAGAGACGACTCTGAGAATTAAGTATCATAGGAATAACAATAAGAATAAACAAAAAATAAAAATTCTTGAAGCTATAACAGTTGAAACCTAACCTAAACAAAATAAACTATGAAATCTCCACAAATATTCTTAAATGCCTATAATTTATAACAGAAGCCATTTGTTTTATACCAACGGCTTCCCATACTTAATACTTCTCGTTTTCACTCTCGCGTGGTCATGTGTGATGTCATGAGTTGTGGTACGATTTTCGCTTCCAGCGTCTTGTATGCACGTGTTTATCGATGCTTGGAAATCATCCATGTAAACAGAAACAGATGTTCATCACATTCTTTTCCGTGTATTTCTTAATATATTGTACAGTAATTGTCATCTTTGATAATGGCTTATGTAAGCCGAAAGCTTAGATAGGATTAAAAAATATGTATCAATATTGTGATTTTCTTTCTTCTTTAATGATAATGTTATTAAGCTTATCAGACGATATGAAAAGAATTTACATAAAATAAATCGACAAAACTTTACTATATTATTTAATGAAACATGCATCAATATATATATATATATATATATATATATATATATAGTTCGATTAAAAAGGAATTAAATTGTACCACTAAAAGGTATAACATTTTCGAAACAATGGCTGACAACTTGGGTATAACATACAACCACTGATAGAATAGCTGGATATATAACTATTCGGAACTATTTTAGGTGACTAAAAGAAACTGATAAAATAATGTATGACGAGAAACCGGTTTTCTGTATTCGGCTCAAAACGTGTTGTTGGTTCTGCACAAGCCTTCATCACTATAATGAAATGATATATGCGGGTAGTCTGAGCTGCTTGATCCTCATACGTCGAAACACGACGGGAGAGTCCAGTATATACACAACGTATTATTCTGCTTCTTCGTTTTTATACGAGATCAGAGTGTAGTATCTAATTGATTTTCGGCGCTTCTAAGCTGGAATCAGTTACGCTTTCTGACGGAAAAACTTACATAGTATTAAGCAGGTTATGAAGAGAAAAATTTTCAGGCACGGCACAGTGACCCAACTTTCCTTGCAATAGATGCAGCTATTGATTCAATGTAGTTTTATAATACACATCATCATATAAAAAACCGATTAAAGACCAATTTACATAAGAAATTTCCGTTTTTTAAGTGACGTCTTTTAAATAAAATATGACTTTTGTAAATAAATTCAATCTTACTGTCAAACCTCCTGACGCATGCATGTAATCTCTGCGAAACTCGGAGTAGGGATAGATAAGTTAATATATAATTTTATTTGTATTAATGTTCTATCTCATGAAATTGAGTACTTGATTTACAAAGACTGGTTGTGTTAGAAGCGCTATCTTCCGAAAATACCATGGCCGAGTGTGTTTTTTTTTTTGCGAAATACAAGTTATATATATATATATATATATATATATATATAGAGAGAGAGAGAGAGAGAGAGAGAGAGAGAGAGAGAGAGAGATGGCTGGGATGAAGATGAACCATAGATTTGTTGGCTGGATAACAAGAGACAATAAGCAGAGTTACTGAAAGGCAGGTAAGTATGAAAAGGCATAAAAAATTGCGATAATTAAAATTCTTTATGATAGAGCAAAAGTAAGATAAAAGAGAGTTATGCAGTTAAAAATATTTGCGCATTCCTTGTTCCTTTTTTGCCTATGAAACTAATCCAAGTTTGTATAGCATTTATAAGGATGTGCGACTAGCATAGTTTTCTTTTTATACTAAAGTTCGCACAATACAAGACTCAAGTTCTACTCAAAGTAACCAGTTACTAAATGAGGTTTGTGATATGAATGCAAGTATGAGTAGAAGTAAGTGAAGATAATGAGGACAAGGAGAATAGATCGACGTTTTATTTGAAGGTGTTAAGTTTGTAGCTTTCAGGGAAGCATCCACGCAGGAGACTTTTCCACAAAGTAGCAGTTCTTGGCTGAAGCTGAGTGTAAATTCCTTTTTACAGTTGGAATATGGTGTAAATGAGGGAAATTCAACTCCGTGGATGTAGCAAGCCAAGACCCAGCTTATAAAAGTCTCGGATCTGGTTATCGGTGCGAAATGTGAAGTCGGAGTTCAAATTCCAGCCGAGGCTGTGGCTGGCAACCAATCTAGAAGAAGGAGAATTCGGAATTCAAAACACGTTAGCAACCTCAGTTGTGAAAATCCAGCTGTAGCTCTATACTTCACAGGGTATCTATACAGTAATTTATAGTATTTACGTAAATTTATAGTATTTACGTAAATTTATAGTATTTACGTAAAAACAACAACGGACAACAAAGATAGAAAATAATAAGGAAGAGAAAAGTACAGGTGGAGGCTGAGAGAAGAACTGAGATATAATCTTAGTCCGTAATATTCATAGGATTTCTACGGTTCCAGCAAGCAATAATAATTATTCAACGATGAGCAACAACAACCATATTAAAAACAAAGATAATAATAAGAATTTAAAAAGACGAAAACGAAAATAAAAGCCAAATATAAACAAATAAAAAAGCAATTACAAAAAAGAAAATAGGATAAAAAAAAATGAACAATAATAATAATAACAACAGTATAATGTAGGGATAACAATGGCGCCATCTCTCTTTTTGCGAGTGTCGTTTCCTCTCTTTACTGAAATCATGATAATAAAGACAGGACGAAGATTTGGACGCTGCCGGATAATTAAATTTGAAGATTACGATTGTGGTCAAAATTATTGAAAGGCTTTGTACAGTCCAGCAGAATCTGCCAAAGAAATTCAAAAATCCAAGAATGAATGAAAATCACTAGACAACAGAATTACTAAAAATCATTTCGCCAATTGACGAGTGTGTCGACAGACTGTTAGGTATTAAATACAATTACCGAGACGATTAAATTATTTCCTTTACAGTGTTTATTTGCTATACTACGCTTATTACCGTAATTTCTCGAAAATAATACGCACCCATAAATAATACACACCCCAACAAATAATCCAAAAATTAAGAAATATATCTATCCCTGTGTATAATACGCATCTATAAATTTTGTCAAAAAAAAAAAATTTACGAAGACATTTTGTCGATTTTGACATTAAGAATAAAATCGAAACTAAGCGGCTAAAATAATGTTGAAAATTACCATCGCGGTTTTCCCGATAATGTCGTCAAAACGTGCGAGTTATAGCGCAAATTTTAAACAAAAAGTAACAGAATTATCAGAAAGAATAGGAAACAAAGCTGCAGTTAGAGAATATGAGTTGAATGAGGCTAACATACGTTTATGGAGAAAGAATAAAAATGAACTAAAAAAGTGTAAATTAAGTGTCAAAGCTATAGGCAGAGTAAGAAAAGCTCAATATCCAGATATGGAACAGAGTTTTGTTGAATTTGTGAAAGAAAGACGATCAAGTGGATGTTCCATAAGTAACGTGGAAATAAGCATGAAGGCAAAAGCAAAAAACTGAAAAACCAGAGTTGGAACTTATTGTAAAATGGATTCAGGAATCTTGGGATTCCGTCAGTGAGGATGTTATAAAGAAAAGGTTTCAAGAAGTATTGCCTCACGACAGCCATGGATGGCGCTGAAGATGACATCCTTTGACGAGAGAATGAATTGGTCTAAGATAATTTTGAACATGGCGAAGATAATAATGTGAATGATAATTTGTTTAATGACAATTTAGATATTGATTCTATAATAGAAAGTGATAATGATGAGAATGATGAAAATAAATTGCTAACTTGGAATAATCTTTTCTTCAAAATTGGCCTTTATATATATATATATTTTTTTTTTTAATAAAAAATGCGGTTACTGATAAACATAAATGTATTGAGAAAAATATTACAATTATTATTGTTGGATTTAAAATGAAAATTGGGATGATATATTTCTTATTTTAGAACAACAAGTACGTATTTATAAATCAATAATGAAAAAAATATTTTTGTTTAAACCTATTTATAATACTCACCCCTGCTATCACCTGTAATTTACAGTAAAAATATGTGTATTATTTTCGAGAAATTACGGTATTTTCCAAATATATATGTAATTTACAATAAAAATATGTGTATTATTTTCGAGAAATTACGTTATTTTCCAAACATATATAATTTACAATAAAAATATGTGTATTATTTTTTACGGATTTTCAAACATATAAATTTACAATAAAAAATATGGTATTATTTTCAAAAACATTTTTTTCTTCACATTACAGATAATTTGTTCCGGTTTCATCAGACTTATCTAAAAATTCACTACAGAAAGTTTATTTGAAACGACATGTTTATTTTACAAATTGAAAAATTGCAGACGACATGACTATTCCAGACAGCCATAGTGTTTACGACAGAAGCGTATTGAAAAATTGAGAATTTGACACTTATAGGACATGCTAAAGACAGGATTGATTACTTAATTTTCTACGGTTTATCAACCCTTTTCTAGTTATTTAAGCCTAGAAAATATTTTTAGATTGTAAAAATCTTTTTGGAGATAATGATATAGTGATACACGCCTTACTAATTAACCCATAGCTGGGGGAGAAGAGGTGGATTCATACCTTTTCCAAAGGTATTTGCGCATAAGTGAAGATAACGAACCCAACTGGAATTGGAACTCGGCTCTCTGATTAACAATTCCGAGCCATTATCTATTACACCACCCGCACATCCAAGCTTACAGCACTTGGTATTCACAAGTGGTCACTCATCTAGGTACTGATCAGGCTTGACGAGTTTGTGTAAATGATTGATGGTTGACAGAACAGGGATTGTGAGGGCTAGTAAGCGGGCAAGAATTGCTTATAGCTACAAAAGATAGGAAGTTGTGGAGAGTCATGATCGCACGCTTTTTGAAGAAACGAGGCGCATAAAAGAATATTTTTTATAATTTTAAGTCATTGCCAGATCTAACGCCTAAATTGGACGCTTAAAAGTGTTTATTGTATACTGTTGTCACATCAACTTTTCGGCCGATCCATTCTTCAGTCTTTGCCAGGTGTAATACACGAGAAAAGGGAAACCACTTTACCACCCACCAAATCAACCGGTAGCAGAAAATGGATTTGTCCGGTGTGCACATTAACCCACGTCTTAACGTTAGTCTAACTCTACACCAACACCTTTTTTTTTCTCCATATGTCGTGACTATTTTGTTTAAAGTTCGTATTTTCTTAATTTCAGATGGAAATTTTAAAAAATTTCTAGCCTATTTCAGCGATATTTTCACTTTCCAAAATTATAGTTTAGAATTATAGTTTAAATAGAAAGGGGAAAAATAGTGGTTGTCAGTTTAAACTGACGCCAGGAAGATATAGGTTAATGAAAATTTTTTGACACTTGTAGAAATGAAGAGGTTTCCTTTTTGTCACGGATTACACCTGATTAAGTCTGAAGAATATATCAACCGAAAAGTTATTTCAGAAGTATCTGCTTAATTTCAGGCTTATGCAATTTGTAATATAGGGTTCCATTGTTGATCGTACGCAATATAAGAGAAGGAAACTGACGTAGATTATAGTAATAGGCGCACAGTAGTACAAGTAACCTAATTCCAATGACAAAAAAACTGGAACACATAAATCACTCGTAATAAAAGCCGAGAAGAAAAGTATTCGGTCCAATTATGCGAAGACGTAAATCGACAACTCAAAATAGTAAATGTCATCTATTTGGCGAAAAAGAAAAGGGTATTAATCATAAGGTAGTACAGAAAAATGGCATTGAAGAATATAAAAATAGCCATAACTGAATGGGGAGATTTATTCCCTAAGAACTCTGCAAGGGATTTGGATTCATCCATGCAAACAAATAGTATGAACAGAAACTGTCCTTGAGAAACAGAAAAGCAAAATACTTTGGAACTGAAAGATTACTGTGATTACCCAAATGAGACCAAGATTCGTAATAATATTTTTATCTCTTGCCTCCACCAAAAAATCCCATAGCAAATAGAGATGATCGTTCCGATTGAATCAGAAAACTAGCAAGACCTAACCTGTCAAAACTTACAGAACCTGAAAGTAAGAATGAGAGGAAGTAATCAGTGGAGCACTTGGAACGGTCTCAGATACCCCACTAAAAAACTGCTCTCTGAGAGACTCCTTTCTGCCTTCCATCAGCATGGCTGATGCCATCCTCCAGGAGAGTGGCTCGTTACGCCCTTTCGGGTAAATATTCTCGGCCGACATGAAGTGGAAAAACTATACTGAATCCATTGCTAGGTCAGCTGCTAAGATAGTTGTTCCACTGTTGCCTTGCTGGATAATTTTTCTCGCCAGAATCTATCTTACATATCTATAAGTCTACCATTCATCTATGCTTAGAATATTGCTGCTACGTATGGTCTGGTGTTCTTGTTATATATTTAGAGATTCTTGATAAAAATTCAAAGAAGAATCAGTAATATTATTGGTCCTGATCTGGCATCTCGGTTTCAGTCACTTTCCCATCACTGTAAAGTGGCTTCCCTTTGCCTTTTTTTGAATACTTTCATAGTAATTGTTCGGATGAGCTTTTCTCTATGGTATCCAGACTTCATGAATTTAAGCGTAGTACTAGGCTGGCATCAAGATCTCATCAATTGACAGTTGTGCTGGCTAGATGTATGTAGTGGTAAGTTCTATGTTAACTTTTTCTTTTCTCGCACTTCTCGCTTGTGAAACTCTTTTCTGGCTCCACGTTTTCCAGTTAACTTTGATCTTCAAAAATCTAAATGCAACGTCAATCATTATCTACTGTATTCCTGATTACACTTCTATTCTTCTTGATCCTTAGTAATGTTTTTCTTTTCTAATTCTTTCACAATCAGTAACCCCTTGTGTCTTAGTGCAATTAAAAAAAGAGATGGACACCCCCCCCTAAAAAAAACAAATATTAAAAAAAAAACATAAAAAAAACAACAACAACAAAAAAAAACCAACAAAAAACGAGCAGCATGTAAACCAAAGTACTACTAAAATCTACTGAAGACAGTATAGGAGGTTTGGGGAGGTATACTGTCACTGGACCCCCATCATAATAAAGGCATAACTTAATGCGTCAATCATATATTAAACGAATGTGCCAAGCTAACATAAAAAGACGTATAAAAACAGTAATTTTGATACTAGAATTCAAACACTGCAACGCTGAGAGCCACTCAATGTAGAGGGTTAATTTTAAGAGGTGTGTGATATGAATAAAAGGAGTGTGTTAGGAAGTGAACATTATAAGGATAAGGAGATTAAATAACAATTGGCCCTTATGAAGATTTTAAGATTGTAGCGTTCAAATAAGTACACACGCAAGAGTCAGGCCCATAAAGTAGAAGTTTTTGAAATAAAAACTGTTTGAGTGGAACTTTCTTCTTATCTTTGGAACACGGGGGGAATGAGGTTGTTTCACTCCTGTGGAAGCAGCATTGCATGTCCTAGCTCTAAAGAATGGTGCGTATCTGTTATGCCGTGGCGAACGAAATTTTTTTTCTTCCACCGAATGAATTCGAATCTTCGTTGCCACTTGTTATGGTCCGGTTCCTTGTACCACGGTAATAGTCCAAGGTAGAACCAATAAAGAAGAACTCGAACACAGGTATGGCATAACACAGATATATTACAAACAGGAATATATACAGAGAAGTAGAAGTGTTAGTATGAACAATCAGGTTTAGTAGAGAGAACAATGTAGTCTCGACCAGTATCACTATTCCAATGTCTTGTAGTAATTGTCTGAACGCGACTCTGTTTCGGACTGCCTCTGACTCGATTCTTGACTCGACTTGAACTACTGACTCACTTCATGCCTACTCCTGAGGCGCAGTATTTATTAAGTATGGAATAGTCCATTATTATTATTATGGGTAAGATCCCATAACAGTATCTGAACATTTACCATAGAAATAGCGACAAAGTAGCGATAGGCCTATAACTTTCTGACTATGAGGAAAGAAGTTGCAGAGTGGAAAAGACCGCATAAATGATTTTGAACACTGAAAAATGAGGATTGAGCAGCTCCAGTTCAGATATGGCAGCAATATTCCATTTTTGGTCTAATCTGACTCTTGTAAAGATAGATCATGGTAGGAGGAGTCAGGTACTTCGTATCGCTATTTCCATGGCAAGTGTTCAAATGAACTCTATTCTTTAGTTTCACCAGTTCTGAGTTTTACAACTAGGAAACGTAATGCTACACCCACAGAGTAAAATCACTCTCATTTCTCCCGTGTTCCAAATCTAGGAAGAAAGTTCAATTCAGTCAGCTGTATTTTTTCATCTTAATCTTTTCAGGTCAAATTGTTATTTATTCTCCTCTTTACAATAATAATTTTCTACCACCTTCCTTTCATTCATATCACACGCAATTTTAACATTAAGCCTCTACTTTGAGTGGCTCCCGAGCCTTGCATCAAGTGAACATTAGTATAAAAAGGATGACAGAATAAAATTGACAAAACGGGAAAATATAGTGGAAAATATTTCAAGACCTTATCAAAAAACAGAAACTACTGTTGAATATGAAGGGCTTAGCAAATGAATAGCCCAACAATGGCCTGACATGTGAATGTGTTGGTAGCGTAACGATTATCGGCGCAGAAAATGGAATCAACGCATCAAGTTCAAAGTCTGACAAAGTCTGTTTCGTTCGCTTTCGAAGCAATGGAAAAAGAGAAAAGGAAGAAAATTCTGTTTTTTTTTTTAAATTTTTGTGTTGTTTCTTTTTCATAGGTTAAGCAGACATTATGTTCATTTGTCTTGTCAAGCAGCGTTCGTATGTATTATTAATATGTGTATATGTACCATTATTTTAGTATGTCTATGCGGGATTATAATGTGTGTGTGTGTGTGTGTGTGTAGGTATTTTTATTCGTATTTGTCTGCATGTTTTGCATTAGGGGAAATTGTTTTTAAGTTACACTGGTTATAGTAGTAGATAGACATATTGTAGACCCTTTAAGTATAGATTTTATAAAAGTTGTTGCTATTATAAAGTGTGTTTGACGTGTGTTTATAGATGGCAAAATATTTATCAGAACACTCTTGAAGTACTTCCTACGTAAAGAATTATGTCCATTTCTAATTAGGGTGGCATTCATAAACACGGGGATCTATGCCACCACCGCCAATGAAATCAGAGATATAGCTAAGAATAAAATAAATCCAACACCACATTAGACGCCGGGACTTAGGACATAAAATACCTACAGTGTAAAAAAGGTTATAATGGCGAAACATGTAATCTAACAGCCCGCATCTAGGAAGATGAGAGAAACCCGTTTGGATAACCCTTTAATAACTCTCGCTCGTAATATGCAAAAACAAAACAGGCCATAACATCGATTTTATAAATGCCACCCTAATTAAAAAATAACATTATTCTTTACACAGGAAATACTTCGACGGAGACAAACTTGAATTATGGTACATATACACACGAACGCTGCTTCACAAGACTCATGCGCGTGAAGTCTGCTTAACTAATGAAAAACAAACAGAATTAAAAAAAATAGCAAAATTTTCTATTAAAAACACAGACACACACACACACACACACACACACAAAGAAACGAATATCCATCTGAAACCCGCATAGGCAAACTAGAATTATGATGCACGCACGCGCGCACACACACACACACATGAATTATACGCACATGCACTGCTTGCCAAAATCGATGCATGGGAGGTTTGCTTAGCCAATTAAAATCCAACAACGCAAAAATGAAAAATAGCAGAATTTCTTTCTTTTTCTTCTCTATATGCCATTCTCTGATGATGTTTTATTAAAAGCGAAATATGTACGATCTATAATTTTTTTTTCTTTATCCTATCATTCTCCCGGGTTCTAATCCACATTTGATCCCAATTCATTCAGATCTATCTCTGTATATCTATCATCCTTCATATCTGTCTACATATCTCTCTATCATACTTCATATCTGTCTATATATCTATCTATATATCTATCTTCATACCTATCTACCTATCTACCAATCTCTCTTCATATCAATCTACCTATCTATCTTCATATCAATCTACCTATCTATCTTCATATCTATCTACCTATCTTCATATATAACTACCTATCTTCGTATCTATCTACCACAATCTCAGTACTATTCAGCTGTACATTTCGTTTTTTGATGTTACAGGCGCAAATATAAGGAGATTCTGGTAACTTTCACTCATTCAATCGACCTAAGCTCTTCCCAGAATTTGTCACGTGGAAAGAAACGAAACAATCTCTGTCTGAATTTCTTGGTTGAGGAGTCAGCATTAATTGCATAAGTGGATTAATTATTTGCATCTATGATATTAAACCGTTGTTTTGTGAATTTGGTGGCATAGTTCAATCCCTGGGCTAGGTAGCACAGACGTAGACTCAGTTAAAACAGGACGATCAACAACTGAGCAATACTAAAAATTAAAATAAAATAAAACCAATAAAATAAAAAAAAGCTATCCCTACACATGGACAAAGAAACGAAAATAATCTTCCGCCGGAAATTAAATAAAGGGTTCTGTTCGAAATTCCCTGAAGGTTACCTAGATCAAAAAGCACCCGAAGAAAGCAAGATGTTAACCCAACCCCAACGGCTTACTTGCTTTAAGGGCGCTTATTTGACCGTTGAAAGAAAGCCCAGGAATTTAGGGCCTTTATGATACTTGAGATAGAGAAGAACTTGACCATTAACACTCGATAACTTTTAGAGTTAGGGTTCACGAAAAAGAACATATTTAAAGCATTATATAAGCTTAAAAAAATATGGAAACTCCCGAGATGACACGAAAATAATTTCCATACACAGTAATATAATAGTTTTATTTTGTAATTTAAAAATAAAATAATATAAAAGAAGCGCCCCCCCCAACAACAAAGAAACATTAATGTTCGTAACTCATCTACGATCGATAAATATTAAACTACCTGAAAGAAAATGAAAATGTGCCTGCGCAATTATTTAGCAAAAAAGGTAGGGTTATCCCGAATACTTCAGGTAGAGTTATCATGAATACGAAAATTTTATATTTACAGAAATTTACAAAGACGGCTTTTCGATAAAAAATCATGCCCTGTAACAGGTGTACAGATGGTGTAAATAGTGTAAAATGCAATTCATGTAAGTTATGTTTACTGCGCGAATAATTTCGGATATGATAGATATGAACAGATATAGACAGATAGATGTGAACAAACACAGATAGATATGAACAGACTTAGATGTGAACAGATATAGATAAATAGGAACAGACTTAGATGTGAGCAGACATAGATAGATAGATGAGAACAAAGATAGTTATAAATTTTTAGTCGAACCACATGTTATCGATGGAAAATGTATTAATGTTTTAATATGGCGACAATTAACAGTGCAAGAACAACTACTACAAATGATGGCGACGATGGTGATGATGATATTAATAGACGCTATTTTTGGCATATAGTATCGTTTTACGTAAACAACGCTCTTAATGAGATCGCGCGCCGAGGAAGTGGTCTTTGAATGAATGAAAATGACTACGGTTGTATAACTTTTTCACTTGTCCTTATAAATACTGGAAACGATTTTTTGGAGGAAATTATTTTTTTTTATTATTAAAAAAAAAAAGAAGAGTTCTTCGGTTTTCGATGGTCTATACAGAATTATGAAATGTAGATACTAAAAAACGAAACGATGTATTGGTTGTAATTGTTTTAAGGGCAGTATTGTTTCTGCTCTCGAATGAATACATTATGGGACAATAAAAGGAAAAAGAAAAAAACAAAAAACAAAGAAAGAGCAAGAGAAAAAACAGGAAGAGTATTTAGAATCCGCGCGTGCGCAATCGCTTAACTGAAATCCTTGCGATTAGATACTTTTCGGAATTCGAAATTCTTTGGATTTCGGGATGGAAATACAGATACTGTGTTCTTAGTAGACCATTAAATTATGGAATTACAACATTTCTGCAGTGAACCAGAGTTTGGTAAATTAAGATTCTAACTAGTTTATTTGTACAGTAGCCCTCATGAAATGAGATAAAAACAGACTGTAAAATTAATCCGTTACTAGCATTTTTGGTTTTGTAAAAAAAAAAAAAAATGATACCACGTGTAGGATTTATTAGACAAATGTGTCAACAATTTGTTTTCCTCTAAGTGTCCCATCAGATGTTAAAAGCAGCAAATAAGCGGGTGTCAAAACTTTCCAGAAATCATTATTACATTAATTTATACAGCATATTACATCAATTATATATATATATATATATATATATATATATATATATATATATATATATATATATATATTGTTATGATTTAAATTTGAATGAAAATCCAACGGAATGGTAAATACATAAAACCATTTGGAAAACTCTTATTTTGACATGTTTCACTAATCAAACATCATCACCAGAAAAGTGAATTCCCTGCCACTCTTGGAGAAGCATGGATCGATCTCATCTTCCATCAGTTAAATAGCAGGGTAAACAAGGTTCTATAGCTTTGAATGCAGCCAATGTAAGAGAATGACTACTTTGAATCCAAAAACCGTGAAGAAAACAACGATAAACCGCTTCGCTCTCTTTCCTGGTATCTAATAAAGAAGACGATAAAGTATAGAAAGCCACAAAGAACTATGTTCGTCTGCATCCTGAATGGAAATAGTATTTAAAAACAAAGACACGTAGGTAAAGCTACGGCTTTTCTAGTCATTGCCCACCGGCAATATAGTGATTTTGTTAAAGAAGAAAAATGATTAAAAATAAATAGTTTTGACGGCAGGGGAAAGATTTGATGATTAAACCTTAAATTTGATCATTTGGACGTAAAATTATTTCTTTTACAACTTTCGGCAATCAATCCCTACGCCGCGCATCGCAAATCAGGAAGAAATAGGTTATCGGTGGTTAAGAATGAAAGAAAACATTATTGACATAATAGAGATATTGTTGTTATTATTACTATTAGTGTGGTCAGAGTGAACAGATTTTAATAACCGATACAGTTCTATCGATCGATGAATTTTGAAATTGCTGATAATCTATTAAAATATAAATAATGTGGAAACAAAATCATATCTGTAGTTCGTGTTGCAATTATGTTTAAAGAGTTTCTAAAAATGCAGAATGGATAATAAAAATAACCAGAGTGATAAATAAACAAAGAATATATTTAAAAATACACAGAGAGTAGCTTTTAACAGTGCTACCCACATTTTGAAATGAAAAATTACAAACGTCTGCGTGTTTTTTTCTTTTTTTTTCTTTTTTCTTTTTATTTTTAAAAGACGTTTTACTGTTTAAATCTGTTTTTTTTTTTCGTCTTTCGTTTGCAGTGAATTTAAACGTGATTAAACCAAAATATTCTTAAATTTTTAAATCTTGTCACAAGTCAGTAAGTTCGTCGATCGAAAGCTTATGCTAAAGACTTGAAGATGTTACCACAGACTTGCTTGGAAACATTGTCGAGGTAACAAACAATATAGTTAACTTTGCAACTAAACGAAGGGTAAATGCTCCGGTGATTGAACGGACAAAATAGGTCGGGAATGGAAACAAAGTCGTTTAAAGAAAAGGTCATAATCTTAATAATTTTTAGACAAGTATTATTTTCATGCAAAAATAAAGGAGCATTGATAAACCTGGATGCAATCAAAAGCAACAAGCTTAAGGATATTAGCTCTGATACTACTGTTAAATGTAAACAAACAATATAGCGTGGAGTATAATCAGATAAAAAATAATACAGGTAGACGACTAAATTGGAATGTCATTTACTAGTTGATCGTTATTTGTGTTTAAATCTTCTCTGAGGCACAGTCTTTATTTTTCTGCTTACCTAACGCTCGTAGAACCTAAAAGCCACTTGAGCATTTCGATAAGAAGCAACAAAAAATAAGATGATTTAAAACTTAGTTAGGAATTGATAATGCTAAGTAAAGGCTCCACTGGTGTGAATGAAAGCGTTGGTTCGTGAATTTGGTGATATAGTAATTGTGAGTTCAATCTCTGTGTTGGGTAGTGCAGATCTGGACGCAGAGGAACAGGACGAGCAATGACTGAGACAAAATATCCTTAAACATGGGCAGAAGAATGGGAACAATCTGTCCCCGTTGAATAAATAAATGGTACATTTCAAAATTGTCTAAGGGATTACCCAGATCGGCATACACCTGAAGAAGGCCGGGACGGAGGCATAACATCCGAAACTTTGTGATAATAACGAAAGGATATTAGTCCGAATGTAAATAAAGGTATTTATAAGGATTTTAGAATGTTTTTAAGATTGTTAGTATGAAGAGAAGAAAAAAAAAAAAAGAAAAAAAATGAAAAAAAGAAGACATTATATCTTTCGTTTATTATTTATCTAAAGTAATATTTTTGGTTTATTGGGAATTTTTTTAAATAACTAAATAATTTTATTATGTTATATTGTTTGTTTACATGTTGCAGTACAATTAGATTTAATAGTCTTAGGCTGTCGGAATTTTTGAGGTGAAACATTTTCACTGCTACTTTTTGACAAACTTTTCTGTTTCTTTTCATTTCTTCAAAGGAACAGACATAAGATGAAAGAGGAACTAGCCAAAAATAAATAATAACAAAAACATATTTGGTAAACAAATAAAGAAAAACAAAACAAAACTTACTAAGTTCATTCTCCAGTTCTTCGATTTCATTCATCAATTCTTTGTGTATTCTTTCCCCAGGTTCCATCTTTTCAGCTTCAGAAAGAGTTGTGGATTTTTTACCTTCTACCTCTGATGGGCTGTCACCTCCACCGCTACCACCACTACTACCACTATCAGCAGCACCACAAGCACTGATACTATTACTACTACTACTACTAGTAGTAGTAGCGTTGTCTGAGGCTGCCCGTATGCGATTCAACTCTCTGGTCATGCGAGAGTTACGTGTTTCTAGATCCGTTATCTTTCGAAGCATCACCAACATCTCCCCTTCAAGTTGCTTCACCCTGGCTCGATCACGTGACGCCTCCACCGTTTCTTGGCTGCTGCCCGCCGAAGGAATGCTAAGAACTCCGCCATCGCCGACTCCTCCGCCCGTGCCGACGCCAATGTTGATGCTTACACCTTCCTTGCCGCTCACTGATGCACTATCTCCTATCCTATCTGTGCGCGAGGCAGTGGGGCTGCCGATTATGCCGGGACTCCCGATATTACGAGTCGGACTGAACGTGCCATCGCACGGTTGCGGGCTGCCGATGGACAGCTTCAGAGAGTCGCGGCTAACTTTTCGGAGATTCTCAGACATAGATCTCATCTTGACATTCATCTCTTTGTTTTCGGACTCCAGGCGCCGGACCATTTCTTTCAGTTCGACATTCTCGATTGCTGCGTCGTCGGTCTTGATCGACGGAACCTGACGTGACGTCTGGAACTGCAACTTTCGATTCTCCTTGATCAACCGCTCGTTTTCGGCCTCCATCTGAACCAATTTATCCCGGAGAACACCCGCCTCTTGCTGGGTGCTGGTCAGCTGTCGATTCAAGTCGACCGCTTGGCTATCGCTGTCCAAAGAACGGCTTTTCTTCAAAGAGCGGCCCTGTTTTGTGCTAATGTTTTGAACAAGAGCCGACAAGCGTTCGATTTCTCTCTCTTTTTCGATAAGCTTCCATTTTAGATCATCTGTTTGTTCTGTAAGGTCTTTTATCTTGTCTTCATAATAAGCGTTCGGGGTGGACGGTTCGGGTACTTTATTAGATTCCTGTTCTTTTTCTTCTAGCCGTTTCTCTAAATACTTGACCTCTTCTTGGAGGCTGTCGTTCATATGATCAAGTTCGGCCACCTTACGTCTGGCGATCGCATTCTCTCTCTCACTCATCTCCAACATCAAATTGAGCTCGATTTCTTTAGCCGCTGAACTGCCATCGTCCGTCTTCTTGTTGAACATGGTTTTGGCCGACATCAGTTTTTTGATTTGAACGGTAAGGCTTTCGTTTTCTTCCTCCAGGTCGGAAATTTTTTTCCGTTGGTTTTTAGTTTCTTCTTCGATGAACTTCATCTGTTCTTTAAGATCGTTTTCTCTCTCGAGACTGTCGTAGAGGTCACGCATCAGTTGCTGACTTTCAGTCTCGCTGCTTCCTTGCTTTGGAATCTGACCAAGCATAACCTGTAAAAAAGAGAGAGAAATTATGAGAAATTATAAGAAAAATATATTCCTTAGCCATCAAACATAGTGCGATGGTCGACATTCTAGAAAAACGTTTCTCAACCGGTATTCCCCGGAACCCTAGCATTCCGCAAGAGGTCGCTAGGGGTCCCGCGGAAAACAGTGATAAATAGACTAATGCATTTTTGAGTAATTTTTGTTTAATTTTATATTCGTAATTTTGCTATACACGCACGTCATATTGTTGGAAAGTCCTTGGTTATTACAACAAGCGCTTCAACCTCTTATATTATTTAATCTTAGAACACTAACCATGGGTATATAGTACCCAGCGCAAATTTTCTTATTTTTAATTACAATTTTCAGTACCTGATTTTCTTACCTAAATAATGTTTTTCAGTTCCTATTAATGTTAACTCAAAGTACAAAGTTTGAAGTGCCTGCATGTAAAATATTTCAAATAAAGATTTATATTTAATATTTGTTTTGATATTTTCAAAATTGGGTATGATATATCCATGGTTAGTAGTGGTGTAACTTTAATTGATGGTTAGTGTTCTAGGGTTAAACTTATTCTAATCAAAGTGAATGTATTTGTCCATGTCTATATGGAGTCAGTGTGAAACCGCCTTCACTGGTTAGTGGACATGATCTGTACGTGACGGATTCGTGCATCATTAAGTGACTCACTCGAAGACAAGACGCAGGCACGGTGTCCATATATTATTTTTACCGTGTTAAAAATATAAAAGAGATATATAATATTGGTATATAATAATGTTTATGCAGGTATTCCCTAAGACATGAAGACTATTTTAAGGGTTCCACAAAGTTAAAAAGGTTGAGAAATGCTGATCTAGAATTACAGTCCAGTTCATTTGTGTCCTGAGTACGAATCTCCCTAGGCGTCCCACTTGTACTTGACAAAACGAAACTTAATAATTCTAAAATTTTGTGCAATTAAGCTTAAGATCAAAATCTCTTATCTAACTATTACTGCTTCTGTCCCAGAATAGTTATTCCATTTGCATACACATTTCATACACGAAATGTAATAACTTTTATGGGACACGGCGCCTCATTGTGGCGTAATGGTTAGTGAGATAGGTGGAGTTGTACAATAGATAATAGATTATAAGAAATAATTATTTTTCAACGTTTATTTACATATTAATATAGATTAGGCCATGAGTATCAATTTTTTAACTTAATTTTTATAAAATCTAATGCCGTTTGCCATGTAAATTCATTGTAAGTTGACTCTATGTAAACTAAAAAAAATCTGCTCATACGATGGGATTTCATAAATGTATTATTTTAAATTTGTAATCGGGTTTGTTTAATTGATACTAATACGGGGTTCATCAGAAATTCCTTCCGCCAGAAGTACCTGCCATATAATGGTAAGACATTAGTGGCAATGGTGTTTTCATTTGGCTAATATCTTACCATTATATGGGAGGCATGTCAAGGGAGGTATTTCTGCCGCACTCTGTATATGAAAAAAAGAACATCAGATCAGAAATAATAATAATAATAATAATAATAATAATAAAAAACGAAAAAAATGATTATTTCTAGTCGCAAGGCCTATTGCCCAATTCCAGAACGAGCTAGTCCGATTGTCCATGACGACTGAATAATGAGTTCGATCCTCACTGGGTGCTTCATACTTGTGACTTTGTGCCAAGCTAAGATTGGTAAATAAACATTATTATGGGCTATATGTAGTATTAAATATAGCGGTAAATTGTGTGTGTCTGTATGTGTGTATGTGCGTATATATATATATATATATATATATATATATATTCTCTGACTGATGTCAAATCAGTCGGTTTTAGATCCTGGTTTGAGGCAATCAGATGTCTATCCACACTGATGAGCTGTGATGCAGCGAAACAGTCTGCCTGTGGATGACAATATATATATATATATATATATATATATAATGTAAATCTATTTAAACTCGGTGGGTGAAAAAACCTGGATAGAACAATTATCAAATAAATTGGTATCCGAGGAAAAATGGAAAAAAAAAAAGAAAGTACCAGAAACCAACTGACAGGGCGAAAGAAATCGTCCAGTACTTTAAATTACTTTAAATTACTGGCACGAAGAAAAAAAACAGCGAGTAATGGGTTAAAAAGAAGAGTGCTCAATACACTAAGTAGAACAAAAGTAAAATAAATAAATCCTAATGAGCCAGGTACTGCCTACCTAGGTTTCTTCACCACATGGGACCATCTGGGTGAGCTGGCTCCTGATCATCCCATGTGGTGTAAACCTAGGTAGGTAGTCTTTGGCTCATTAGGATTTATTTATGTTATATATATATATATATATATATATATATATATTATATATTATATATATATATATTAATGTTATATATATATTTTTTATTTAAATGTTCTTTTTATAGATACAAGTATTTAAGTAAATGCTCTGTTTATAATAAACAGTATTAAATAACATTTACCGGCGTGAATGTCCGAGAAATTTTCATAGAAAATATTCGTCCTTTGACAGGATATTTTCTATGAAAATGACAGAATATTTTCTATGAAAATTTCTCGGACATTCAGGCCGGTAAATGTTATTTAATACTGTTTATTATAAACAGAGCATTTACTTAAATACTTGTATCTATAAAAAGAACGTTAAACAAAAATATCTTTAATAAATAAATTGTCGGACTTTGTCCATTTCTTAATATATATATATATATATATATTTCTTAATATATATAATATATATATTAATTAAAAACATAGATGAAACACAGGAACTACAAGAAAATTTACAAAAAAGCTCTGTTCTTCACATATAAACTTAGCAATAGCAAAAACAAAAAAAAAACTCCTTTTCTTGGTGTATTGATAGACACTAATAATAATAATAATAATACAGTTACTACTTCTCCATATAAAAAACAACAACAACTAGCATAAAAACTATAAAAGCGAATGATTTACTGAATCGTAAAAAAGTTAATTCTTCCACGAATAAAATTCTACTCTGAATTCAAAATCATTATTAATGAACAAACTTTCATTAATAATGACTTTCCTAATTACATCTTTGATGAACAAATTAGACGAGACATTAGAATTATTATCTCAAATCAAAAAGAACATAATACTTCTTGAAATAACGCTAAACATATCATAGCTACTATACCGTAATCAAATACATACAAAATGAAAAAAATTTAAAATTCTAAAAAATAAAAATAATTATATAATATACTAAATTTAACACAACCAAATAATATGCAATAACACTTCTCTGTCAACTATCGTTTTGGAAAAGACCAACATTGTATATCACTTTACATATCCTTTGTGAGATTGTATCCATGACAAAGAAAGTAAGTACATATGTTGGCTTGACAACCACAACATTATCAAGACGTCTTACACTCTATTTGTCGGATACAATTTCTATCACTCAACATCTAAAAACACATTCCTGTCCACGTTCACAATACAGGAAATATTTTTTGACAATAACAATATAATACACCACGAAAATAATAAAGAAAAACTTCAAATTCTTGAGGCCCTCTATATCAAAAGCAAGCAAGCAACCAACGTTGAACAAAATTTATTACGACTATAGTAGCAATGTTTTAAAATGCATTTGAGTTGACTAACATTCAAAACCATTTTGCAATTTATCTCTGGTCATCGCTCTTGTATTGGGAATGCTTGTTTACAAAACATCTTAATCACAACGGATAATTTTAAAATAATTATAGTAGAGAGCGTTTGCGCGTGTTTGCAAAATTCACTATCAAAACGATACACACACACATATATATATATATATAACTGCCATTAATAGACAAAAATTAATTTTATTATTACCACTCATGTTGATAAAAAATAAAATTGAAAAACGGGCTAGCTTAACCGATTTCGAACCTCGTTCAACAGAGCTAAATCGGTGTTAATAAACTAAATTGTTCAAAAAAGAAAAATGGACAAAGTGTATTGTATATATATATATATATATATATATATATATATATATATATGTGTGTGTGTGTGTGTGTGTGTGTGTGTGTGTGTGTATAAAAGTAACATTTCGGGTGGTAAATAAGATTCCTTTTTCGCTCCCAAAAAGGTTGAAATAATATCTCCTGGGTCTTAAACGCGAAGTTAAAATCTCTAATAATTTAATGTTTATTCAGACAATTTAGTCTAACAGTAGGACAGGTTATAAGAGCTGCGAGCTTCATTTGGTAACATTTTGTACGAAGCTTCAGGGTTACAGAAAAGTCTGTAGAATCGTAGAAATATTCATCTTAAATGTCAGTATTCAGATGTCTGAATTATCTGGATTTGCTCATACATAAATACTCGAGTTAGAACATAGGCTGAGAATACATATATATATATATATATATATATATATATATATATATATATATATATATATGTGTGTGTGTGTAACAAAAGAAAAACTTTTCTTTACCAACAGGTCCCGTCCTATGATGGACGTAATAAAGAGTGAGTATAAGGATATTATTATGCAAAATGTATTTCTAAAAAGATGTAAAAAAATTTCGTTAGGTTTAAAAAATTGTAAATTTAAGTAGCGACAAAAATATCCTTAGGGTTAACTGTAAAAATCAAGGTAAACTATGGCGGATGCTAAGTGATATAATTTAAAGAAACGGAAAAGAGTAAATTTGTTTAATTTTATTAAAGGTTGGAAGGAAGCTCCCATTAATATAAGAAAGTGCTATAACATTTAGTGGACCTCAAAAGTCTACTTTCCCGAAAAGACTTTATAAATTTCAACTGACAGTAACACTAAATTTTCAGTCAATGACGGCCGGAAATTTTCTGTATGGAAACAGCTCTTGCCATTGTCTTCAAATCAGTCACACCACATAGATTCTTGTGTGTATTCTTTTAAAAAGAGTATTAGCGTTGTACTTGTATTTTAAAAAAAAACTGTTATGTTAGAACCATTGAATAGGTGACAATGGGTCTTTCATACGCAGAGCAAGAAGGGATTTTAGAAAAAAAAATACTACTGCAAGTGATGCCAATTGAATACACCACGTACCGGATACCAAAGGTTTCTCGGGGTCATACCGAGAGAATTCGGAGGGATTTCAACGCGGGCTTATCATCTCTCAGTTGCGTCTCTGTCTTTGGGCAGAGTGCGCTCAGGGGCTTCTCTGTCAAAGGACAGAGGGGTAACTGAGGAAAATTATACTGAGAGGTGCCCAGCCTTGAGGAACAGCTTCCCGAGGCCGCGCCCTGCCATTGCACCAGAGGCAGGGATCGGTGCTCGCACCGAGGCCAGCTCAACCGTCGGTTGCGGGGGCTAACGGCAATTTTTGTCCTTGTCCCGGGCGTACGCGCCTGGGTCCCCACCTAAAAAGACCTTGTGTCACATCTCATCCAAGTGGGAGGAAGGAGTTAATACTGCGCGCCGTTTCAGGTGAGGTGGCTACCTCTCTACGGATTTCGACTGGTTTAATGCATATTGACTACTACGCGTCTTTCAGGGATCGTTTTTCTATCCGACTTTCTTAATTTCTTTTAAAACCAGATCCGATAGTCCGCGTTCCCAGTTTGGATATCCCTTACGACTGCGCTTGCCTTACTCCTGCTTGATTCCAATGAATCTTAGCCATGTAATACTGGGGGTTCTCAGGTTTACCGATTTGAGTCTAGGCGGGTGTTGGACGTAGATATTAAAGTGATCCTATTCAGCGTGTAATGGATAACGGTTCTGAATGAGGAATTCGAGATTAGCATTCGAATTACAGTCAGGTTCGTTACATTTGCTTACGCGCCTTTATGAAAGCTATATATTCATCTCTTCTCTCCCAATTAATTATAATTAAATAGCAGAACAGATTGTGCATTATGGCCTTGGTTGGCAACTAGTCTAGGAGAAAGAAAACTGAATTCAAAACGACCTAGAGACGGTTGGGTTCCGTGCGGCTATCTTGCTAAAAATCACCACTTTTGCTCCTGCGACTCTAACAATTTTTTATTTGTTTGTTTAGCGGCATATCAACTCCTTTAATGCTGAAATTTAGTTCCCTTTTACAAAATTCTATTATTGGTAATATTTTTTCCTTACAGAAATGTATTGTTAATAATTTTTTTCTTTTTCTTTTTACAAGTAATTTTTTTTACAAGTAATTTTTTTTTACAAGTAAGTTTTCTTTTTTAAAGTAAGATTTTTATTTTTATACAAAAATATATTGCTGGTATTTTACTATAAAAATATATTGTTAATTTTACCCTAAATACGTATTAGTGATAATTTTTACTATAAATAGGTATTGTTGGCAGTTTCTTTTATATAAAAATGTATTGATGGTATTTTTTACTATAAAGTTGTATTTTTATACTTTTATAGTTTTCTGTTTGGGGGTTAACTATTTACCCATAGCTGTGACCCTAATCGGTGCTACTACCCCGTGTCAGGTTAGACCTGTAGACGACAGTAGTTAAGAGGTGGCTCCACGCTCCTCAAAACCTTCCTATCAGAGACGGTTGTCATATAGAGGAGGACGACTCAAATAAATTATATGACTACGTGATTCCTCACCAGGAGATTTTGGTCATTTTAGCATTCTCCAAATTATAACAATCAAGGACGGATTTTCAATTCATCCAATGAATTTCAGTTCATTTGACGATAAACGCGTGTAAACGAATCAATAATATCACGAATCGATATCACGATCAATAATAGTAATAATATATATGATATAATATATATAATATATATAATATAATGTATATAATAATATATAATATAATATATAATATAATATGATATAATATTATATGTATAATATATATAATATAACATATATAATAATATATGATATAATATATAATATATGGTATATATGTCATATTATGATATATATAATATAATATATATATAATAATATATAATATAATATATAATATATGATATATATATATATGTAATATTATAATATATATATAATATAATATATATAATAATATATAATATAATATATAATATAATATGATATAATATATATAATATTATAATATATATATATAATATATATAATAATATATAATACATTACATAATAGGATATATAATATTATAATATATATAATATATATAATAATATACAATATAATATATAATATATAATATAATATGATATAATATATACAATATATATGATATATATATAATATATAATATAATATATATATATAATATAATATGATATATATAATATTATAATATATATAATATAATATATATATAATATATGATATAATATATATAATATTATAATATATATAATATAATATATATATAATATATAATATAATATGATATAATATATATAATATTATAAGATATATAATATAATATATATGTATAATACATATAATATAATAATAATAATAATAATAATAATAATAATAATAATAATATTGTGAATCGATAAATCTTTAAAATCACCAATAAAATGTTTGCAGCATTTGGGAGGGTACGACACGTAGACAGTAGGCGGGTAATGAGGCTTGTTTCTAAAAAGAATTCGTGCAAATTGGCAAGTATTGACGCTAAGAAACTTTCAAATTAAACGTTCATCGAACCACAAACGCATGCATGCAGACATATTTGTTGAGGATGATTAACATCTCCTTGACACTGGAAATCTCTCCTCTGAAAGGAACCTCCTCGTTTGAGCACGGGTGTGGGCTTTAACCCCAGTAGGGGTTCGAGACAAAAATCCCCTTTGAGGCTATGATCTCTCATCAGGATTGGTGCAGTTTTATGGTTTGATCGATGGTGATGTGATATTTAGTATTTTTTAAAAGTAATTTTCCCTGTTATAAAGCCCGAGGACCGCTCGTGTTATTCGGTTACGTTTGGAGGTAATTTGTGCTGATAGGAGGGGGACATAACGGTTAATCCTAGCCTTGAACAGGTTAAGATTGTATTGATCGGGGAAACATCCTCTTGGTTCCACAAAGCAGTGGTTCGCTAGAAGAAGCTGCTCGAATGGAACTTACTTCTAACCGATGGTATAAGGAGGGAATGTGGATGGTTTGTTCCAATGTAAGTGGCACGGCGTGTCCTTGAACTGGCGGGACCAGGGAATGTAGTTCGTTCGAGCACTTTCTGTGGAAGTGGCGATAGAGCAGCGAGAGGCTTGCCTAATTCGGCCTGTGAGAAAGAAGTTGGAGGGTGGAGAATAATTAGTGACCCACGTGGGATCGGAGACGCTTTTGGACTCACTGAACCGATTTTCCCCAGTGTGCTGAAGGCAAAATAACATATAATGCATAACAAATACATTCATATTAATTTGATATCGTAGATTTTACAAATATCCAGATGTTGATTTGTCGAACCGGCAAGAAGCACAATTATATGTTTTCATTTTCAAAACACGATCAAGATATTGTGTTCATGTTCATAGTATATATATATATATATATATATATATATATATATATGTGTGTGTGTGTATATTGTATATGTGCGTATATATGAGTATGTGTGTGTGTATATGAGTATGTGTGTATATGTGTATTTATATATGTTTATATGAACGTTTTATATATATATATATGGAAAAATATCATATATATATATATATATATATAAATAAAAGAAATAAAAAAATAAATAAAAGAAAAATATCATATATATATATATATATATGATATGATATGATATCATATGATATATATGATATTTATTACCTGACATGAACCATGCGACTGATGACTATTTGCAGGAAATGAAATCAATTTCTAAAATGAGTTACGGTCAAATCACTTTGAAAAACCGGTTTCAGTACGATCACCAAAGTTAAGCAACGTCGAGTCTGGTCAGTACCTAGATGGGTGACCGTTTGGAAATAACAGGTGCAGGAAGCTTGGATGTACGTGTGGTGTAATGGTATTGTTAATTGGAGAGCCGAGTTCCAATTCCTATTGGGTTCGTTGTATTCACTTACGAGCAAATACCCCGTGAAAGGTATAAATCCACATTTTCTCCTCCCAGCTATGGGTTAATTAGTATGATCTATATCACTAAACCCTTATTATCTAAAAAAAGTTCTTATAATCTAAAAATATTTTCCGGCTTTAAATAACCCACAAAGGGTTGATAAGCCGTAGAAATCGAATCAATCTAAAAGAATAAAAAGTATCAATAACAATATTTGATAGAGGTTATTGGTATTGTAGATATACATATATAAAGTTAGTAATGTTAGATGTTATTATATAAGGTTAATAATATTAGAAGTTTAAAATTGAAAGTTGTGTCGGTAGTGTAACGGATATCGGCGCGTAAAGATGTATTGGCAAGCTGAGTTTAGATCCAGTTGCGTTCATCTTCCCTTCAAATGCTATTGGGCAGAGTATAGATTAATTTCTTTTCTCCCACTGGTTGCTCTGGCCTTGAATTGGAACTAGTTTAAGCGAAGGAATATTTTGAATTCCAAACCGTGTGGAAGTCAACCGTAGAGAAAGCAAAATATAACCGTTCCGAAGAATTTATGGCAATTCACAGACAATTGGAAATAAAATCTACGAAATCTGCATGATCAACTATATCCTGAAGGGGACATGACATAAAAAGTTATAAAACAAAGCAGCAGAAACAATAAAAAACAAGCAGAACAACAATACATTAAAAAGATACGATATCTATTATATATTATTATTAAACATATGCTGTTAAAAATTATGTTTTTTTTTAATCGTGTTCACTCCAAGCAAGGCAGTAAAAGCTTCTAAGGCACAAACATGTTTAATATTATTATTAATATGAATAATATTAATATAGGTATCTTCACTCAGTTTCGATAACTAAAGTTTAAAATTATTTTTTTTTAATGGAAAAGTATTCTTGAAGCTTTTTATCTTTAATTGAAAGCTGACAGATAAAATTTACTATTTCCAATTAGCAAAATACTCTGGTGTATTTCAAATAGAAATTATATTGATTGGAATCTCAACTTTTTTGGTTGCTTTCAGAAAACCGATAAATATTGGCCATTTTTGACATATTTGTAAAGAAAGGTTAATTCTCGGTTTTAAAATTCTAAAAGTTTCATTAAAATTCGACAATTATTTGATTTTTGCAAGAACTTTAAAATCAATGTGTTTTTCATCTGAAAAAAGCGCAAAAACGCTAATCGTAAATATTACGTCGACCGCTGACGTAAAAAAAAAAAAAAGATTTTTAATCTAATTTCGAACCTGTTAGAAAGGATTTTTATTATCGTATTAATTTTTTTAATTTAATACGATAATAAAAATACTTTGGTCTTTCCTCTTAATAATAACATACAATTTGACGATAAAACTTTGTTTTTATAAAGTTTGGGGTCTTTTTTCATCATGCTATGCTGTTTTTTCTCAGCGAGCAAATAGAGGTACTATACACTGCGTGTCAAATTATTATCGAGATAACTTTTTTTTCTAATATTTCAAAAACCGTCCAATCAATTCACACAAAATTTTCACACAATGTTGGCAACACTGACCTGCGCAATCACTGAAATTTTCATACTGATCTGTGCAATGTAAACAAACTGGCGCCATATTTGCTATCAGCACGGTGAAATTGATTATACGGTTTTTGAAATATTAGAAAAAAAGTTATCTCGATAATAATTTGGCACGCAGTGTATATATTATATTATTAATCCTATTATAATGGCTGACCTCTCGGCGAGGCCGGATAGCGAATCTCATTTGCAGACGCCTGCTCAGGCAAATTTGTGTTTCACCCATAGAACCTAATTTTGGTTTATACTGCAACTATGCTGAACGGTCCTTAGTGACACTTTCTTAGAGAGAGCGTATCGTCCATTGTGGGCAACAGTTTGAACAAGGTCAGTACACTCAAAGCCTAGGGCACGATGACTTATGACTTCGTACTAGCACAACCATTGACGAACAGTTACGTCACTCACAAGATTTGGGTCAACAAGTGGTATTCAGGCACTTTCCAAAAGGTGACGCGCTGAGATTATCTCCCTTAGCCGATAACATCAAGAAGTTACCGTCCTAACAAATCGACCATGAGATTCGAACATTTGTACTTCTTTTAATCTCTAATCAGTCTCAAATTACTTTTAAATATATGTACTTGACAAATTCAAACTGTTTATTGTAATAAAGTGGGAAAATATTCTTGATGGAAAATAAAAAGTGAGAAAAATAATAATCTCTACGTAAAATAATGATGTCTGGGAAATACGTTTATCTTGTTAAAAATATTTAAAAAAAATAAAGACATCACAATTCAAGGGTATCATTATTTTATACAGCAACGAGAAATCTTTATTCTTTCCTTTCGACTTTGATATGCGGATCAATATTATCGAGGCGAGCTCGAACCATGACCACATCGTATTATTGTTATATAGCAAATAGGACTGAATTTATTTCAAAGATAATTTTAACGATATTGGCATTAAAAAAATAACCTTATTATTATTATGCTATGTTTTTATTAAGCAGCAAGTTGGACTGAAAATTATTTTAAGCATAATGATAATGCGCTAACAAAAACCTCACTGCGATGTACCGTTGTTTTTATGTTAAGAAAAACGGATGCTAATAATAGAAATCTAACCGTAATAATAGACATAAGACCCTGTAGCGTTCGGAAGTGTAACAAATATCAATAATTGTTCAAAAAGTAATGTCGGTGATATTTTAGAGCAGGCATGGGCAACGTTTTTCGAACAGTGGGCTGCATGAGGTACAGTAGATCATAAGGCTGGTTGTACAACTAAAAGATATTTTTCTTTAATTAAAGATACCGCAGTCATTTCTATTTGGTCTAATATTATCACTGATAACTGCGTGATTAAATCACATTGCTGGATGTGAATTGTTTCTAATTTATTCATTTGAGTAGGAAAAATTATTTGTAAAGGAAGAATAATTATCATTGACGTTTCGTGTTTCTGAAGCAAAAGATGTTTACGCGTATGATCTTCCTTAGTGAAAATCGGCAACGGTTTAAAATGCTGACAGCCTTCAACGAAATGTTTACAAATTAATCGTTGTTTCTGGATATGGTTATGCACGAGAGTGTGTGAGTGAACAAGTGAGAACGAAAAGAAACAAACATTTTAATAAATGTTATTTTCCTCATGAGAGTAGAGGTGCACTACAGGAAGCCAATCGAGACGCATGTGGGCGGCAGGCCACCGTTTGCTCATGACCGTTTTCGAGGAAAATCAAATCTGTTGATATGTATCAAAAGTTAAACTTATTTGTCAAAGAGCTAATAGTAATTATTAACAACGAAAGAAGCCTAATATAAAACTAACTTGTTTATTTCTTATTTTAAAAATATGAAATTTGAGTTCAGAATTGATGTCAAGTGGTATCTCTTTACAAGTATATTTAAGGTAGATGTTTTGCATTGTATTAATGGGCGTGATTTGCATTATTTTGTAGGTAGGGAAGCTTGAAATTTTGAGGTATGTGTAGAAATTAAGTTGTTCATTAGTAATTATCTTTTGTGTGTGTTTTTGTGTGTACGCGTGTGTGTGTAGACTAGGCCACGTGTACGAAGGAGTGTGGGTGGATGTTTTAGTTGGTGTGAAGTGATTCGGCTGCCGTAGATATGAATTGTCGACAATTCACGATTACTGATTTAGCAGATATTTTGGGTGTGTCACTTCCGCTTTGAATTTCCAGAATAAATTTCTGTCTTTCATTCTTTTTCATTCTTTCTTTGTTTTTTATTGCTTTCATTCTTTTTCATTCTTTCTTTCTTTTTATTGCTTTCTTGTCTTTTCTTTCTTTGTTTTTTCTTTCCTTTCCATTTTATTGTTTTTTTCATTGTCTTTTTGTTTTTTCTTTTTCATTCTTTGTTTTTATTGCTTCATTGTTGTTTTTTTCTTTTTCATTATTTGATTTTTTCTTTGCTTTTCATTCTTATTTTCCTTTTCATTCTTTTTCTTTTCTTTTCATTCTTTTTACTTTCCTATTCATTCTTTTTTTCTTTTCATTCTTTGTGGCTTTCCTTTTCATTCTTTGTTTTTATCGATTTCTTTCTTTCCTTTTCATCCTTTCTCTTTTTCATTCATTCTTTATTTTATTCTCTTTCAATTGTCCTTCTTTCTTTCATTTGGCCATTTCACTAATTACTTCAAATATTTCCTTCCAAACAAGACGTTGTCATAAACTAAGTTGTTGTAGGCGTCCGTTTAACATCAGTGGGAACAGTTCTTGGAATAATTGGTTTAGTAGAAAGACACACCAAATTACCGTCAGTTATCACATTTTATTACTAACACAAACAACTATATATATATATATATATATATATATATATATATATATATATATATATACTTACCTGCCAAAAGTAATGAGATGAAAGTATGTAACGATAATGGCTGGTAGCGCTCACGTAACTGTCTATGAGCGCCTAATTAACATGTATATATCTAAGTGCACATATATATACCCACGCACACTATACACATGTCCTATATATATATATATATATATATATATATATATATATATATATATATATATGAAGACGGAGAGAGTATCGACATAGAAATCAACGCTGACTGCCAGTTTTACGCTACAATAAGATCACATTGAAACGTGACACTGACAGTCATTATGTAGTGTTAATTCCTATAACCACCTTTTCCAATAAATATAGCAAATTGTAAACATTCCACACACACATATGATGTAATCACTCTGTCATACATTTATATATATCTATATACCTATATCTATATCTATATATCTATATCTACATCTATATATATATATATATATATGTATGTATGTATGTATGTATATATTGACAGAGAGAGAGAGACAGACAGACAGACAGACAGACAAAGAGATAGAGATATAGATATACAGATATCACACTCTCTTTTTTTCTCTCTCTTCATATATATATATGCAGATACGATGGTTGATCAGAAGAAAACCCACAATCCTTATAAATCCATTTCTTTTTAAAAAAAGAGGTTGTATTTTGCTTTTGAATCTAAAGAAATCGTTTTCTCGCCAGTAATTTACAATTGCCTGATGCGATGCATTGATACGCATCGAAACACGACTGCAATTGTGTAGGGATTTTTACATGTTCTCAGTGTAATAGCCTAATATATATATATATATATATATATATATATATATATATATATATATATGTCTTATATAAATATATATATTTATATATATATATATATAATCTCTATCATATATATATATATAATCTCTGTCTCTCTCTCTCTCTCTCTCACACACACACACACACACACACACACACACACACATATATATATATATATATATATATATATGTCGGCTAAGAGACGAAAGACAACGGCAAAAACCGTCAGAAAATATTCCTGCTGCTATGTTTTGAGATCCTCACTGTTGCACAATAGGTGGACTTCAGTGCAGGTCACTAGCGCGACTGAGGTGTCACACCCGACATAAACATAAAAACTGAATCAGATTGTGGGCTCTTCATACTTCGGAATCAACGGGGCAGTCCATCGCATATGTAGTAGTTCCTGAAAGTAGAGTGAATATCAACAGCGTGTGGATACCCAGTTAATGATTGACCTTTTAGAGCCAACCTTTGTGAGCAGTCCACTCTCTGAGTCAATTTGCAAACAGTAGGCGACAGTCAACACCAATTCACGTTTTATTAGACAAGTAAATGTTTTCCGAATAAAATTAGTATTAGCTAACCGATGTTGGTAAAATGTTTAGGGCATATATATATATATAAGTGTTTACTGTGAAAATATTGTTAACAAACCAGTTTTAAGAAGTTTTTTTTTAATTTTTAGTTTACGTGTTATACCTTTTATTTCGATTTCATCTTATTGTCGATAAGGCAGTGATTATTAACCCCCACGCCGCACCACACTAGTATGCCGCGCGATCCTCTTCAGTGTGCCGCGAAATAATGTCACGGCATGCATACATACATACATACATATATATATATATATATATATATATATATATATATATATATATATATATATATATATATATATATTTGGTTTTTTGGCTTGTTTTACGGCATATCAACCACACTGTGTTATGTAATGCCGACGAAATTTTCATTGTTGGTAATATTTTTTTCCAAAAATCTATTTCTGTTGATATTTTTTCCTTCAAAAAATCTATTTCGGGTAAAACATATTTCCTTCGCTGGTAATATTTTTTTCAAAAATGTATTACTGATAATAATTTTTTTACAGAGTATTTCTGGTATTATTTTTACATTTTCATGGTGTTTTGACCCAAGTTTACCCACAGCTGGGACCCTAACAGGTGCTACCACCCCGGTTCAGGGTGGACCTGGGAACATAAGCAATTTAGAGGTGATTCAACGCTCCTCAAAACCTCCTGATCAGAGGCCTTGCTGTTGGATGTAGTTTATCGCCTTACCGAGGACAGTTATATATAATATATATATATATATATATATATATACATATATATATATATATATATATATATACATATATATATATATATATATATATATATATATATATATATATATATATATATATATATATATATATATATATATATATATATATATATATATATATATATATATATATATATATATATATATATAGTATTTGAATACAAATTAGTATTTGAATAAATGAATATCAAATTTTTTTAAATAACTCTTTTCACTACGATTCGGTTATGAAGGAGAATTAAGAAGCGAGATAGTCTACGCTCAACTGAAGAAGAAATGGGGGTCTGCTTATTCACGCATTCGACCAAACATTGAAGAAATCGCGAAAAAAAAAGACACAGCTTTCACATAAAATAAGCTGCACAAATAGTTAAATAGAAACATTGAAATAAAGTTCATATCTGCGTGTGTACTTTTTTTTTTTTTTTTAAATCAATGGTTTTATTTCATAACATTTAAATTTATACCCTTTAACTATTTTGCTAAGGATGAGAAACACTGTGTTATGGCGATGAATTCGTTATCTCTCGATAGATAAGGATACTGTGGTGAATCAAAATTGATTCATATCCATGCAATCTTAACATTACATTGGATGCATACATTTCTAGTTTAGAACGTGTTTACCAATTTGTGATATATATATCCGTCCTTGCATTAAAGGCTTTCCTACCGCCCAGTCAACACTCCTCCCCCTTCTCTTGGACATAAGTAGAGGCTTACGCCTTGTTTCTTGTTTAGGAAGGGGTTTCCGGTACTCTCTCTCTCTCACTGGCCTCTGTATCTCCAGTTGCTTTGATCTATCCACTACTCATCTCCTTATCTTTTCTTCTATCACTCCTATCTGATCTTGCTCCAAATTTTCTGTAACCTCTTGCGTCCTAGTGGCTTTCCGCCTTGCTTGGGGTGAAACGCTTAAAAAAAAATAAAAATACCGTTGCCATATATGGTCTGGTGCCCCCGATGTTCATCTCGAGGTCCTTGACAAAATCCAGAGGCAATGTGATAGGTCCTGATCTAGCATCTGGTCTACAGTCACTTTCTCACAAACGTGCTGTGGCTTCCCTCTGTTTTTTCTACAAGTATTTTCATAGCAACTGCTCGGACGAAGTACTTTCACTGGAACCCAAACTGCATGAATTTAAGCGTGCTACTAGACTGGCATCTCGGTCCCACACTTTTACTGTTGAAACGATTAAATGTAACCGCCTTTTCTACACCAACAGCTTCTTCTCTCGCACTTCCCGACAGTGGAACTCCCTTCCTCCTCCTTGCTTCCCTGATAGCTATAATCTTCAAATATTCAAATGTAATGTCAATCGACATCTTCTGATGACTTGATCATGACCCCCGTACTTCTCTATATTCTTTCTTCAAACGCATGTCTTTACTGTTGCTCTCACACTCTGTAACCCCTTGCGTGCTAGTGGCACTCCTGCTTTATTTGGGGGTGAAATGCTTTTAAAAATCAATACCGCATTCACTGAAGGCGCGATACTTGAAAACCACCAAAGATATGTCGCGAAACATGCACAAATGATACACAACACTTAATGGCTTATGACTCATGTAAAGATTGAGCAGGGTAGTAAGAGTTAAGTACTTTCTGGGGTGTTACAAAGTACCGGCCATTGTTCAGGCATCTTTAGAGATGGTACAAATATATGACTTCAACTTGAGATCTTGAGTAGACTTTAGTCCCGATAGACGTTCGAGACAGGGAGCTCCATGGATCGTAAAACCGCTCATCAGGACCGGATTAAATTTAAGGTCTGCATGATGGTGATGACACGTTTTGGAGGTAATGAATGATACAACAGCTCTCCTATGTCAATTGAGAACTAGATCAGTGGAGAGTACCGCTGACCCAACTCTAGTCAGCTACATTTTTGGTGGTGCACCCATAAAACGTGATAGCATCTATATATATATATATATATATATATGTGTGTGTGTGTGTGTGTGTGTGTTTATATGAAGAAATATAGGGGTAACGTGCTCAATATCAGAGATAGAGAGTATGCAAATATAAATATAAAAGTGAACATTGAAGTCAACACTGACAGGCGACAGGCTGTTTCATGCTAGACGCAATCGTCAGGCGGCCTGACGATTGCGTCTAGCATGAAACAGCCTGTCGCCTGTGAGTGTTGACTTCTATGTTCATTTTCATATCTATCTATCTATCTATCTATCTATCTATCTATCTATCTGGGGTGCGTACTTGCGTGGGTTTGTACTTTAATGAATAATACGGTGAGGTAAACGTGTGGTAGATACGCTGTCACTCAGCTTGTAAATTAATAGTATTATTGCAAAAACTATGTAATTCGAGATGAACCACCGCTACACAAATGTCTCTGCTATTTCTTTCTCTCTCTCTCTCTCTCTCTCTCTCTGGTATTTTAATGTATTTAATCGTCAGGCGGTCTGACGATTGCGTCCATCATGAATCAGCCTGTCGCCTCTGAGTATTGACTATATATATATATATATATATTAAAGATCTGAGAATTCTCTTTGGCAGATCGTTAGTATAAACCAGAAAGAGGGAGAGACTGAGGAAACAGACTTGGTGTTGGTTCGAAACAGCTGTAGGTTATGCATGAAAATTCTTGGATAATATTAAAGGGTATCAGTTGATTGCTAACCGTTGTCACTATAGCAACTAAAGTGCCAAAAAGCAAGGGATATTCTACCGACTTCAGATACACCGCAGTCCTTATCGTAAAAGTCAAGAGCCAACAGTAAAGTACTACATTTTCCGCACACCGTTGGTTCGATGGTTCTCAAGTAGAAGGAATGTGGCTCGACAGTGAACTTTCCTCGATGTGGTGCCCCTCGAAATATTTCCAGCCGTTCTACAAGATGGTAAGACTTGCGAAGATTTGGTAGAACATATCCGAGCATCAGGAACACGAGTTACAGTTTAGGCTGCCAGGAAAAAACCCCGATTCATTGCTTGCGTTTTTCTGTTTTCTTTGTGAAGCGGTACTTCTCATTTACTACACGTGGAGACTTGTTTGGGCTCTGCTTAGGAATATATATATATATATATATAACTCCTGAAATAATATTCTTTGTTCTGAAGCGCGAAAAAGATGGTAATTAGTATGTCATAGGTCAGTGTGAAAGAGTAAAGCTCATTTTTCTACATGCCACACTAACCTTGGGTGAAGTCCTCAGTGTTAAAATATATATGATAAAAAATACAATTTTAAAGTATGCTTTATTTATGGACAAAAGAGCTCTATATCAGAGATAGAGCGTGTGTAAATATAAAATGGATAAAACCTGGTAGCGACTGTTTGTTTCACATTTGAACGCAATCTTCAGGACGTGTGTATTGTAATTTGGCTCGACTATTTTTATGTTAGTCAATGGTGCATTATGGGTAGAATGTCTATTGTATTACAGTGGAACCTCGGTTCACGAATTTAATTAGTTTCTGAAGGCTTTTCGTAACCCGAAATGTTCGTAAACCGAAACTATTTTTCCAGTAGGACTCAATATAGAAAAAAAAAAATGTCACAGTACAATAAAATTAGAAAAGAAAAGCACGACACAACACACGAATGTATACAACATGGCGGTTGACTAAGAAATGATTCCGTTCGGGTTAACTCGGTTCGTCTATGTTGTTCAAGAACCGAAATTTAATCCAAGTGGATCCTAGTAATATCAAATACTAGCAGTAGAGCCCGGCGTTGCCCGGGGATGTAACAGTAAAAGATAGATCAAGTATCGACCATCATAAAGACTGAAAAATAAAATTAACAAAGATTATTGTTTAAGGTTGACGGACACGCATGTCTTAATTATTTTTTTTTGTTTTGTTTTTTTGTTTTTTTACGAATTGGTCAAACCCAAACTCAAACAAAAACATTGTTTTTAATCGTTATGAGTCTACCGATTGAATAGAATTTTATTATAAACAATTGTCTTGTAAAGGGAATTTTTAAAGCATTCTGAATGTAAAAATGAAGAAAAAAGTGTGCAAGACAATAAGAAACATTACCTGCCAAAAAAAAAAGAAGTGAAGTTTTGTTGAAATCGGTTGAAAAATGTAGGAAATCCGATCCCATATTTAAACGAACACACACACACACACACACACACACACACACACACACACACACACACACACACAACCTGGGTTTTATAATAAGTATAACTCGATATGAGTTGTCCCTCTTTCATTCTCGCGACAGCGATGACTCTTAATCGTGTTTTCAAATTGATTTCGTGCAAAAACAATTGTGTTTTTCCAATTTTTGGCGCTGTCAGAACCACCGCAAGGTAATTTTACGTAGTCCTGTGAAGTTTTGTTGAAATCGGTCGAAAAGTGTAGGAAATCCGATCCAATATATAAACGAACACACACACACACACACACACACACACACACACACACACACACACACAACCTGGGTTTTATAATAAGTATGATTAAAACTGATCCATAAAAAGAGCTCAATGTATTTATTATAACAGAGCATATAAATCATACAACAAAATCCAAAATTACCTCATATGAGGTAATTTTGGATTTGTTGTGTAATATATATATATATAATAATCATATATATATATATATATATATATATATATATATATATATATATATATATATATATATAACCTTGAATTCACCTCTTCTAATAAATCAAGTTAGAAGTTTATCTCTATGTGGGTTGTACCATGTAACCCACTACATACTGTTTTATTTTTTTAAAGAGATCAAGTTTCTGCCACGTAAATTGCCTCAGTGGAAAGCTTTGAAAGTCACAGCTTCTTATCCGGGCGATCTACTCAGTCAATGAATAAATTGTTAGACATTGCTTTATATCCAAGTTAGTGAAAAGTAATACAAATTCATTCAAAAAGGCACACAACCATGTCAAGTGAACCAGTATTTCGATGGGAACAATAAATCTGTCTCCACCCAGATGTCATAATCCGAACTGTGTCCAACAGAGAAATGAGGCGCTCTTTACGGTTTGGCGCAAAAACATTGAATAAATTCACTCAAGCTGAACCCAGAAAAGCAAGCGACGAATTACCATGATTTCTTGTGAAAAATAATGGAGTTCTTGTCTAGTCTCACCTTCTATTTAACCCTTAAGTAGTGGAAGAAAAAAAGCAGACATGAGTGTAAAAGTGAATGCAACAGAGTAGCCAAGAATTTGAATTCGGTTAGTCGATTTCACATTCCGTACCGAATATCCATAATACTACCCTCACATCCCAACTTCACAGACATCCCAACGACCTTAACAACTGATTTATAAATATGTATGGCAAGTCGGTAAATTGCGTTATCGTGAAATGACTACAAATCCACGGTACACAGTAACATGAGAGGTAGATTCATTTGCTAGGTTTTTGGTTTGTTTTGTTTTACGGCATATCAATCTCAATGGGTTATTTAATGCCGACAAGATTTTTATTGCTGGTAATATTTTTTTTTTTCAAAAATATATTGCTAGTAATTTTTTTTCAAAAATGTATTGCTGGTAATAATGTATTGCTGGTAATGATTTTTCCTCAAAATATTTAATGCTGGTATTAAAAACTATTTTCACACTTTCATAGTGTTTTGACACCAGTTTGGGGGGTGGGGGTTAACGATTTGCCCATATGTGTACTCGGAGGAGATAAAACTCTCAGTGGTAATCATAGATCCGAAAGTAGTTTCTAACCACTACGTCAAATTGAATCACTCAATTTATCATATAGAATTTGAAAAAAAAAAAGAAAGAAAAAATTCCTTAAGAACGGAACTGAATAACACATGATAATGATCTCCTGTATTTGCTGACCTTTAACCTGTAGTACCTGTGCATAGTACAGAGTACTATGCACAGGTACTACTACCCGTTTCAGTTCACTGTTTTTTGAAAGAACTTCAATTGCAATAGCTACGTTGTCGTTTCCAGTCATGGTTTGCTTTGGTTTGGTATACAGCATATCAACACCTCAATGGATTATTTAATGCCGACAAGATTTTTATTGCTGGTAATACTTGTTTTCCAAAAATGTATTGCTGGTAATATATTTTTTTAAAAAATGTATTGTTGGTAAAATCTTTTTCCAAAAAGTATTGCTAGCATTAAAAACCTATTTTTATACTTTCATAGTGTTTTGACCCCAGTTTGGGGATAAATTATTTGCCAATAGCTGGGACCCTAACATATGCTACCACTCCAGGTCAGGGTGGACCTGGGAACACCAGCAATTAAGAGGTGGTTCCACGCTCCTCTAAACCTCCTGATCAGAGGTCTTGCTGTTGGATGTAGTTTATCGTCTTACCCAGGACGCAGATCTAGCTTATCGTCATACTCAGAACGATCATTTGCTAGGATGCAAGAAATAAATTAATAAAGTGTTCTTTGAATCGATATTAATTGAAAGTAGGAAAATGTATTTTTCTGACATTGAAGTCATCGGTTTATACAGGATGAGGCAGAAATACTTCCCACGTTTTAAACTGTCATCTATGTACTACTAGTGAACTTAGGCAAGTAGCAATAATGTATTCATATAGTTAATATTTTACCATTTTGTTCAGACACCGCCAGTTACTATCATGTTTTGGACCGGTGCACACTGTGCATTTACTGTAGAGACGTTTTTTTTTTTTTTTTTTTTTTTAAGACTGGTAAATATGCAATTACAACACAGAGAGATTTTCATGCTCACTTCATGTTACGTCGAAATGATAATTTTCTGGCTAGAAAATCGCTACTGCTATGGGTTAAAAATTTCAAGGCCACAGATTCAGCGCTGAAAAGGGAGCAACTTGGCAGACCTCGAAGCGGTCGAAATTCCGGGTGATAGAAAATTTTAGAAATCGTCTACAACAGTGTATGACGAATAGAGGCCACAATTTAGAGGATTTTAAAAATCAAATGAATAAAGCCCGTAGCCTCCCCCCACTTTTTTTTTAAACAGCAGTGAAATAAATTTTTAAAAGCAGTTATCTTGTTCCTTTTGTCAACCTTTAAAATATGGGAGGTATTTCTGTCACACCCTGTATTATAGATGCCATTGAATGTCGATCAGTAATTTCGATGGGGTTTCGTTAATGACACTGGAACAAGAAATGTGATATTTATTATCAGAACCTGAGAAAAAGAGAGATAGAGATAGATAGATAGATAGAGAGAGAGAGAGGGAGAGAGAGAGGGGGGAGGAGAGAGAGAGAAAGAGCAATACAAATGCAGTAAGATGTATACTTATGTTTCGTAGATAACGTAAAAGTATTTGATAACGAGCAGCACAAGGATCTATTTGAACTGCTAGGAAAACTTTATTTATTTGGGAAAGATTTTAGTATAATCCAGAATATATACTGGGAGCAAACCGCCTGCATACGTAAAGAAAATGAATTGGTTAAATACACAAAAATAGAAAGGGACTTAAGACAAGGATGTTCCTTCACACCGGATTTAGTCAACCTTCACAGTAAGGCAATCCTTAGAGCATCAAAAGTCCTACCAGAATTTATTATCGGTGTTCACAATCTTAACAGTATAAAATATGCAAATGGCAGCGTGTTGATGACAGACACAAGATAGTAAAGGAAAGCGGGAAGAAAAGACAAAGTTCTAATTGTGAAATGATAGAGTCTATGGTAGTCAGCAAGAGTTAGATGCCCAAGATGTGAGTTACGAATTGGAGATGTTAAAATCAAACTTATCACAAAAGATTAAATATCTGGGAAGTGTTTTAACAGATAATGGAAAATGGGACACCGAAATCCGAAGCAGCATTGGAATAGTAAAAGGTTGTTTAAAAGTATAAGAAACAGGAAAATTTCGTAAGAACTAAAGAAAACTGCGTATTATCACTCCTCCTATATGTCAGTGAATGCTGGACAATTTCCCCACAGATGAAGAGAAGACTTTAGGCAACAGAATGTGGTTCTACAGAAGGATTATTTGATTACCATGGACGGAACATGAAAGCAACTTTCGTCCATGGTATTTTTTTAGGAAAATGGAAACAAAAAGGACACACACTGAAAATCAGAAAGAGGCAGTTAAAATTTCTAGGACACATAATGAGGAAAGACGGCCTAGAGAATTTGACATTCACAGGACATATTGAAAGTAAAAGGAACAGAGGGGAAAATGCATAACGAGCTTGTGTAGATAAATGACAAGACAGAAATTGGGAGGGATAGTAAAAAATACACGTTACAAAAAAAAAATAGGAAGTTGTGGAGTACCTTGATCCTCCACGTCCTTAAGTGACACAGAACATAAAAAAAGAATCTTGACAGAAGTCAGTGCCCGATTTTTCTCGAGGATGGCAAAGGAATTAACAGCCATTTTGTTTCTGCTGCTTATATACTCACCACATATATTTTTCTCTGTCATGGTAGTTTTGCCAATGATACACCCAGGGTCAAGGTGACTTGCTACGGCACAGAATTAAAGTTGCGTTTCATATGTTCATTGCTAGCTTGGATATTTGAAATCTTACGTAATAACGGCTAACGGTTATCATAGCAGGTTGCTATATAAGATTACTCACGTTTGTATAGAGTTAAATTTGTTCAATGCTACCTTGGCTAGTTGAACCGTTACATAATACGGTGATTTGCTTTTTTGTAAGCATTATCTTAAAAAGTGCTCATTTGAACTGCGACATAAAGACATAGGTACCTCCACGAAAACGCTAAAAAAATCAGTATTTTCTAATGAAAACATAGTTTTATCATTAAAACATTTATGTTATTATTAAGAAGAAGGACCAAAGTATTTTTAATATTTAATTAAATTTTTTACTACTTTTTAGAACATTCGAAATTTTGATTAAAAAACTTGTTTTTCTTGTTTCAGTGGTTGTACGTACTTTTAGTTTAGCAATTTTTAGCATTTTTTGTTGTGGCAAAAATATTAATTTGGAAAATCTTGTAAAAATCAAATAATTCTCGGCTTTTAATGAAAATTTCAGGACTTATTCACAGATGAATGAAATTATTTTTGATTTTTTTTATTAGAAAATCTTAGTATCAATATTTTTTACATGTATTTCAGCCCATTATTTAAATTTATGAAAACTTGAGAAATTCAACGTGATAATTTTTAGTGACTATATTAGTTAAAAGCAGAAATTTTTGAAGAATTTAAATCACCATTTTCTTTTAAAATCGGACCCACGTCTTACCGAAAATCTGTTCTGAATCGACAAATAAAAAACGTAGTTTTTATTTAATTAGTGAGGCTTTTAATTGTTTTTTTTTTAATTAATATATATTAAAGACAATATTATCTGAAGAAAAAATGTTCAGTGAAAAAATGAATTTTTATAAGGTTTGTTTTCATTTCTTACAATTTTAAGTAGAATTTTTTAAAAAGATTTTAAATCTTATAAAATTCAGTTTCAGTGAGATAACTATTAGGAAATATTGTTATTAAGTAAAATTATGTTTACTAATCATATAGTGTAAACCTTATTACAATTTGACGACGCCGAATATTAAAAAAAATTCAATTTGTTTTTGTATGTGTATATACATGCAGAATTTTTGAAATATGGTTGGTCATACACATAACTATCATTAAAAGGTCACGTGTTTTAAGCGTTGTCCTCCACTTACCTTAAAAAAAACCTTCATATAAATTTTATCGTCTGCTCTACCATACTTCACTATGAACACGTTCAGCTGTCAATCGGCTGCCAATAAATCGATTAAAACGTCAGAAAAACGAGACCCCGTGGGTTAAATGTTGGTAAGTAGCATTTGTTTCAAATCAGATTAATTTAACTTTAAATTTGCTAATTTTCTTCAAATAACTTTCCAGAAATATATATTTTATTTTTGTAAGATTTTTTTTTTAAATGGAGAATTAACTTTTGATTACAAATGTGTCAAAAACGGCCGTTTTTATCAATTCCGATCAATATAATTTCTGTTTGAAATACATCAGAGTATTTCGCTTACTGGAAATAGTAAATTCTAAATCATAATTTAGTTAAAGCTGAAACGAAAGCGTGTTCATTTTATGAAATTCATTTTAAACCTTACGTATACCGAATTAGTGGAGGTAACTATAAAATATAGTTTTGTTCGAGTTATCATTAGAAATTACCTTATGCTTTATTTTGCGAGAAGAAAAAAAGAAGGTATAAAGAACTGCTGTCAAGTGTGTCCATAATATTGCCTTCTCTTCAGAGCCATGTGACGCATTTGTGCATCAGTGTAAAATAGGGACAAAACATAATCAGCTGAACATTTCCATGAGAGTGTGGTGTGAGAGAAAATGTTTTATATGACGTGATGCAAAAATGACATTTCTAGATTGAACCTTCACACTCCATTCAGTGATATGTTATTCAATATTATACGATTTGCGTGATAGAAGTGTTAAGTATTTAGACGTTTTCCATATCTATCTATCTATCTATCTATCTATCTATCTATCTATCTATCTATCTATCTATCTATTTCTATCTAGCTATGCCTCTTCATATCTATTTGTCCATCTTAAACTTAGCATAGTCTATATATATATATATATATATATATATATATATATATATATATGCGTGTGTGTGTGTGTATATATATATATGCATATATATATATATATATATATATATATATATACATATATATAAATACATATATATACATATATATAAAATATATATATATATATACCTATATATATACATATATATATATACATATAATTATAAACATATATATACATATATGCGTATATATACAGATATATATGTATATATATGCATATATAGACATATATACACATAAATATATATATATACATACATATATATATATATATATATATATACATATAAACATATATATATATATATATATATATATATATATATATATATATATATACATACATACATACATATATATATATATATATATATATATATATATATATATATATATATCAAAATGAGAGAATGAACAGATGGAGTAAAAATTCACTGTTCGCCGCATTTACTTTTAGAAAAGCACTCAATACAAAGTAAAGCAATATATCACTATTATATTTTTATCATAAGAGTTGATAATAGAAACATTTTGAAATCGCTACACAAAAGCTTCCATGTTTCAATCTTATGGCTGTGTTTCTTCAGGCGATGTTAAGTACCTAGTGATTAAATGTTTTTAAGGAAATTTAAAAACAAAGTGTTACCTCTTTTCCGAAAGTTAAAGTGGTACATATGGTCAAAATTAAAAAAGAGACTTGTGGGTATGTCTTGATTAACCAATAAAATGTCAGATCTACGATAAATAGAAAAGTAAGGTCCGAGGGTGGAAGTGGGTGGCTTATTTTTTCATATCACAATAAACCAGATCAATGACCATTGCGGAAAATATGCCAGTGACAACTGTATCGTTATTGTTGACAAATATGACATGATCAATTTCTTGATGGGAGGGGTGGATTAATCAGACGTAAAGTTAACAGAAAAAAAAAATAAAAAAAAGCAATTTATATATTCACGAAGCTTCTTTTTCATACTAATAAATTAGGGTTATAAAAAATGGTAATACATAATTTAAAAAAAAAATTAATTATATTTGAAGGTAAACTGTGTCGGCAATTTACAGTTAATTCACTCCTTTGGTTTAACAGGGGTGTTTTTTGTCAGAAAATTTGATTATGTGTAATTTTTCATGTAAACATAAGAAGCAGGGTTCATTTAAAGATGTGCAACTTCTAGTTTTTTTTTAATATTTTCCATTTTACCGTAGAGATTTATTAACTTTTTTAGGTTCCAAAAATATTTAGAAAGGGAGTTCCTAAATCTGTACGCGTTATTGGTGAAAGATAATATACGTTGGTACCACCTAGTTTTAAAGGAATTCTTGTTAATCCTGATATATAATTTTTTTTTTAACTGTTGAATATTCTATAATAGAAATAGTGCTTAAGTAAACAAGAGATTCTGTTTGACATATGTTTTGTAATGGACACTCGTAGAGATTTTCTACAATTATACATGTTGGTATTACCAGCGTTTGCGGCGTTGGAATGGCATAACTCAGGATTTAATTATTAAAAAACATGATAATATATATATATATATATATATATATATATATATATATATATATATATATATATATATATATATATTTCAATATATATATATTAATATATATATATATATATATATATATATTCATTCATATATATATTTATTCATATATATTCATATATATTATACATATATTCTTATATATATATACACATATATAAATATCTAATCACATATATATATATATATATATATAATCTATTAATATATATACACATGTATAATCTATTCATATGTATATTCATATATATATACATATATAAATATATTCATATATATATATCTATTCATATATATATATATTTATATATACATATATATATATATTCATATATACATATATATCTATTCATTTATATATACATACATATATATATATATATCTATTCATATATATATACATATATATATATATATATTCATATACCTATTCATACACATATATATATATTCATACATATATTCATACATATGTATATTTATACGCATGCACATACATATCTATTCATATATCAATCTATATATCTATTCTAATCATATGTCTCTATGTATATATACATATCTATTCCTATCTCTCTGTATATATACATATTCCTTTTCGCTATATATCTATTAAACTCTCTTTATATATATATATATATATATATATATATATATATATATATTATTCTATATATATATATATATATATATATATATATATATATATTATAAATTAATTGATTTAAAATTAAAATCAATTAATTTATAATATTAATACTCTGTAAATTTACATCGAGCACTATTTTGTAAAAATAAAAATACCTATAAGAACACCAGATTATATATCTTACTGTTCTATATATATATATATATATATATATATATATATATATATATATATATGTGTGTGTGTGTGTGTGTGTGTGTGTGTGTGTGTGTGTATCGATCTATATCTATCTATTCATATCTAATTATCTATTGATATCGATCTATATTTATATCAGTTCATATCTATGGTATGGGCGTGCATTCGCATCTACCCAATACTCGATCGATCTGTTTAGATTTGTCTACATCATTTCATATATATCATCTATATCTCCCACCACACACCTTTACTATGTACCAATCGATTGATCTGCATCTGTTTCCATATTTCTATCTATGCTCCTATATTTATACATCTGTTCACTTATCCTTTCATTCATTCACAACTATCTGCTGTTCTCTCTATCTAGGAGAAGGACGAATCCCTAGGATTTTCAGGCTGTGAACACATCCTATACAGTTATAGCGTCTTTCTCTCTCTACTCCTATGTATATCTAGGAAAATCTCTCTCTCTCTCTTTCTCTCTCTCTCTCTCCCACTCGCCAGCTCTATGTATATTTATGATTCCATATATATATATATATATATATATGGAATCATAAATATGTGTGTCAATATCTACGTACCTTACAAACAATATCTATTTATCTATCTATATTAGTCTGTTCATTATCTATCTATCTATCTATCTATCTATCTATCTATCTATCTATCTGTTCATTATCTTAGTCTGTTCATTATCTATCTATTTTAGTCTGTTCATTATCTATCTATCTATTTTAGTCTGTTTATTATCTATCTATCTATCTATCTATCTATCTATCTATCGCATCTGGTTGTGTTTATGAGACGAACGTTTCTTGGTCACGTGCTTTATTCTGTCTGAATGAATCAAATCCCTTGCAGTGAATTTCGGAAAGAAACGCAAAGAAAACATGCTACTAAACTACGCAAGAAATGTTTGTCGGGCAAGCGATGCCGATTTGGCGTATGTAGGTTGGTCGGCACTCGAGGAGATTGGGTAGGTAAGTATAAAGCGTGGCTGTTCATTTAGTAGGTAGGCGCGAAATGTTATTTTTGCATACAAATTCCTCCGTTCAGTCAGTCATAGCTGATGGAGGCTGAGCCCTGGTATGACGTCAAAAGTGTTTGTACCCCATTTCTCTTCACATGCTTGTTATAAAACATAAGAATTGTTCAACTTTGTCTGGTAAAAGGCAAAAGCAGCAGTGCACTCAATACGAGTCGAATTCACTTCAACGGCGATCTGTGAGCTAAATTCGCTATTAATCGTGTTTTAAATTGATTTACCAATCTTGTGAAAGTCTGACACATGGACATAGTGAAGCACTGAGGTTGACCACATTATAATAGACCACCGTAATACCGTAGATATTGCGCCACTAAATAACTTCTCTTATGAATTCCGACATCACTGTTGGAGACAACAATGTTTTTGAAGAATTACTGTTTTGGGTGACTTCTTTTTAAACCTCTCGTTTGAGCTGAAAATTTAACATTAAATGTTCTTCCAATATTTGTGGGTAATACGTTAGCTTTACAAACAATGAAAAGTGATTGGTTAGCAATCTTGCCGAAATTTTAAAACGTTATTAAACATTTTAAAAACTTTCAGGGCTTAATTTTAAAAGTTTTGATTTTCGATTTCAAGAAAAATAATGTCTCATTAGATATTTTTTGATGAAGCCAAATAATGCCTTTAAATATTGATAATATATCCAAACATCAATAGCCATTACTTCTTTTAAGGCCCTCAATACATATTCACCTTTATGGTATTATCGCCCGAATCTATCTTACATATTTATAAGGCTATAATTCGTCCATACTTTGAATATTGCTGCCAAATATTTTCTGGTGCTCCTGCTATATATTTAGAGATTCTTGATAAAATCCAAAGAAGCATCAACAATATTATTGGCCCTGACCTGGCATCTCTGCTTCAGTCACTTTCCTACCACTGTAACGTAACTTCTTTTTTGCTTTTTCTATAAATACTTTCATGGTAAATGTTTGGATGAAATTTCCTCGATTTTATTTGGTTTCTTGTAAATAGTTTTGTTTTCATATTATAAATAACCATTTGGGCAAGTTTTAAATTGTTGTTTTATTCCCCTCCCCACCACAGACAATGAATTGTACATATGAGGACTAGTTAGGACTTTCATATAGACCATGAGGTATTATGGTGGATGTAGTAAGAAAGGTAAGTAAAAATGTATTGTTTTGGTGTTAGGAATATTATGGTATGTTTGGGTCAGTGTTTGTGGTTAGCTAAGTTTAATATTAAGAAAGATGAAGACTGTCCTTTTCCCCATTCCCCATTTTGATCTTGTGCCACATTTTTTAAATAATTACAAATAAATATCATTTTCCTCTATGGTACCAAGATTTTATGGATTGAAGCGCAGTACTAGATTGGCAGTTAGGTCGCATCATTTTAGAGTTGAAATAGCTATAAGTAACTGTAAGTTCTATGCTAACAGTTTCTTTTCTCGCAATTTTCGCTTGTAGAACTCTCTTCTGGCTTCTTGCTTTAAATGCAATGTCAATCGTTAATTATCTTATTGTTTTGGCACCATAATATTTTTCTTATAGTCGTTTCCAATCTCTAATCCCCCTGCGTCTTAGTGGCTTTATTGTCTTACTTGAGGGTGAAATGATTAAAAAAAAATAATAACCCCATTGATTAACGGTAACTAAATTCAGTAATTTTTATTTATTTTAGAATCCTTTTTAAAATTTCTATGGATGGCCAAAAATGTAGCAAAACCTTCCAGGAAAACAAATTTATTAGCAAATTTCCAGCAAACGGTGTGGGGTGAGCTCCAACTATAATACCGTGCATTTGCTGTAAATGCCTTAGTGAATATTCTTCTATGCACCGTGTCCATTCAGTAGTTGGGTGATCATGGCTCTCCACAACTTCCTATACCTCTTAGTATCATGTTCTTCCAAATTTCAGCTCATTGCTCATGTTCACTGTGTCTTGTGAAAGGAATGGACTCACTTCTCCCTACACCCTGTCTCACTGTCAGATATTTTTAAACAAATGTCTTGTGACTGGCATGATATGAGCCAATAGTTGTGATCCCCCCCCCAATTACTTTACCTACTTAGGTAGAATAAACTAAATGCTTTTAGTCTATTAATCTTGACCAGATACAGATATTTGCGAACTTCACTATTTACATTAATCGGTCTATTGTCCTCATCTTTGTTGCCATAGTTATCACAATGTTTCGGCCGATGTACCCTCCGACCTTCTTCAGGTGGTTGGAATGTCAAACTGAACCCTTTATTTCTTGCTGGGGTAGACGGTTCTAGTTCCACGTGCCATGATGTCGGCAAAAACCGTTGACTCATGTCTATGATTTAATAAATTTTCGTTTTTTAGAAACTTAATAATTTGTAGTTTTTCATGTAGACATAAAGGGCATGTGTCATCCCAGGTTTTACAAGTTCTTGTTCTATTTATTTTCCATTTTACTTTTGGTGTTTTATTCAGTTCTTTTAAATGCCAAAAATATTTGGATAGGGATGTCTGATTTCTATTTCTAATATTATTGAAGGAACTTTTGTGTTGTCTAATTTTAAATTCATCCTCCGTGGATCCTATATATATCATTTCAATGTTAGGAATCTCAGGGGATGAGATTTTGCATTGGTATACCGCAGTTTCTATGCAGCATTTATTTTCCATTTTTTTGTCTTATTTTAGTTTAGGGTTTTTATTAATTATATTTTGGCATGTGTGTTTTTCCAGGATTTTATTATGTTTTTTATGATTCTTTCTAGATTTTCAGTGCAGCTGTAGCTTAATTTTAAGGTGTTTCTATTAAAGATCTTGCTAAGTTTGCTATCAGTAGGAAAGCGTTTTTCAATTAAAGCTAGGAATTTTTGTCCTAGCTTAATACTAACCATTTGGTAGAACGGAGGGGTATACCAAATGATTTTTCTTTTCCTGTGTTTCTTCTGGTTAATACTATTGTTTCTATAATTGATGTTAGCGTTTTTGTATCCACTACTTTTTAGAGCTGTGTTGTAAAAATTACTGTGTTTTTGGAATGTTTCTTCATTTGCAGAGTTCATGCTGATTCTTTTCTCTACTGATAAGGGTATATGCTTAATTGTAGATGGAGGGTGATTTGACCTTGGGTGTGCATATAAGGGGTTAGCATTAGGTTTTCTGTAAGGTAGGTATACGTTGTTCATTAAGTCCAGAGTTAAGTCGAGGAAGTTTGCCCTTTTCAATTTTGTATTGACTGTAGTTTTTAAATTTTCTGAATTCACTATATATTATCTTTCTAATTTTATCTATTTTAAAATTTGTGGAACTCCTCACTACCATGAACCTGTCATCCCTGTATAGCCCGATGTCCTTAATTCAAGGTTAGGTTGTATAGTATAAATAGCTTTTACTTTTGAAACATGAGAACTCTTATGTAGCGATGGAATCATATTTTTAAAAAATAATTATATATATATATATATATAGAGAGAGAGAGAGAGAGAAAGAGGTTGTGTTCGTGAAGCAAGATGATAAAAGAGAGAGAGAGAGAGAGAGAGAGAGAGAGAGAAAGAGAGAGAAAATCTTAATAATTAAAAACTCATTATTTAACCCACCGAGCCAGGTTCAAATCCAGGGCTGAGTATCTAAACAACAAAAACAAAAACAAACAAACAAACAAACAAAAAACAAAAAACATCTGAATTAATCTGAAATTATCTGATGTTTTGCGATGTATCAGTTCATTATGCCATACATTTTTTCACCAGTATCCTCTTTCTTCAAAGAATGTGTGGAATAATGAAAATCTCAATAACTCAAACCCAACCATTATATATGATTTGGAAATCAAAAAAAAAAAAAAAAATATATATATATATAGTCGTGGAATATCTTGGAACGAAAATACGAGTCACAGATTAGAGATAAGAAGCCAGTTTGGTCTTTGCCTATTTGACCAACGTGTTATGTTTGTTGCCTTTAATGAGAATTCTAGATTCCCGAAATTTTTTTTGAAGAAAGTATCGCTATACTTAGTTGTCTTGCATTTTATTACTACTATCAGTCCTTGTTTAAAGATGTTTATTAGTAGAATTATTTTGCTGATTTATTAGTAGAATTATGTTGCTAATTTAATAGTAGAATTATTTTGCTGATCTAATAGTATAACTATTTTGCTGATTTAATAGAGGTATTTTGCTGATTTATCAGTAGAATAATTTTGCTGATTTAATAGTAGAATTATTTTGCTGATTTAATAGTATAACTATTTTGCTGATTTGATAGATTTATTTTGCTGATTTATTAGTATAATTATTTTGTTGATTTAATATAATTATTTTGCTGATTTTTCTAGTAGAATTATTTTGATTATTTAATAGTATAATTATTTTATGGAGTTTACTACAGAAATACATAGCAAATAATTTTACGATAGGAACGTATTTAAAATCTGAAAGAAAGTTATTGTCATTGATGAGGAATTAAACATTGCGGATAGGATGGATTTATTTTATGTCTAATGTAAGTACGTTTTAATATTTATTACTACTAGATATATTACTAATATTTATTACGACTACTTTTTTCTTCTTGAGATCCTCACAGTATTTAGTATTGTTGAAGTTATTGATAACATTTACAAACTTTACGCTTTGTTCAATTTCGCAAACCAATCGATGAAATTTGAATAAGCTGATTTGTTTGGAAAAATACTTTGACAAAAACTCTACTTCGCGGTTTAATAATTTTTTTAAAAATTTAATTTTATAGGAGTTCATAGTAAACAGTCCGTCACACGCAACTAAAATAGCCGGCTCAACTGTAAATTGATAACATCTTGACGCCAGTCTAGTATTGCGATTAAATTCAAAGAATCTAGCCACCGTAGCGAACAGCTCATCCGAGCAATTACCATGAAAGTATTTATAGAAAAGGCATAAGGAGGCAACGCTGCACCGGTGGGAAAGAGACTGAAGCCGAGATGCCAGAACAGAACCAATAATATTGTTGATTATTCTTTGGATTTTATCAAGGAGCTCCAGATAATTAGCAGGAGCAACGGGCCATATGTGGTAGCAATATTATAAGAATAGACGAATGGTAGATTTATAGATATGCAACAGATTCTGGAGAGAAAGAAATTCTCTAGCGTGACACAGTGAACCAACATTTTTAGCAGTTGACCTAGCAATGGATTCAATATAGTCTTTCCACTTCATGTCAGCCGAGAACGTTAGCTGGAGAAGACGCAGCGAGTCACTCTTCTGAAGGTCAGCATCAGCCATGCTGTAGAGAGGGGTCTAAAGTTAGCTTTGAAAGTCCTCTCTCTCTCTCTCCCACCCTCTCCCTCACACACACACACATATATAATTGGACACTGAGGTCAATACCGAATGGCGATAGTCTGTTTTATGCGTTCATGCATGAAGCAAATTATCACCCCCCTCGGTTTTGACCTCAGTGTCGCCTTTTATATTGACATACACCCTATCCTTGGTATTGTGCACTTTTACCCATAAATATAGCAGACCTTCAGACTATATATCGTTATCTCATATATAGGGTATATTTATATAGAATTTTTGAATTTATGCTGCTTTTGTTGCAAGACCAACAAAAATTCTTTGTTTAAGGTTTTTATTTAATTATTCTACGGTTCAGACCATTTTTCTACTTTTCTGGAAGAATTTGAACACGAAATTGTTGAATGACGTCTGAGCGCTTTCGGTTTTCATAAGCCATTAGCAAAGAAGTTTTATGCTGATAGCATTACGTCTCTCTGTATACAATGTGTTTTATATACAAAGGGTTGTGCCTCGGAGTCTGCACTGTGTCCCAACCTTTATTAAAAATAGTAAGAAAAATCTAAAGTAAGAACTTTTGTTAACCTCCAACAAAACTTAAAAAATTATATATATATATATGTATATATATATATATATATATATATATGAAGAAATATAGTTTAACGTGTGCTATATTTATGGGATAAAGTGCTCAATATCATAGATAGAGCGTATGTAAATATGGATATAATGTGAACATTGAAGTCAACACTCAGAAGCGACAGGCTGTTTCATGCTAGACACAATCGTCAGGCGGCCTGACGATTGCGCCTAGTATGAAACAGCCTGTCGCCTGTGAGTGTTGACTTCAATGTTCACTTTCATATCTATCTATCTATCTATCTATCTATCTATCTATATGGGGGGTGCGTACGTGCGTGGGTTTGTACTTTAATGAATAATACGGTGAGGTAAACGTGTGATAGATACGCTGTCACTCAGCTTGTAAATTAATAGTATTATTGCAAAAACTATGTAATTCGAGATGAACCACCGCTTCACAAATGTCTCTGCTATTTCTCTCTCTCTCTCTCTGGTATTTTATTGTATTTAATGAGCTTTGCTCCTTAGAGCACAATTGTTTCATTTGTTTGTGGAATTTGTTCATTTGCGCACAGGAGGGACGAAATTGAAGTTTGCATTTCTATCGTTTTTCTTTCTTCTGTCAACAAATCCAGATTAATTTTGACTTTCCCTCGTACTTTCTCTTTCTTTCTTTTTCCTTTCTTTTGCCTACCATTTTCCTTTACTTTCTTTCTTTCTTTCTTTTTTCCTTATTTATTCTCTTTATTTCTTCTTTTTTTATTTCTTTCTTTTCCTTGTTTCTCTTTTTTTCTCGTTTCATTTCTTTTTCTGTTTTCCTTTCTTCTGTTTTCCTTTTTCTTTTTCTCTTCCTCCCTTTTTCCTACTTGGCTTTTTCTTCTTTCATTCTTTCTTTCCTTCTTCCTACTTTGAATTTTCTTTTCTCATTTCTTTTTCCTTCTTTTTCCTCTTTCCTTTCTTTTTTAAAAATCATTTCACCCCAAGTAAGGCGATAAAAGCCACTAAGACGCAAGAATGAGTGAAACAAAGAGGACAATAAAAGAACAGTTATCAAGGAGACAGATGTCGACGACTGGCATTGCATTTAAATTTTTGAAGATCGTAGTTCACAGGTAAACAGCAAACTTGAAGAAAGCCTCCACAAGGGAGAAGTGCGGAAGAAGACATTTTTTTTGCGTTGAACTTATTGTTACAACAAGCAATGGAACCTATCTGCCAGTCTAGTACTGATTTTAGTTCCTAAAGTCGATGTACCAACGAGGAAAGCTCATCAGAACAATTACCGTGAAAATCTTTATTGAAAGCCTAAAGGGGAGCTACGTTACAGCGGCAGGAAAGTAACTGAAGCCAAGACTCTAAGGCGGTGGTTCTCAAATGGCGCGCCAGGGCTCACTAGTGCGCCCTGGAAGATGTCTAGGTGCGACATGGCATTCCAGAAAAATATGTGTCCCGATATAAGAAATAAATATATTTACTTTATTATATTATTAGGAGAAACAGCAAAAAGACAAAATTTACTAAGAGCTACAAAGGACAGAGAATTGCGGAGAGCCATCGTCGCCCGCGTCCTGAATGGCCACGGCACATCGAAGAAGAAAAAGAACGTTTTAGCGATGAATGTAAAGCTACATTGGCTGGACTTGATGAATTTGTTAGAGATTATGTCCTACATGAGAACACTTAACCAACACAATTTAGAAGATAATATGATGGTGAAGTGGAGTAATATTTTGGGATCGTATTTTTCGCATTAAAATTTTAATTTCTTTTAAAGTTGATGAAGGTAAGACAATTATAGAGAATTATTATAAGTTCTTGGAAAACGTGTTTTTTTTAGTTATACTACTTACAACCAAGAGGTTTTAAGCTAAATAGTATTTTCTTATAAGACAATGCCCCTCTAGGGTAAAAATGACTGTTGCCCACTTTGCTAATAAATATTTCAAAGATACCACGTTAATAGAATGGACCCCTAACCTCTACAGATATTAATCTAACAAAAGACTTGTGGTCCATCCATAAAGGAGACGCATATCAGAATGTTTTGTTTTGTTTTAATAGCTCAAAGGGCTTTTCAGTGATTCTTACGACAAATGGTGTCAAGATGGCTAAACGTCTTATCTGCAAACTTGGGAAGAAGAAACTCAACTAGCTTAGTGTTTTTTTTTAGGTATTAAACATTTTCTGGGATGGACAAATATCCCATGCTGTTACAGGATTTGGACAATTTTGCTGTTACACCCGGTATATATATATATATATATATATATATATATATATATATATATATATATATATAGATAGATAGATAGATAGAGATACACCTAGTGAGCCAGACAAACCTACCTAGGTTTCATCTAAACGGATCGTCAGGGAAAGTAAGGCTAACGAGGCAAAGAGAAACGCATATTTATAGGCGATAGCTAAAATCATACCACGTGACCAAAGAACCACAAACACAAACCTAAGTATGTTGGGTGGGGGGTAAATATTTATTCAACAAAAATGGGGAGGGAAAAAAAAGCCAACATCAAGGTGGAATGACAATAAACGGGAAAACGTCTAATCTAGTAGCCAAGATTTTTTTATGTCTACATACATTAAGGATTTCAGTTTTAGAGGTTAATAGCTGATTAGGTTGATGATATAAAGCTATGGCTAATTTCTCCTCTGCACATAATTTACAAAATTTATGGCCTGCTTTATATTTTGGGCATTTTTTTAATAATATATATATATTAAGCCTGAATTCATATTCAGGATTTTTATTACAGTATTTTGTTAAAGTTGTTAACCTCAAATATTAAACGGTGACGATAATATTCCGAACCCATAGACGAAACTACTTTCTCCTATAACTATGGATGATGCTTAAAAAGACTCCTGACTTCCAACAGTGCAGATCTTCACAGAAAGTCCATGCCATATCAACGTTCACTTTGTGCTCGATTGGTAACGTGGATGTTCATCTCAGCTCCTTGCAAAGAACTGTTACTTTATGGAACAGACTCTTGAGTGTATGCTTCTCCAACTACTATGATGTTAACCTCTTCAAGTCTAGGGTCAACCGATAATATTCGCTTCTTTTCTTTCACGCACTTATAACGATCTCTTGGGTGGCTCTTGGGTTTTGTACTGGGTGAACATAAGTAAAAAATGAATAAATAAATCATCATAATTCCGTATCCCAGAAATTCAGACAGAAATCACACGATATGTTGCTAATATACTCTGGAAACTGATTGGTTAATAGCAATTTTATTGTGAAAGAACTGATTTGCTTAATAAAATCTTACACTTTCTCATACAGCTGTTTTTTTCCTCTTTCTTCCGTTTCTCATTCTTATTTCCGCCAGGACGTATATACCTTATCGAAAGTGCAATGATTATGCTTTCGATAACAAGAACAAAAACAGTAAGAATTAAAAAAATATATATAACAAAAACTACTGCTTTGGTTGCTGTTGTTGTGTATTTTCTTTTTGTCGTTGACATATATTTATGCATGCCTAAGTCGATTATTTGCGGTAAGAAGATGAAGACGACAAGCCTTCTTATAGTATTGCCTTATCGAAATATCATCTTTTCTTCTTAATGGTCCTCTTCATTTTGCGTTATTTAGTATCTGGTTACTCTTACGTATCTATCTATCTATCTATCTATCTATCTATCTATCTATCTATCTATCTATCTATCTATCTATTTCAGTCCTTTCTTTCTCTGTCTGTCTCAGTCCGTTATTTCATCTTATCTATCTATCTATCTATCTATCTATCTATCTATCTATCTATCTATCTATCTATCTTCAGCCTCTTCATATCTATCTGTCTCAGGCTGTCATTTCATCTATCTGTCAGCTCGTCCTTTCATCTATCTATCTATACTAGTCCGTTCTTTCATCTATCTCAGCCTCTTCATATCTATCTATCTATCTATCTATCTATCTATCTATCTATCTATCTATCTATCTATCTATCTATCTATCTCAGCCTCTTCATATCGGTCTATCGTTCTCCAATATACATTTTCTCCCTTGCCCGTTTAAAACTTTTTTTTTGTATATTTTGCTTTAAAACTTTTATTTTTATTCTCAGTCCCCCGTTTTTGTCACTGCCCTTCAGATACTTTTTTTCTCATTGTCTTCTTTATTTTTTGTTATCTTCGTACCTTTTTCTTTTATTCTTCGTTTTCTTTTTTCATTCATTTTTCCTTTCCTCTCACTTTGCTTTTCTTTCTTTCACTCTCTACTCCATTAGCTTCCTTTTTTCTTTTTTCTCATTTATTACTTTTATTACCTTCTTTGTTTTCCTATTCCGCTTTCTTCTTTCTTTCCTTCTTTCTCCTTCTTTCCGTGTATTTTTATTTTTGATTACTTTCTCCTTTATTCGTTTCTCTTTTTCTTTTTTTTGGTGCTCTTCCTCCCTTTTTTCGCATCTTTTTTGATCTTCTTCCTTTCTCCCTCCCTCCCATACCGATACTTTCCTTTCTCTATTCATTCTCTACCTTAAAATCAATCACAATTCTATCATTCTAGTATTCTTGTCCCCTTCACCTTGACCTTCTTTTACACTCTTCATCAACGACCCTCACCCCAATATCCTTTGACCTTCTTCCTCTTTCCTATCCCCTCCCAACCGCCAGTCATTCATTCATTCAGATTTTCATTCATTAAGAGTTGTGATTTCCAAAATCACACACCTCCTTATCCACCTTTGTACTCCTAACCACCCACCCGAGCATCTACCCGGATACGCAGCCTAGTCTTCGAGTAATCTCTCAACCGCTATTTCTTCTGTCGATGTTTTGCTCGATCTCGATGTAAACTACACGAACACGTGTACACCTCTGATTGGTTGGAAAGACGAGAGATTTAGGGAAAGGTCTTATGTCATGTGAACGAAATCTTATAACAAGAGAGAAGGAAAAAAGACAAAGAAAAAATATAGTGAAAAGAAAAGCAAGTAAGAAAGAGAAGGACAGAAGTAGAAACTGAGAGTTGGGGGAACTGTGGAAAGAAAGAAGGAAATAAAGATTATAAGGGTGACAAAGAGGGAAACCTATTCGGTGAGAAGGTATTGGGCTGTGCCAAAAGATTGTAAATGAAATTATATAGTATAATGTTTCAATTGCTGTTTGTCAGTGCATTTTTGCTTTTTCGTTAAGTAACAGTAAAAACGGCACGTCCTAGCATGATTTTTGTTAGGACAAAACCATTAAAATTCTGTAACTTGCAGAATGAAATAATATCCTGTGCAAAGTGTAACAATTATAATAATAGCGTGAGGTATAAGTTCGTGCTCACTATGATAATAAGGGTCCGATTTAAGTATGTTTGTGTGATTTATTACAAAATATAATAAGAAAACCACATTAACATTGAAAAGGGAATAAAATGAAAGTCTTACAATTTTTTAAAATAAAACAATGACACCAATGAAATAATGATATTCTCATTTTATAAAAATATTTAAAGTCTCTCTCTCTCTCTTTCTCTCTCTCTCTCTCTCTATATATATATATATATATAAAGATGATATGTGTGTATATATATATGTATAAATAAAGACTAGATATATACGTGAACAAAGCCTATATATTTATATGAATAAAGACTATATATATGTATATATATTAATAAAAGACAATATATATATGAATAAAGACTATATATATGAATAAAGACTATATATATATATATATATATATATATATATGAATAAAACATATCTCTCTCTCTATATAAAAGACTTTATATATATGAATAAAGACTATATATATGTATATAGATAATATTAGTGTTTAAGCCTATAAAGACTATATATATGTATATAGATAATATATATATGTATATAGATAATATTAGTGTTTAAGCCTATAATATATAATATATATATGTATATAGATAATATTAGTGTTTAAGCCTTTTTATTATATATGTATATATATATATATATATTAATAAAGACAATATATATATATATGAATAAAGACTATATATATATATGAATAAAAAACATATATATATATATATATATATATATATATATATATATAAAGACTTTATATATATGAATAAAGACTATATAAATATATATCTATTTGAATGAAGACTACGCACACACACACACATATACACACACATATATATATATGAAGACTACTTATATATATTTTGTATGATTAGTAGAAATATAAGTAAAGCTAACTTTAAATTTTAAGTTGGTGTTCTGTTAATTGTTTATGTAACTTTTATTATTTATTCTTTAATTTTTATTTATTTATTTGAAAAAAAAAAAGCATAACGTTTTTAAATAGGAAGTGACTTCAAAATGAGAGAGATGGCCTCCTTCGGTGGCCTTTAAGTCGGGTCGTACTCCTAGCTGCTTACAAATTATTTGCTTCTTGCCTGTAAAGAGTGGGTTATGTGAAGGTCTTCTAACTTAGCAGAACCAACTAATAAGAAACATGAAGGTTGCATAACTATTTCTTGATTTCATTTGATATTAACTTTAAATACCTAGATCATTATACGTAATTGGATTAACTTCAAGGTTATTCCAGAGTTTATGTATCATATGTATTTATGCTTATACTTTATTTATTTTTAAGTTTTTTTTATATATTTTTGTAGACATTTGAATTCATGTTTTATTTATTCATATATATTTATACACTGAAATCAATGTTTTTCTCAGTGTATTCTTGTATATAGATGACTGTATTGGGTTGACTAAAATTTTCGATCTCTTTTTGTTGCGAGATGGGATATATATATATATATATATATATATATATATATATGTGTGTACACAGAGTGTCCATAAAGTTCGTGTGCACTTTAAAAATTCATAACTTTATTTGTATTTGCGATAGAAATAATCTGTAAAAAATGTTATAAAGTTTCATGTACCTAGTTTTAAGTATAGTTATTGAATTATTCTTTACTACAAAATTTGCAACAATTTTTATATAAGTAAAAAATATTTTCTTTTTTCCAGCGTATTACCCTTTGTATTGCTAATGATGGAGGACATGTGCAAACTTAAATAAAATTTCAATAAAACCTTAGAAAATATAGATTTACTTCTTTCTAATCCTTTTTACAAATTATTACTATCGCAAATACAAAAAAAGTTATAAATTTTTTAAAGTGCACACGAACTTTATGGACACACTGTATATATATGAATGAAAATTATATATGTATATTTGTATGATAAATATATAAAATAGTTTAAAAAGCTGCATCATAAAAGTGTATTGTGACAGCTATCATATTAGCGTGTATTTGAAAAAAAGTATAAATTCGTCTATTTTTATTCATTGATTCTGACATTTAAGATAGAAGTAAATTAGCAGTATTTTCGGCGTATCTTTGTTTTTAAGATAGGAAAAAAATGAAACATATATACATTTTATGGAGAAGGTGATGTGAATGATCGAACGTGTTCTGTACCACTGAACACAGAATATTGTGTGTGTGTGTAGGGGGTGGGTAGGATGACAAGCCTCAGGATATAAAACATAATTTCTATGTTTCTTCATTTAGTTTTACGCAGTAGATGTTAGCGAGTTTTACTCTTTTAATGGTCGAAGAAAATGTAAGATAACTTCATGTACATGTATTATGTGCCTTTACAAAAGCACATTAGTCATTCAAAATAGCAACGCAGAAAAATAATAATCAATTTCTAATATCTAATTGTCTGCTACCGGTCCATTCCACACTGCAAGGGCATCGCTTTGCTACCAGGCCATCACACGCTGCAAGAACATGGCTCTGCTACCGGTCCATCCTATTCTACAAGAACATCGCTTTGCTACCGGTCCATCCCACACTGCAAGGGCATCGTTTTGCTACCGGGCCATCCCACACTGCAAGGCCATCCCACACTGCAATGCCATCCCACACTGCAAATTCCAATCTTTTCATAGTTTGAAAATCTAATTAGAATGAGAATTAAATTTATTTCTTAGTCTTTTCGAATATTTCTATTTTTCACCCTTTCAATGGGTTCTTATTTTGTTTTTCTCTCAGGCTGTTTATATCAATTTGTCTATTGATATTGATCTTGCAACTTTCATATTTTATCCTTACATGATGAGGAGCGTGCTTACAGACGAACTGGCTTTGTGGAAAGATTTTGAAAGGCAGGATGAAAAGCGAAGCACAATTATGCGTTATTTGGAGGACATCTGTTTTAGCATTGTGTTTCAATTATAAAGAAATACAAGGTGCCTCTTCTCATTTCTGTTGATTTTGAACGACAGTACTCTACCACTCCAACCGTAAAAAAATGATTACAAATCTTGGAAGTCCCTTGCAAAAAAAAAAAAAAATCATCCAAAATCACGCCCGTGTTAAAATGCTTTTGAACTGCAAGGTGATTTTAACCACGAAACACTAAAATCTATTTTACAGTCATAGCATGTGAAGCCACGTTTATTTCAAACCTCGAACTGTTCACAACTTAAAAGCTATAGTAGTTATTTCTCTTCGACTTTCTACGCTCTTTCCTTGAAAATGAATAACGATGGTCGAAAGTAATCAGAACATTACACACAATTTCGGCAAGTTCCTTTTGAAATTTCCTCTTGACATTAAACGATTGATTGAACACCAGGAAAAACTCGCCAAAAGTCTTAAGACATATCGTGTCCGTTCTATTTAAAATATTTTTTTAAACCTATATTTAAAGCGAAGAGTGATCATTATCGGAGATTGAAAGTGAAAGTTTGCAGAGGACTATATCTGTGTGGACATAGGAATCAACACTGTATGATGATTTTTAGTTTCACGCCTCAACGTGATCTTCAAGACTTGATCCATATTATATCAATATATCGCTCTGACAGCTTACTCATGTCGTAAAAAAAATAAGCGTATATTTTGGTTAATTCCGTTTGATTTGAAATTTTCCATATGTCAGTATCGTTGAAACCTGCTGTTTAATAGAGTCGATATTTACATCTCCCGGTTTCGTAAACATTCCCGAATTTTGGTATAAGAAAAAAACACTGCCACCTGGCGTCGGCAATGCAAAAATATGACTTTAGTAAAAAATTCCAAAATAAAATATACCACCACCCCACCAAAAACAAAAACAAAAAAACAAAAAAAAAAACACTTGGCGTCAAAGATAAAGTGCACACATGAAAACTCGGTTAATTTGATTAACTCATGAAGAAAACGTAGAATTAATTTTTGCCGTTACCATTTGTCAAGAGTATACACAGTTTCTACTGTATTCTTTGAAGTACGCGAAATATATATATATATATATATATATATATATATATATATATATATATATATGTGTGTGTGTGTGTGTGTGTGTGCATGTGTGCATGTATGTATGTATGTATGTATGTATATTTCACCTTCATCCCTGCCGATCCTAGCTAAAGGCAACAGGGCGTCTATCCACACTGATAAGCTGTGATACAGCGAAACAGTCTGTCTGGGGATGATATACATATATATTGGACTCTCCCGTCGTTTCCGATATATGACGGTCAAGCATCTCAGTTTCTTAGAAGCAAGAAGCCAGAGCACTACCCGCACATATCATTTGATTATAGTGGTAAAGGCTTATGCAGAACCAATCACACTTTTGGACAGAACCGAATACAGAGAACTGATGAACAGTTTGCCACTTAATCCTCAAACGCCGCCCCCCCCACAAGTTTTGAATTCAGAGTTTTCGTTCTCTTAAACCAGTTGCCACCCAAGACTGTCCTGCTATTTACCCATATGGGGAGAGAAGAAGAGGGTTCATATCATTTATTGTAAATGGATTCGGCTGTAATTCGAACTCGGCTCTCCGATTCCGCAGTCCATTACTTTACCGTGCCTTTATAGGTGTGTGTGTCTGTCCACACACACACACGCACGTACGCACGCACGGTGGAGTAATGGATAGCAACTCGGATTGAGGAATCGGAGATCCGAGTTCGAATTCCAGTTGAATCCATTACATTCACTTACGTGCTAATACCCTTGGGAAATATATGAATCCTCTTCTTCACCCCCACCCCAGGCTATGGGTAAATAGCAGGATAGACCTGGCTCTATCGTCTTGGATGGCAAATGGTCTACCGCAGAAAGAAATGGCAACCTACTGCAGGAAAAAAAAACTGCTTTGTCAGTATTGAAAGATACGTGATCGCCTAAACGTGTATCACATAACGGACTGCTTGTGTGTGTGTGTGTGTGTATGTGTGTGTGTGTGTGTGTGTGTGTCTGTGTCTGCGTGTCAAAAGGTGAGAATAGTCAGATATAAATATAAAAATATATAAGATCATCCCATCGTACAAAACTTTATTAAGAGTTATATTTTTTGTGGGCGATCATGCATTGAATAACCTGGAGCCAAGAGCTTATCTGTCGGTATGTACTATCGTGTAATATATCCATGTCAGATAGCGTCTATCGTTGGCGGAGTAAAGCACGGCGTCTGCGGCACCGAATAGAGCGTCAATAAGTGTTGCTGTATCATTATTGTTGCTGTATTCGTTGGCCAGATCCAGTTTCTACTCGGCAATTCAATGTTCACTGTGTTTGCTTTGTCTTATTTTCTTTATTTTCTTTTCACTCCTTTCTGAAAGAGTCACTAGAAAAAAGAACAGCAAAAGAAATCTAAGGAAACCCCAGCAATAAGTACTTTTTTTTTAATTAATATATTTATTTTTATTGCTCTATCGAAAAGCGGTCACAAGGGAGAAGATAAAGAAATGACATCGAAGAAGGGTGGGGGGAGACGAAAGTAAAAATAGATAGAAAAAGAAAAGGAAAACAAAAGTTGGAATAGCTAATATTAAATTAACCTTTTTTGTTCTCTTTAAAATAAGCATTACATATAAATGGAGAAATCTAAAAATCTAAATATTAACGATAGTGATGAGATTTTTATTTTAAATTTAAGTTTACGAGTGACCTCCCCTTATCGGAAGTCATACTTAAGAACAGTATTAAAACATTTGCTTATTGACAGCCGTGTGTAAAGAATGACAGGAGCGCAGATTGAACTTCTAACTTAACAGGCTTTTTTTTATTACTAAATTATATTTTTTTATCCTTTTTAAAACGTTCGAGATTTTGGTTAAATATCTTGCTTTTCTTGCGTCAGTGGTGGTGGTACGGGGTGTTGGTTTGGAGGTTGCAAAGATTAGATTAGGAAATTTTAGCGTCTTTTTTACGATGGAAAAAAAGTTATTGATTTGGAATTTCTTGTAAATATCAAATAATTGTGGGATTTTAATGAAACTTTCAGGATACAGATAAAAATCTTTCTTTCTTTAATTGTTAATCTTTTTTTGCAAATACACTCCTCTTGTCCCCATCTTTAACAAACGTTAAGGGACCATTCTGTTTTAGTTAAGAAGACTGTTTTTTTTTTGCATTGATTGAATTTCCATAGAGATTTCGATTTATTTCATGGTTGATGAAATTTTTATTGATGTACTGTTTTTGATTTTTAATCTTATTAAAGGTTGCAAAGAATTAACTCAAGATTAGTCTGCAACAAGGCTATCTACATCGGAGTTCATGTCAGAAGGAATAACACAATTGAGTCATAGAATGTCTTCAGATGTATTCATGTAATAAACTTTGGAGTCTTCAAAAACAGAAATACATTTCATGCACCTTAATAAAACAATCTTACATATAGATAACTCCAGATTCACTAAAAAAATGAACAGAGATGATGAAAAAATTACCCAAACTTAATAAAAACAAAGTTTTATTGTCAAAATCTGTAGGTTTTTATTAAGCGGAAAGATGAATTCTTTTTTAATTATTAAATTATATTTATTTATCCTTTTTAGAATGTTTGAAACGAGCGAATATACTTTCCGGTAACGATGTTAAATATTACTTTAGTTCCACTGAAAATCTTTGGAAATTTCATTTCTACCGTCATCGGATGATTTTACGTAATATAAAATACGAAAAGTAGCACTGCTCTCTCTAAATATTTCTGATAGTGAAAAGAATGGTGGTAATTCACCTTTCATCAATTGGGATATTATAGCAAGAGCCAAATCTTATGATGGGAAATCAAATCGATAAAAAATTATGTCTCGTTGAAAAATTGGTTATCTTAAAACACGTAAATAACCCTAGCTTATTAAATAAGAAAAATGAATTGATGGTTCTATCTAGGCCTAAAAATAAATATCTGCTTAAATACGTTGATCCGGATTAATTTTTAATATAAATTACGGCTTATTTTTAAGGTAAATTACAGTTTATTTTTTACTTTGTTTTTTATTTAAAAAAATGAACAAGAGAAATGAATTGATGGTTCCATCTAGGCCTAAAAATAAATATCTGTTAAAATACGTTGATCTAGATTAATTTTTAGTAAAAGTTAAGGTTTATTTTTAAGGTAAATTATAATTTATTTTTTGCCTTGTTTTTTTATAAAAAAAAGAACTAGTAATCTCACTTTAATAAAAAAAATAAATATTCATAACTCAAAAATATTTTCCAACATTGCGGTAACCAGATATATTTTTAAATTTAAATTACGTAACGGACAATCTATACTCAGAATCTGAAGATTGCGTTTTGCGTGAAACTCCGAGTCGTGCTATCAGTAAAGGATAATATATATATATATATGTGTGTGTGTGTGTGTGTGTGCGTGCGCGTGCGCGTGTGTGTGTTACATGTATATGAGAGTCTTTCGAGACGAGAAACCAGATCTCTGCACCAAAATTCTCTAGACATGTCTGGTTAACACATCACAGACTACATCCACCTGGATGTAACCTGAAACCGTTCCGTTGTCTTTTGAAAGTCGTGTACAATTCGTCGTAAAAAATATAAATAAATAAATAAAAACGGTGCAGTTAAGTTTTCTATTTTCAGTGTAGAAATATAAACAGCAAACAGCTAAATTTCCTTTTCAGCATCAAGTTAGCCATGTCTGGTACAAGAACATCTAATGTTAATCGATTAACAGACTAATGATGTTTGCTGTACTAAGTACGTAATTATTGCACAATTAGTACGCATCGAAACTGTTACGAACGATGTAATGTGTCTACTTTTACTCTTGCCTCTGGGAGAGGGGGACGCTTCTTATAATTTTGAAAATTGAGAAGCCCACATTTTATTTGAACCTCCGCCGGTTTTTAAAATTCCATAACGGCAAAAAATGCATGTCGTGAAAAAGTGGATATTTATTGAACTTGATTGTGAATTAATACAGTTTTTTTTATCATCATCAGGTAATTTTAGCTAAATAGGGTTACACTTAGCAAATTCTCATGTTTAAGTCTCATTTCAGGCTTAAGATATAACCCAAATCAAAGTTAGGAATTTCAGATTTTTCTCGTTGGTTGCGTCAGCTGAGCCTCACTCCATGCTTAAAATAGGCTTTATTTTTGGTCCAATCTCAGCTACGTTATGCTTATAAGCTTCATTCTAACAAAAAAACTAAAACCCGGTCCATGCTTAAAATAGGCTTTATTTTTGGTCCAATATGAGCTACGTTATGCTAAACGTAACAAAAAAGTGTAGTATATTCTATAATCAGATCATCTCATAAGTTCTGTCCGAATTTGAACTTTTTGTTAAAATGAACGAAATTTAAAGAGTATTTTATAATGTCTAATGGAGCCGAACATTATTTTTATGTTTAAATGCATTTAAACTGATCAAATTTTATTTCAGAGAACAATAAAATTAAATTTTGTTTGATTAAAACTCTGCTAACATGGAAGTACCCAAGAATCATTTGAGGCACATAATGCTTTATGAGTTCAAGAAAGGAAACTCAGCAGCCGAAGCGGCTAGAAACATTCACTCAGTTTATGGAGAGGAATGTGTGAATGAAAGAACTTGCAGAAGATGGTTTGCAAAATTCAGAGGTGGAGAATTCACCCTTGAAGATGAAGATCGAACCGGACGTCCAGTTGAGTTTGATGAATAGCTTCTTGAAGCAGCCCTTGAAGAAAATCCTGCTTTATCAGTTGAGGAATTGGCAGTGGTTCTCAGTTCAAACCATACAACTGTTCATCGTCATCTTCAACAACTTGGAAAAGTTCCTAAACTTTGAAAATGGGTGCCTCATGAATTGTCTGAAAACAACCTCAAATCACGAGTTGACATCTGCTCTTCTCTCCATTCTCGCCAACTTGTTTCGACTTTTTTGGATAGACTTGTGACTGGCGACGAAAAATGGATCTTTTATCGAAATGTTAAGCGTCGTAGACAGTGGTTTGGTAAAGGGAAAGGACCCCAGCCACAACCGAGAAGGGAACTTCATGGGCAAAAGGTTCTTCTTTCAATCTGGTGGGATCACCAAGGAATAATCCACTTTGAATTCTTACCACCTAATGCAACAATTTATGCTCAAATATACTGTCAGCAATTAGATTGTTTGAACCAAGCTTTGAGGAAAAAAAAACCTGCTCTAGTGAATCGAAAGTAGGTGTTATTTCATCAGGATAATGCGCGACCCCACTCAGCAAGAATCACGTCACAAAAGATCGAAGAACTTGGTTGGGAGAAAATTCCTCATCCACCTTATTCTCTCGATCTTGCTAGTTCAGACTATCATTTGTTTCGTAGCTTACAGAATCATTTGGAAGAAACAGTTTTTGTAACACAGGAAGAGGTTAAAACTGATATTTGTGAGTTCTTCGAATCAAAGCCAAAAGAATTTTACAGTAATGGAATTAGTAAGCTTGTTAATAGATGGAAGGAAGTCATAGATAATCAGGGAAAATACATTGTTGATTGAATCTGTAATTAAATGTAACATTTGGTCACTTGTTTTCTTTATTCAAAATTCGGACAGAACTTATGGAATGACCTGATACATTAGAAATCCCAACACATCCCACCCCAATTTATAGGGTTTTTTTTTAATAGACTTTCTGGATCAGTAAAAATTACACGGATTTATTAATAAATCTATAAATGTTACACTCTGTATTTTTAAACTCATGACCATTCCCAGATAATTATTAGAAAAGTGACATAGACTTTATTAAAGATACTGAATTGTCCTCAACAGAACTCTAGGTCAAGAAACATGATTTAACGCCTCACTACCAAAACCGCTTTTATCTAAGATGACACATTCAAATCTCTCTCTCTGCCAAAATCTTTTTGTCTCCCTACGTCCCTCCTCTCCATTTCTGCTTTACTCTCTATGTCCCTCCATCTGCTTCCTTCTCAGTATCTGTGATACCAAGCACGACACGCACCATGCATAGGTGCAAGACTATTAATACATAGATCTGTATCACTTCTAAGTGGACAGTCACAAATGAAAGAGAGAAGCACACTTTTGTAAAGATGATCAAAGTTAAGCTGGTATTTTGTCGTTAACAGAATCCCTATGCACCGAGCGTGTGAGCAACGACGAGGTCTTAGAGAGGTTGCAAGGAGGTTTATACTTAATATCAGGAAGAGGCAGCGGAAGTTTCTGGGACACATAATGAGGAAGGAGGGTCTGGAGAATCTGATACTCACAGGTTGAATAGAGGGAAAGAGAGGCAAGGCAAAACAACACATGACATACCCGGCAGACTTAAGCAAGTGGATGACAGAACGTGGTCTGGGTGAGGAAGCAGAGGCAAGGAACTTGTTGAGAGCTGTAAGGAATAGAGGGAAATGGTGGAGAGCCATGATCGCCTACGTCCTGAAAGGACATGGCACATAAAAAGAAAAAAGATGCACCCAGTCCCCACCCATTTTTTTTATTTTCCGGGAAAATTATCCACCTTTTATTTGATTGCTCCCCGTTTATTTCCACCAATACGTAAGGTTTAAATGAATTTTCATAAATGAAAAATCTTCTTTGAAGCTTTCATTTTAGCTTTAATTGAAAGCTAAAGGATTAAATTTACTATTTCCAGTACGCAGAATACTCAGTAATGTATTTCAAACAAAACTTCTATTGGTTGGAGTCAATTCATTTTTTGGCTAAAAATAGCTGATTAGTTCCCCCTTTTTTTTTTTTTTTTTAGCTATCTAGCAATGCAATGAATTTTTCTTTATTAAAAAAATCTCCCAAAAATAAAAAGTACTTTTTAAAAACTTTATTTGAAGAATATTAGCCGATTTAAAGTATAATTAATCTAATTAGAAAAAATTATTTACTTTAAGTTGAAAATAACATAGAAATGGATTTTTAAACAAACACTAGCGGCGATTAAGTGTTTGTCAATAATAAAACTGTCAACACCTCGTAAATCACTTGAGTGATTTACGAGGTGTTGACAGTTTTATTATTGTTCTACGGAGACTTTATCTGTTAAAAATGAAAATGACGAGTGAACACTCTTTTAATATAATTTTTAAGTACCCAGTAATTTTAAAATGTTGGAAATATTCTCCGTAATATAATTTTAGGAATATTGACTTTAAATTTACTATCATGATCGATAATATTGTGTATAGTCACCCATACTTTCAAAATGAGAACATTTATACACATAACAACATATAAATAAATAAATAAATACTTCACTTAACTTAATAACCTAACGAGGACGGAGTTTGGAAAACATTTTTGAAACTTTATAAATTATTATAATTAAAAAAAAAAAAATGATACAATTCTTGTAAAAATTCATTATTCACCGAAAAAATTTTTTTCTTTAGACTATGTCCTTAATATATAAAGCCAATTAAAAGCGTATCAAACTAAATAGTTAGATAGTTTTATTGTAGTTTTTATTTTAAGTTTCGGAGCAAATTTTCGGGAAAGTAGTTTGGTAAAAAAATTGATGATTTACATTCTCCAAGAAATCCTGCTTTTAACTAATAAAAAAAGTTGGAATACGTAATTTAATTTCTAGAAATTTCATGAAATTAAGTAAGTGATGGGTAACGGATCTAAAAAAAAAAATGTTTTTACGAAGATTTTCTGAAAATAATAATCTAAAAATAAATTAATTCATTTGTGAATAAGTCCTGAAAGATTCATTAAAATCCGACATTTATTTGATTTTTGCAAGATTTTCCAAATTAATATTATTTTACCAGAAAAAAAAATGACAAATGTCCATAAACAAGTCTATGACACCGTTGACGCATAAAAAAAAAATCAAGATTTTTAACCTAAATTTCGAACGTCTTAGAAAGGAGCCAAAACAATAATAGTAAAAAAATACTTTGGTCTTTCCTCTTAATAATAACAAACATTTTGACGATAAAATTTTATTTTTATGAAATTTGGGGTCTTTTTTCATCATGGTATGCTCATTTTTCAGCGAATTACTGGATGTACCATGCGGACTATTGTCCCGCATCTTTGTTGTTATTCTCACAACGTTTCGGCCATTGTGCCCTTCATCCAGCAGTTACCGATCCAGATAACCTTCAGCCTACTGGATTAAAACTTTGCTTCGTGAATTTGGTGACCTCGTAATTGTGATTTTAATTCTGGGTCGGACAATGAGTACTTGGTCTCAGTGAAAACAGGGCGAGCAATAACTGAGCCGTACTAAAAATAAGAACTATCCCTAGACAGTACATACGTTGGATACTATTGTAAATGGGAGTAATATGCTGTCTAAGAAGTCCACCACTAGCAGTGGTTTACCTACTTCACGCCGCTGGCGAGTATTGTATTTTGTTGATGTTATAAAGGTTACCATTTCATTTCCAACCTCCGTTTTGGTTATTCCTCATTCAGTAACCTTTTCTAAGTTGCAACACACACACACACACACACACACACACACACACACACACACACACACACACACACACATATGTGTGTGTGCTTAATTAAAGTCGACTGACAAAATACTGTTTTTCATTTAATTTTTCTTGTGTTCATTTACGTGGCCTTTTCTGGATATAAAATATGTAAGAAAAAGAAAAGAAAACACTTATCCGAACACAAGAATAATTAGATAAAAAGATTTGTCGCAGTACTTTATCAGTAATCTAATCTATCTATCTATCTATCTATCTATCTATCTATCTATCTATCTATCTATACATACATACACACATACATACATATGATTTTAAGGTGTTAAGGAGATAAAAGTGCTTAATATTCAGAATAGAGCGTATGTAGTTATAAGCAGTGTGGACGCAGATCTAGACAGAATTGCGACAGTCTGTTCCATGTTTGAACACATGATCCTGAAGTTTGTGTTCAAGCATGAAACCGACTTTTACCATTCTATATTAAACTGTGTCCACACTGATTATATATATTATATAAGAGAATCATACGATATATAAATTTTGACTGTATATCTGACATTAAATGACAAAAAGTTGTATGAAATCAGTTTAGCTGTACGTCCAGACACATCGGACGCCAGAAATTTAAAATGTAAAGTTTAGTGGCCCCACATTTCAGCGTTTCTTCTTTATGTGTAATTGTAACCAGCGTTTGTTTATATTGTCAGCCCTTTCCTTTATATTTTTTTAAGCAATTCACCTCAAGCAAGGCGAGAGTGCCACTAGAACGTAAGGGGCTACTGAGAGTGTAATTAAGAGAAAAGACTGTGTATGGAGGGGTGAGGAAAGGATAAAAAGAGGGACGGAAGAGGATAAAAAGAAGAATAGGGATCAAGATCAAGGCATCAGAAGATGTCGATTGACATTACATTTAAAATTTTGAAGATTATAGTTATCAGAGAAGCAAGTAAGAGGAAGGGAGTTCCGCTGTCAGGAAGTGCGAGAGAAGAAGCTGTTGGAGTAGAAGAGGCGGTTATATTTAACTGTTTCGACAGTAAAAGGGTGGGACCGAGATGCCAACCTAGTAGCACGCTTAAATTCATGCAGTTGGGGCACCAGTGAAAATAGCTTGTCAGAGCAGATGCCATGAAAATATTTATAGAAAAGACAGAGGGAAGCCACATTACGTCGTTGAGAAAGTGATTAGAGTCGAGACCCCAAGTCAGAACCGATCACATTGCATATCCGACTTTGGATTTTTTTTCGAGAACAATGGGGGCTCCAAGCCATATATGGCAACAGTATTCAATGCATTTATATAATTCCGTAAGGAAAACTTTTGGCGTGGTGTAATGGTTAGCAAGCTTGTTTCGTCAGATCATTTCCGAGTTACTAGTAAGTTCGATCCTCACTGGGTGCCCTATACTTTTGTCCATGTGCCACATTCTAAGCTATGCTTAGTAAATCACTATATAATTCCATCAATAAGAACATTATTTTGTTAGTCTGATGAAATCCTTTTGAGGGATGAAACGCGCTATATAGAGTTCAACCCCATTTTGTCACTTTTTATATATATATATATATATATATATATATATATATATATATATATATATATATATCGGTTTCTTTTTTAGTGTGCGTCTGCTGTGAAGTTTAAATGACTGACAGGTGCTGGAGTTGTAAATGTATCGCAATGGGAAATAGAGAAGAAAGAAAGAAGAGAGAGTGAGTCTCAGAGAAATGGAAAGTTGTAATCTATTCTTCGCGCTTTTTTTTTCAAACGAATTTGGTTTCACAAAGCACATTGTTCTGGATTTATCTTCTATCCACCCGACACTGTTAATCTTTTTTTTTTTTTCAGTACGTAAAGCAAGAAAAAAATTGCTAAAACTAGCAAATATGACGCTCAAACTAGCAATGGTTGTTAAGACAAATGTTAAATCGACAAATGTTATTTTGTTTTAAATTTTTCCATTTTTAAGTATTCCCCTTGCTCTATCGATCTGTTACGGTCGAATCACACTGAAAACAAGGGTTCACATACGATCGTCGAACTGTGGGAACCATTCTGTTCATATCTATCTATCTATCTATCTATCTATCTATCTATCTATCTATCTATCTATCTATCTATCTCAGTCTGTTCATAACTATCTATATATCTACATAACTATCTATATATCCCAGTCTGTTCATATCTATCTATCTATCTATCTATCTATCTATCTATCTATCTATCTATCTCAGTCTGTTCATAACTATCTATGTATCCCAGTCTGTTCATAATTATCTATCTCAGTCTGTTCATATCTATCTATCTATCTATCTATCTATCTATCTATCTATCTATCTATCTATCTATCTATCTCAGTCTGTTCATATCTATTTATCTATATCATTGTGTTCATATCTATCTATTTCTATATATCCCTGTTTTCATGTCTACTTATCTATTTCATATCTAGCTATCTATCGCATTGTGTCCATATCTATCTATCTATCTATCTATCTATCTATCTATCTATCTATCTATCTATCTCATTTTGTCCATCTCTAGCTATCTATATCACTGTGTTCATCTCTAGCTGTCTATCTCATTGTGTTCATATCTAAGTATCTATCTATCTATCTATCTCGTTGTGTTTCTGTCTCATTATGTTATTATTTATCTATTTTAATTCGCCGATAACCGTTATACTACCAGCACATTTTGATCATGTTTTACAATTTTGTCTCTTCGTATCTTCCCATCTATCCTGCTATCATGTTTTTCGCACTATAAAACGTTTCCTAAATTTCGAAAAATTTTAAACCAAAATATTTAAAATGCTTTCATATTAAAAAAAAATTAAAGTACTTAAATATTAAAACACGTAAGTAATTACAAATTCAATTGCTTATATAAATTTTATATATGATTTTCGGAATTTTCAAATTTTAACACATTGACAGCCAACCACGATTTTTTTTTATTATGACCCCGGTTATGAGTTTGCGCTTGACATTTTCAGATACGTTTTCATCTGCGGGCGCCAAAAACAAGTTTATTTGCAGAGAAAACTTTCAGTGTGAAAACAATCTCAAGGCTTACATTGAAGCAAGAAATCAAATCATAAAATTTTTTTATTGCCTAAGTTGGCTATTATAAAGTTAGCGTTTGAAGAATATTATTATTTTTATTGCCTTTGATTTTTGGCGTTTACACATTTCTTTCCGGGTCCCACCCAGAGACCTAAGGTTAGAAATGGCATCATGACACTTTCCACTGACAAAAAAAAAAAAAGAAAAAAGAAAAATATTTTACATAGATAAAGCCCTCCTTAAAGTGTGGGCTGTACTGGTGAGAACAATATTTCTTTGAGGCATGAACTTCCAGGAATCCATTCAATTAGTCTACTGGAATCTTTTCCAACCAATCCTAGGGCTCCAACTACAACAGGGATTGTTGATGTTCCCATGTGCCACATTTCTGAGATTTCGATTTCAAGGTCCTTGTATTTTGACAGCTTTTTGAATATCTTCAAAGATACATTGCAGTCTGCAGGGACTGCAATATCAATAAGGAGGCACTTATTTTGTTTGTGGTCTTTCATAACATATTATTTTATTATTATTATTATTATTATTATTATTATTAAATAATTATTATTAAATAATTGAATTAATTAAATAATTATTATTAAATTCATTTAAATTCATCTTACGCTGATTTCTTTTCTCTGTACTTACGACAATTACATATTTTCTCTTCCTGATTAAATGACACTTCATCTGTTTGCACTAATACAAAAAATAAAACTTGTTCGTTGAAATCTCTAGTTGAGACGTGAGAACAATTTGCAATACACAGTAAACTTAAAGTCGAGTAAAAGGTGTAGTACATGTTGATGGTAATGGAAATATTAGCCGTTTCCTTATAAGGAAACATTTGCATTTATTGACGGATCATCCACTGCTACTGTCGGTTGAAATTTACAAAAACATTTCTATTAAAGCAATTTTTCAGTAAAATGGATTTCTCAAGCCCACTAACTGTTATTGTTCTTTCCAGTAGTAATGAAGGCTTCCTAAGATTTTGTTTGAAATAGTGCGAAACGTTAATAATTTTCTCTTCGATGTGCTTGTGACATCCATTTTAGTTGTTACTGCTGTTGGAAGTCCTCAAATCATGTGGTTTCTCTTATTTGGCACAGCAGTTTTTGATTGTAAAGCCCTAGACCGAGAGTTGGAATGATAGACCACGATAGAACAATAATTATTGCTATCAAAAATATAAAAGTTCATGATATTCTTGTCAGGACCCGGATGAGCTAAAAAATGCGAAATTTTAAGTCGGTCTTTTATAAGTAACATGAACTTTTTATATTTTTTTGATAATAATAATAATAATAATAATATATATATATATATATATATATATATATATATATATATATATATATGAAAAATATAGTTTTAAGGTGTGCTATATTTATGGGATAAAGTGCTCAATATCAGAGGTAGAACGTATGTAAACATAAATATAAAAGTGAACATTGAAGTTTTGGCATGCCGGCCTTCTTCGCAAGCTCCAGGGTTATGGCATTACAGGTCGATTGTTTGACTTAATACAATCATTCCTGTCAAACCGTGAATTGAAGGTCATTCTCAACGGATTCTCCTCCAGTTCCTATCCCACGAACGCAGGTGTTCCCCAAGGCTCCAATCATGGCCCCACTTTATTCCTTATTTTCATCAACGACCATCCTGACGCCATAGATTCCCAAGTTGTTATCTACGCGGACGACACTACAATTTACTCCTGCCTCAAAACAAAACTAGTGTCGGTGACAAAACTAACCTGGCCGTGCGTCTTGAAATGGACTTCCAATCGGTTGTTAATTGGGGCAAGAATTGGCTGGTCAACTTTAACGCCTCAAAAACTAAACTACTCTCTATTAATCACCATAGAGATCCTTCCCTGCCCCCCATTAGAATGTCTGATAGTCAACTTCTTGAGAGCAACTCCCTGCGTCTGCTCGGTCTCACGTTGACTGCTGACCTGAGATGGAACAAATAGATTGAGTCAATTGCTGCGTCCACCGCGAAGAAAGTTGGCTTTCTGTGCCGCGCCAGGAAATTTTTCTCCCTGGAATCGATACTTCAAATATACAAATCAACCATTCGCCCTTGCATGGAGTATTGCTGCCATATATGGTCTGGGGCACCTTCTGTTTACCTGGGAGTTCTTGACAAGATCCAGAGACAGATATGTAATATAATTGGCCCTGATCTGGCATCTCGTCTACAGTCACTCTCTCACAGACGGTCTGTCGCCTCTCTCTGTCTTTTCTACAAATACTTTCATGGTAATTGCTCCGATGAGCTGCTTTCACCGGTTCCCAGACTCCATGAATTCAAGCGCCCTACGAGGCCGGCATCCCGCTCCCACCCTTTCACTGTAGAAGCTTTTAAATGTAGCCGTCTCTTCTACTCCAATAGCTTCATACTTCGCACCTCTCGCCTGTGGAACACCCTTCCCAATTACTGTTTCCCTGAGAGCTATAATCTCCAACTATTCAAATGTAATGTCAATCGACATCTCCAGTTACCTTGATCTATCCACTATCCCTCTCCTCATCTTTTCTTCTATCACTCCTATCTGCTCTTGCTCCAAATCTTCTGCAACCCCCTGCATCCTAGTGTCTTCACACCTTGCGTAATGCTTAAAAAAAAAAAAACACTCAGAGGCGACAGGCTGTTTCATGCTAGACGCAATTGTTAGGCCGCCTGACGATTGCGTCTAGTATGAAACTAATGAAATATATATACATACTACAGTTTAAAAGTTAGAGCAACTCCTGGTAATTTTTTAAATTGGCCCCAAAAGTAATTGTTTTGTACTTTAAAAAAAAGATACAATCTCTCAAAGGACATTTAAATTGATATAATTTTTTCCCAAAACACTATTTTTACGGAGAAGATTTATTGCATATGTTTAAGTCGGTTGTCTTAAATTTAGTATAATATTTATTTTTTTTGACTGGGATCAATGGGGAATATATTAGTACTTATGAGATTTTTAATGACTTTTTCATCTTGTTTATAGTTAGAATGCATTTGATTACGGCATAGTAGGTGATACTTTTACTATGGAAATCAACATCACAACCGAATGCATACTATATTGCAGTTACAATAAGTTTGTCGTTGTAATTTATCCCTGAAGATGATCTTGGAAAAGATTGAAAGTACTTGAGTTAACAAAAACTACGATGCCTTCCTTGATGAATTTCATTTTAACATCAAGAAACTGACAATTGGAAAGGATTAGTATAAAGAGAGAGAGACATGTAAACACCTACGCATATATAAAGTGATTGAGGGTGTGTTTAGGTAGCAATTTTAAATTTATACAAGATTGATTAAAGAACAACGATTTCATTATGTTACGGATCATTTTTCTGGTTTCCGGTAAAAATTAAAATATAAATTGTCCAATGTGTGAGTACTTTCGAATTTCATAAGTCATTATCAATGAGTTTTAATTTTTTTTGTGTGATTTGGCAGATTCATCGCTATTAAAATATCCCGTCTTCACGTGTCATTTTGGTTGGTCTTTAACCAAAGATACAAAATGAAGTATATATATCAATTCGTCCTCTCTATATGTACGAGAGCATGAGTGCGTATTTACATACATACATACACACACACACACACATATATATATATATATATATATATATATATATATATATATATATATATATATATATAGAGAGAGAGAGAGAGAGAGAGAGAGAAACAGACAGACAGACAGAGAGAATGAATACAGAATCCTTAAAAGTTCATTTAGGTGATAATTTATTTCGTGGACTCAGACGTCCATCTCTTCAGACCAAATTTTACAAATAATAAATGGAGATAAATTTATTCAAACACAAGGAAAAAAAAAGAAAAAAGGAGGAGAGAAAAAAGAAAAAAGAAAAAAGGAAAGAAAGGAGTTAAGTTCATGGCTTAACTCCTTTCTTACCATCGCTCACACCCTCTTTCTTTCCCCTCCTCACGTCTATCTCTCTTTCTCTACCCTTAACAAACCTTATACTGAAATCTCTGTCTTACTTTCCCTTTTTCTTTCCCTTTTTAATATTAAAAATTTTCTTTTTTTTCCGTTTTTCTCCTTCCTCTCTCCTCTTTTTTCTTTTCCATTTGTGTGAATAAATTAAACTCCATTTATTTTGTAAAATTTGGTCTGACGAGATGAATGTCTCAGCCCACGAAATAAATTATCACCTGAATGGATTTTTAAGGATGCTGTATTCATTATTATATTTGCTTTTTCTTACATTGAGCTCTCTTTGTATTTATATCCTCCTTGGGATTTTCCCTACTAATAATCAAGTGATATTATATATATATATATATATATATATATATATATATATATATATATATATATATATATATTCTAATTAACACAGACACCACATTGATTCTTGATTGTGACTGCAAAACTTTAAAGCACTCTATTCACAACTTAGACCACAATACTCAATAAATTATCCGAAAATTGGAAAAAATACAATAAAAAAATTAAATAGACAGACCTTGACGGTTTTTTTTTAATCAAAGTTGTTTGAATGAATTCTTGCTGCTTAAATAACTTTATTTATATTATATATATATATATATGTATAATAGGCTGATGAGAGAAAAAACAACAAAAATATAATATTGATAATAAAACTAATAATATTTATTATATATTAGCAGGCATTTTTGACCAAATGAAACCATGTATAAGAATAATTTTAAAATCGAAATTTTTGGACACGCTAAGAAAGGACACAGACGTGGCCGAAAATTTCGATTATATATATATATATATATATATATATATATGATACATAGATAGATAGATATAAGCAGATTGAGATAGATATGAACAGAATGGTTCTGATATATACCATAATGTGATATGTTACATGTATCAAGCTTAACACGTCTTGTTGGTCTTCTGATACGGCCTACTTTACACAAGGCCAGCAACGATCGGGTCCTCCATGAAAAGATCTTGGTTAAGCCAGTCTGTTTCGTACATTATGACTTTCTCGTAAGGCTCATAATTATGACCTTGCACCCGACTAAGATAAGAATAGTAAATAAGTTCACTTCTAAGATTTGTCAAAACACGTTTAAAAAATGGGTGTAGAGTTAAGTAATTTCAGGTATTTCCTCTCTACTTGAAATTCCATTGGGAGGCCATCTTTGCGTTGGGTGAGGTAGAATTCTTCGAAGACGAATCTAATAAAATGGCTGAAAAGACAATTACCTTTTTGCCTGTACGGGGATTTCAGCAACTGTTGTCGAACACCGTACAATATATATATATATATATATATATATATATATATATATTTGTTTCATTTACAGTAAGGTTCACCCTGTACAAGGCTACTCGAGGTAGAGGGTTACGCTAAAAGGGTATTTTTATATGGACAGGAGGGGAAGATAATGGTTAACTCTAGACTTGAACATATTAAGACTAGTGATTGGGGAAACATCCTCTTGGGAGTCTGCTTCACAGGTCGGTGATTCGCAGGAAGAAGCTGTTTGAGTGGAACTTCCCGCCGATGGAATACGGAGCGAATGTGGGTAGCTTGCTAACATATAAGTGGCATGGCGGGTCCTAGGCGTGAAGCTTAGACTTGGTGGAACCAAAAAATGTAGTTCGTTCGAGCATTTTCCCTGGAGGTAGCGATAAAGCAGTGAGGGGTTCGCCACATCCTTCCTGTGAGAGAGAGGTTGAAGGGTGGAAAATATTTCTTCTCCAACAAGGACTCAGAGACGCTTTTAAACTCTATCAAGACTGGAAAATGAGGATCGGACAGCTTCCGCCAAAATATGACAACAGCAGTCCATTTTCGGCCTGATGTTTTATAAGTAGAGGATAGCATGAGGAGATATACCTCTTTTTCATCACTTTTAGTCATTAGGGTATATTTTATCAAGCAAATCAATCATTACGCAATATGTACTTACAGTCTCTACTTAGGTAGAGCGAGTCCTGTTTAAGCATATTTCGGATCACAAGATCCCCAATCCCACAGTGCGTCGGAAAAACCTGTTGTCTCCGTTCTTCCGATAAGCTACCTGAAGATGCCGAATATCAAGATCCGTCGTCAAACTTTCCGAGGTCACGTGTGTACAAAAGATAATGATAGTAGCAGTTTCTGGAAGCAAGATGCGAAGAAAGACATTCCGGTTATGAGAAGCGTGCACTCGGATGAAGTGGAGGCCTGCTATTTGCTCCGAAACGCGTGCTCTGTATGTCTTCATTCGGGTGAAGACGAGCCTCTTTGAAACACAGCTGTTATCGTGAAAGAGATATCGAGCATCATATCATTTTATACGGTGCCGTGTGAGATGACATGATTGAGGTGTTTGGCCTGACGTGTTGTGGATATTGCTCGCTTACTATGGATTTGGATAGCCGGATTGAAATGCTCCAGTAATGACGAGACAACTGACTAGTAATTCGAGTCGCACTGTATGAGCCCTGTGAACCGAGACGTATATAAACAGGGCTCTCAAGCCCACCTACTTTGGTACATTTGAGTGGAATTACTTATTGTGAAAACGTTCACTTGCCTAATAAATTCTTACATAGTATATGAATGAGGCAAAAAACAAAAAAAAGAAAGTGTTATATCACATTGTAACTTTTCTTCATATATCTGGAATTGAAATGAAAATAATCATGGCGCCTGGAAATGCAGAATGTTGAATTGATAAAGTCTAAACAATGCGAAACACCAAGAAACATCACTTGACGGAATATACACAAGGATGTTACCAGTTACATTGGACATCAGCTGGAAGAAACACCCAACAAAGAAACGCGTGTATGGGCACCTTCCTCCTATCTTAGTTTCGCTAAGAGAGAGAAGGTTTCGGCTAGCTGGTCACTCCTGGAGAAGTCAGTCAGAACTTGTGAGCGACACCCTCCTATAGAACCCAATGCGCTGCAAAAGATCGGTTGGAAGACCTCACACCTAACTTTTAGATGACTCTGGATGCCATCTAGAGGACCTGCCGACGGCGATCTCTGACAGAGATGGTTGGAAGGAACGTATCAGGAGAACCCGTGAAGAATTCTAGACCTGACGATGATGAGGATGAAACACTTCAAGTACCTTCAAATAAAGCGAGCGTAGTTTATAATCATATTTTAGGGCTTAAATATTTAAAAATTTACATAATTGTAAGGGGTGCTCGACGCCCTGAGGGAGAGCTCATCCGCGATGTACTTCTCCCTCCTTCTCTTCCTGGCTGGCGAAAACGTGTCGGTGGGCAGCTGAGGACGTGGGCTAGCACAATCAAGGATGACCTAGCAGTACTAGCGGGTCCACAATTAGTTGGTCCTCGACGATGGAATCACGATTGGCTCGCCATTTCGTGTGACCTGGCCCAGGATTGGCGAGCGTGGGCAGCGATGGTCCGTGATGCTGTACTTGCTCGGGAGGAAGCCGGTTCAACCCGACCAGGGTGAAAACCGATACAAGTCAAAGTCAAGTTACTTTAGTCCAGCGTTTCTCAACCTGTTCTTATTTGAGGGCATACTTTTAGAAAAACTAAAACTCTGGGGCGCACTTCCAATTTTAAAAAGGAAAAATTAGTCATGAAATTTGAAAATAGGAAAAATGAAGAAATTTCCTGAAATAAGCATTTATTTTTAAAACATTACATATATATACATATAGTATATTTAAATATGCTTGTGCAAAACATGTGCTTGATGTTTCTTGATATGTCTTAGTAACTTTTTGAATGATACGTCTTATATGTTATGCCTTGACGAAAGCAAAGAAGAAAGGTGTATCCCCTCCTTATTAAAGATTAAGGAATTTAACATCCAGTGTAAAATATTAAATGACAAACACTTGACTTAAACATGGAAACCATGTGCTTAGTGTCTCTAGCTTTTTTTTTTATAAATAAAGATTTTTAAAATATAAAAATAATTAATAAATTATTCTTCTGTTAACTTGAGGCGCATCTGGCTACCTTTCAGGGCGCATCAGAACCGTTGCTTTAGTCTGATGAAGTTCTTCTAAGGACGAAACACGTTACATAAAATATCCGTCGCCCGTCATTCATTTGTTTAACATTGTCCTGATATATCGAAATTTATAAATAAAGACAAAAGGAAACCTTTTCTTAGCCGACACGTTTCGTCCTCTAAGGGAGTTTATCGAGGCAAATGTAAGTATTTTATTTTGTGACAAGTATTTATATACAAGTGCAAAAATGTTATTAAGTTTTTCACAATTTTAAGTTATAGGTGTGTTCATGAATATTCATCAGATTAACGGAAAAATCTCTGCCGTGGGATAATGGCTTAGGGGTAGATAGATTTTCCGACTGATACCAAATCAGTTGGGTTTCGATTCCTGTTTGAGGCAATCAGATGTCTTGCCACACTGGTGAGCTGTGAAACAGCGAAACAGTCTGTCTGTGAATGACAATATATATATATATTTGTATATATGTGTGTGTGTGTGTGTGTGTGTGTGTGTGTGTGTGTGCATGCAAATTGGTATTTAAATTATTTTGGATTGTGATTGATTTATGAGTTATATATTTTGAATAACATGAAGTGATGGATTTAAGCGTTTTCTTTTAATTTTTTTTTTTAGTATTTTTTGTTGTCATCAAAAAATACTGGGCGCAGATTTATATTTTGATAAGATTCGATAACGGCACTTTGGAGAATTTTCCTTCTAAGTAAACAACTTTCTTTTTTTAATAAGCGTGATATTTGCTGTTCGAAATTTATATATCTTATTCTCCCATATATAAGTTTTAGCAAATTCAATCGACAATGTCAATCCAGTTCATAAACTGTCGTACATTCGGATCAAATTTTTTGGAAGAAAATGTCCAGAGTTCATGTTTTGTTCGAGCACTTTCGTCAATCGTTCATTATCAGGAAAGTTGATGTGACGGAGAAAAGAATTATTATCTTCATTACCAGCACTTTTTACAACATAACATAAATTACCAGTATTGTGTAAGTGAGATTACATACATACATACACAGACATATGAGCACATCGAGGTGGTGTAATGGTTAGCAAGCTTGTCTCGCTAGAACAATTACGACCGAGTAGTGAGTTCGATCCTCACTGGGTGCCTCATCTGAGCTACGCTTGGAAAATCACTACAGACATAGAATAATTAAATGTTCGTTTTTCTTGTTTCTCGAAACTCAGAGTAGAGACGAAGATAAATGAACTTTTAATTATATCTATTATTATTAATGTCTTGATAATAACTACGATGATAAAGACTGCTTACCTTAACAAAATATATCTTCCACAATTTCTCTGGTTGATCTTTTTGGTAGAAATACAATTTTCCTTTACACATATTAAAGAATAAAGTGCCCCAAAAGAGCAGACAGTCAAAGAGAAGAAATTTCAATGGAAAAAAAGCAGAGATCAAATCCGTATTAAACAAGGTACGTCATGAAAATGCGACTTATCCCATGCTAAATATTAGAGAAAAACATTTTGTAGGGAGTGTTCAAGCGCCCGAAAAGACGGAGGGTTAAAAAGATACATCATTGCTCCTTGTATTTACAACTCACTAGACACTGTGAATCATTTGTCAGGCCCTCCAGTATATGATATCCAAAATAACCAACAGACCACATGCACAAATCAAACCCACCTGTAACTGCAGAGCCAAAGAATTATTCTCCCTTAAATAGCAATTGTTTGTAAAACAATATAATATACCAAGCCACTGTAACATCAGCAGACAACGAAGAAATGTATACACAGGAGTAACTAAGGACTCTGGAAACAAACATTGCACATAACAAAACATCCTTTACGAATAGTAAGTACGCGAACAGCACAATGTTTTCTAAATATATATGGGAAATTAAAAACAAATTACACCAAAGATATTATGTAAAGTAAGAAAAATAGCATTAACCTAGAATAAAAAATCTCCAAGTTGTAAAAATCGTCTGTAGGCGAAAATAGTTATAAATTGATCTCTTCTCTTTCTCTTCCTGGATGTTTTTATCATATATTAGATAATAATAATAATAATAATAATAATAATAATAATAATAATAATAATAACAACAGCGACGAAATAAAAACATTACTTCAAAAAATTTAGCTCTTTTTGCCTAATCTCGTTTGCTGGTTAATGGTAATCTTAGACCTAAAAGAATTAGACACCATCCGTTAATATGTTAAATAGTTTCAGCATTCACACTTTGTAGGAGTTAGACCAAAGAATGTATGGACACTTATTGTTTGTTAAACCAAGACAGTGACCACACACTTTTGGCCTATAGTGTGTGTGTGTGCGTGTGTATGTTATATTTAAATTAGCAATGCATTTCCATAATAAGATAATTTCCACTGAATTTCTATGTTTTTTATACGTCAGTATATATGAGTTATACCTGTGCAATCATGAGAAGGAATGGAAGTTTTGACGTAACTGTTTAATAAATCCACCCCCCACGACATCACGAGTCACGTAAACAGATTATAGATGCATTAAGGGAATGTTCTTGACCCTGACCGATCAGTCGTTTCTCGTTCGCAAGGAAACCTGGGATAGGAGATCTCACGTTACGCCTGGAATGCATTGCAATTGGAAGATAGTGCCAATAACCACATAGGAAAAATAACTTTTTGAGGCTAGCAAGAATGTTGGTGTTAGAAGGCAGAGAAACATACGGAATATCGGAAAGAGGAAAAGAATAGGCACTATATGAAATCGCGTCGGGTAATGGTTAACACGCTAACTATTCTCTTAATTTGCTATTACAATAATTACTAGAGGTTTCATATATGGGTTTACTAGTAGGCTTCGCCCGCTCGCTGTCTGGTAATTTTTCCATGAAAATTAGTTGTTTTTCTATGGGATTAATATTCATTATTTATAAAATGTTGAAGGGGTTGTGAATGTTCAATATATATGTTCAAAGAATATGATTTTAAAGACAGAAGAAATTAATTGGTCGGTTGTGGGGACAGGCTTGTTATACTTAAGGAATGTTTTACAAATAGATGCCAACTTGTTGAAGGCCAGGTAAAATGCAAATTTCAAAAACTTTGCTGCACTATATAAGACAATATTCCTAAACAACTATTTCTGATATGAAAATAAAAAATAATCCCCGAGAACAGTAATGAAGGACAGTTAATTAATGAAATATACTTTTTAAAAATCAGTATGCAAATTAGTTTAACCTGAAAAGTGATATCGCCTAGAAGTAGATAACATATAAGTCAGATTTTGAGCTTTTTAGTAATTTTGACTACTTATCATCTGTCGTTGCGTTCTGTCTTTTGAGTAGGGGCAACAGAGGAAAATTTACTGAATTTCATGCCCTCCCATTGCACAAGAAGGGATCGGTATTCACCGAGGACAGCGCAACCGATGGTTCTGAGGGGAATCCCTACCCAGTTACGCGCTGGAGTCCCCAATTAATCCGACCTGTTCACATCTCATTCTCTTGGGGGAATGAGTAAACACCTGTAACGTATTCTTTTGGACAGAGTGTCACGGACCCAGAGGCTTCTCTGTCAAAGAACAGAGGGGCACCTGAGGAAAATTATACTAAGAGATGCCCAGCTCTGGGGCGCAGCTCCCCCAGGCGGCGCCCTCTCATTGCACCAGAAGGAGGGATCGGTGCTCGCACCGATTCCAGCGCAACCGACGGTTGCAGGGGCTGAGGGCAACTGAGAAAATAATACTGAGAGTTGCCCAGCACTGGGGAACAACTGTCCGAGGCCACGCCCTCTCGTTGCACTAGAGAGAAGGATCGGTGCACACACCGAGGCCAACACACGTGGGCTGGAGAATTTTTGTTTCTTGCCCGGGTGTACGCGCTCGGGCTCCACACATTAAACCAACCTTGTGTCACAACCTGACCTCATGGGTAGTTGAGTAAGTACAAATTACTATAAAGCAGAGTTGGGACTTTTTAACCTCAAAGTTAGTGGGATAATTGAGACCTGATTTCGCATTTATTCATTGTAGTAGATTTTTAATGAATTAATTTGAGCGCTTTGCATGCGTGGTCTTTTGCCAATCAAAGCTTACTGACATATCCGAAATAATGGTTAACGAGCTGGCAGAATATTACTACACTAGAACGCGTTTGAAAATCACGGTCTGTTTTCTGTAAGAGTTCATCTTATCGTGGGGAAATAGCTGATTATGTCAATAAGTTCCCCCTTACATTGGAATAATAGCCAATTAGTTTAATATATCCCGACTGCTATATATATATATATATATATATATATATATATATATATATATATAGACAGATAGATATAAATATATAATGTGGGTATAGGAATCGACCCTGATGGCAACTGTAAGTTTTACGTTTCAGTGCAATCGCACTGAAGATACAATTGAAGCGTGAAGCATACATTTACGATGCAGTGTTGGCTCAATGGTCTATATCTATAAATGTTCTATTTTGATAAATATTGCAATTTGTAAACGGTATTTATATTCTTTTCAAACATGTTTAGTTGAATAACATCTACAATTTCTATCTACTCATTTTTTTATTAATCTTTTCAAATTTCCTTAGTCGTTTTTTATATAATAGGTAAATTTGGTAAATTATTGTCAGTTGACTTGAAATTGGTTCCAACAAGAGAACGCCAGAAATAAGCAAAAACAGTTACATAAAAAAAAAACACAATATTTAGAAATAAATGTAGCAACGTACTCGGGAAAGATTGGTTTGGTTTGGTTTGTTTTACGCCATATCAACCTCAATTTAAATTTTATTTAATGCTGACAACTTTTTTCCTGGTAATATTTTATTTTGTCAAAAATCTATTTCTGGTAATAATTTTTTTTTTTCAAAAATTTGTTGCTGGTAATAATTTTTTTTCAAAAGACTATTGCTAGTAATATTTTTTCCTAAAAATGTATAGCTAGTAATAGTTTTTTTTCTTCAAAAATTTATTACTGGAAATAATTTTTTTTACAAAGTATTTCTAGTATTAAACCTGTTTTTACACTTTCATAGTGTTTTTACCCTAGTTTTGGGTTTAACTATTTGTCCATAGCTGGGACCCTAACAGGTGATACCACCTCGGGTCAGGACGGACCGGGAAACACCAGCAATTAAGAGGTGGATCCACGCTCCTCAAAACCTCCTGATCAGAGGCCTTGCTGTTGGACGTAGTTTATCGTCTTACCCTGGACGCGGATGTTGTTTATTGTCATACCCAGGACGGACTCGGGAAAAGAAAAAAAAAAAAAGAATAAATAAATAAAAAATGAGCTTTGGAAATTAAAAAAAAAAATGCATACACAGAACTTGTCGATACTATACAACACCGAATATCCTTGCTGATGAATACATATCAAACAATCATGCATGGAAATCTCTTAGTCTGAAGCCTCTGAGTTTAGTGAAAAAATATTTAAAAACAAAACAAGGGGTGGGTGGTAAAGGTGGTCGTAGAAGCTATTTTTCTGCGAATATTATTTTAGTTTATCTCGCTTCTCACTCCCCTGATTCTAATCATTCTTGGAAGTGGTCGTATATCTTTGTGGCATCACCAAAATACCAATTAGCCAGACTGCGTTGTCATGGAATCAACGTCAACCGACACGTTTCTTACAATATCGCGCCATCGAAGAAATTTCGTTTGTCAAGGCTAATTTCTCGCGCAACACGAGACGAAACGAGATTAAAAACTTGGCTTCGTACTTAGCGTGTAGCTGAGTGTTGCCTCTGTCTCATATTTAAGGGAAATTAATGACAAATTGGAAAAAAATTTCGTGCGACGGATTTCTTCCTATAAAAATTCATCGGACTAAACTAAAGTGTTGTTTGCGTTGATGAAAAGAAAAGTATATGCTTATAAAACAGTATCTTTTGAGAGTAGTATAGGCTTATAAAACAGTATCTTTTGAGAGAATTATATGCTTACAGAATAGTATCTTTTGAGAGAAGTATATGCTTATAAAACTATTTTTGAGGGAAGTATATCCTTATAAAACAGTATCTTTTGAGAGAAGTATATGCTTATAAAACAGTATATTTTGAGGGAAGTATATGCTTATAAAACAATATCTTTCGTGAGAAGTATATGCTTATAAAACAGTATCTTTTGAGAGAAGTCTATGCTTATAAAACAGTATCTTTTGAGAGAAGTCTATGCTTATAAAACAGTATCTTTTGAGAGAAGTCTATGCTTATAAAACAGTATCTTTTGAGAGAAGTCTATGCTTATAAAACAGTATCTTTCGAGAGAAGTATATGCTTATAAAACAGTATCTTTTGAGAGAAGTATATGCTTATAAAACAGTATATTTTGAGGGAAGTATATGCTTATAAAACAGCTTTTGTCATAGTCAAAAAATAGTCTCAAGAAATGGTTCGAATAAGTGTCAAGCTATTCTCATAGCCAAATTAGGTTCCTGGCAAAAATTCTCTATTAAAAAAAATTCTATAAATGAAAATTTGTTTCCTGTTTTACAAGATAGCCTAGTCGTCTATCCAATAAGAGTTGATAGCACATCTGATAAATTCGATGTCAGAAAGAGTAAAAATTGCTTGTTAATTGCAAACCCATCTAATTTCAATTTGAATAAAGATATTAGTGGTTAATTGAAATGGTAAGATTTTAAAAAAAGACAATCCTACGTTACGAATTTCGAAAGGACTTTTTCACACTAATAATGGTTATATCAATGTAATCTTATATGTGTAGTTAGTAGGGGAAGATACAACAAACGCCGGTTATATATTTCTATATCAAGAAACGCCGAAGACACAAGGATGCTTAGCTTTGAATTTAATTTTTTTTTTTTCATTTTTGGCGTCCGATATATCTCGAGAAATAACATAGGCGTCTACACTCAGCTTTCAGCTGCGTGTGATTTTATTTTTATCGCTGTTATTTTTAAATATCTCACTTTATAATAGCAGCAGTTTAAGGAGAACGCTTTTGATAGTGTTCTAATTTCGAGGTTATTCCACGGTAAGTTAACGACCAGGATTATACAAAATATATGCTTTCCTAACAAAACTAGCGGAGGAAAGACAGAGATGCGAGGAGGGTGACAGTGAGAAAAAAAAAGAAAAGAAAAAGAGGGAAAATAGACAGAGAAGGGTAAAAAGTAGACATTGAAGAGAGATAAAGAGAAAACAGGGAAAATACAGAGAGGGAAAATAGACAAAAAAGAGAGTAATAAAAATGGAGTTTTAGAGACAGGGTGGAAGTCATATAAATACATAAGAGAGAGAGAGAGAGAGAGAGAGAGAGAGAGAGAGAGAGAGAGATTGTATGTATGTGAGATCTCCAAGACAAGAAATTATTTATCCCAAAATAGCTTCACAAACTTTCTTCCGTCTGACAAGAGAAATATTATACTTCATTTGCATGTACTTGTAGCTAATATGGTGGGATGTCGGATTGATGATTTTTAGTTATTTAAAAGAAACAAATAAACAGATAAATAAATAAAAAATAAAATCATCGAATCAAGAATATATATATATATATATATATATATATATACACACACATATATACACACATATATATATGTGTATATATATATGTGTATATATATATATATGAGCATATAGCTGAATAGAGTTTCAATATATATATATATATATATATATATATATATATATATATATATATATATATATATATAATAAGTTTACATGTTACCCATCACCAGTAACATGACTCGGAGTTTCATGCACAACGCAAACTTCAGGTATAGACTGACTGACTTACATAATTTAAATTTTAATAAAATATCTGGTTAATGAAATGTTGTCAATGTTAAATATAAATCCAACTTTCGTTAACCAGATATTTTTTTATTAAAATTTAAATTAAGTAACAGTCAGTCTCTACTCAGCACCTGAAGATTGCGTTTTGTATGAGAGTCCGATCCGTGCTACAGGTGGATGGATAATAAGTATATTTATCAATATATAATTAATAGCTCTGTTATATTACATTGAGCACTGTTTTATTAACACCAGCATTATATATATATATATATATATATATATATATATATATATATATATATATATATAATCGAATGTGTAGGTTGTCTGGCTGTCGGTTCCTAGGAACTGAGTGGCCTGACCCTCATACAACGTAAGGTGAAGTATCGCAGAGAAGGCGTGGCGGCGGGGGAGTTCTCACTTCCTTCCGCCGCCTAGCGTCGATCTACGACGGGAGAGTCCACGATATATATATTCCGGTGTTCTTATAATTTTTTTTTTGAAGGTGAATTGTATATAGTGTTTCTTGTGCCAAACGCTTTTCGTTAATTCTTTAACCATTTTCAATTTTAATTTTCGTCTCGAAAAACAAATGTTAGTATATTTATGCATTTCCTGTACCGTGTTGTAGTCGTAATTTCATTTTTGGTGGAGATTTTATTCAATTTCCAAACACAGCCATAATAGTATCTCTTCTGGGTCCATCCATTCCAGCCAACTTGAATTTGCAAAAATTTAAATGCGATGCCAATCGCTATCTACTGTCCTGATTACTCTTTCCTCTTCCCTCTCATTTTTAATGTTTCTGTTCCTAATTCTTCCTGTAGCCCCTTGTACCTTAGTGGCTTCAATGCCTTGCATAAGGTGATACCGATTATATTTTATATATATATATATATATATATATATATATATATATATATATATATATATATATATATATATATATCTCTTTCTTGTGTGTGTATATTGTCAGATATAATGTGTAGAGAGGACAATATAAATAGAAGAAAAGACATGAGGAAAACTGTATTTAATTTAAATTAAATACAGTTTTCTTCATATTTTTTCACACACACACACAAACACACATACACACAAGATCCATTTAGGCTCACAGGATTTTATATATAGATCTCTTTCATAACATTTGAGCACTGCATTTATAACACTTTAGGTATAAATATACTTACGTAATTGTAAGTATTTGTGCGTGTATGTACATTTTTCCTACCCATATATATATATATATATATATATATATATTGTTGAAACTTGGATAAGCATGGAATAATAATAATACAACACAAAATGTACGTAAACAAAATGTATTGAAACAAGGAAAAGGTACACAATATTTACAGTTAGTTTGGTATATTCTTGGGAAGACTGTTCCTGTAGAATGGTTTGACTTAGTCGCAGTCGGGCAGAGTATCTGGATTGGATCTCTTCTTACTTCCTCCCTCGTCTTCCCGGTACCAACCCATATTTATGTGGTCGGTACTCCACTATGTAAATTAGGTGTATCGTATAACAATATATATATATATATATATATATATATATATATATATATATATATATATATATATATATATATATATATAGGGTGATGCAAAAGTCGCGCACAGGAGGGGATAATGGATAGGTCGAAAAGGTCCTGTTGAGTGTCTATCAATGTCACCAGACCTTACACACATTGATTTTTTTTGTGGTGCCACTTGAAATCAGTTGGTTATCAGTCGTGTCCAAGAAATATTGAGGAACTTAAAGAAAGAATTAAATATGAATGCAGTAAAATGATGGAGGAAACTCTCCGACATATTAATAAATCATGCAGGCACAGAATTGAAATGTGTTTTGAAAAAGAAAGAGGACATTTTGAACGGCACATATAAGAATCAAATAACTAGTAAATAAAATGTTCAGGTGTACTTTAATAAATTATCCTTATGATGCATGACTTTCGTTATATATATATATATATATATATATATATATATATATATATATATATATACTACAGTTTAAAAGTTTGAAGCCACTCCAGAATTAGCATGGAATGAACAAAAAAAAAAAAAAAAGAAAAAAATCCAAAAGGACACTTGGAGCCATTGAAAAAGATTACGAATACTCTACAAACATTTTAAAATGTGTACAATAGACAGTCTTTAAATGTTAGCGCTTGTCACTAATTATTTAGCAACTACTCAAGTCCGGAATTTTTTCACAGTATGCCTACTTACCTCCCCTTAAACGGTGTCTGTCACCCAATTCATAACACAGCGTTCCTGACTCGACATATAAAAATGGTAATTTTTGGATGACCACAACAATTTTTGTCGTTCACAACCATGAACAGTAAATATTTACTCTATAATTAACAATACCCTGATGATGACATACGTTGTCGAAAGTACTCGGAAATAAATACAATATGCGCCAACACAGTGTTTTTCTTCTCGTGTTTTAATAACCGCACAAAAAAGCTTATCAGCGAATATGAAAGGATCCTATCTAGAATAAGTAGACAGAACATATCTAAATTATTTAACAAAACATGTCTTAATATATATATATATATATATATATATATATATATATATATATATATATATATATATGAATAATATCAGTTGATAATTAGTAAGGATAACTTGAAAGAAGTCATTAATTCAAAAGGAGCTCAATGTAAGAACAGAGCAATATAATAAGTACAAACAATCCTTAAAAATCCATTCGGTTATAATTTATTTCATGAATATACAAACATATATCCATCACTTCAGGTAAACGTTTTCTTGATAAATGGAGTCAATTTATCGAGACGAAAGGAAAAGGGAGAGGAAAAAAGAAAAAAGAAAAGGAAAAAGTTTTAATATAAGATTTAAAAAAAAAATTATATTAAATCTTTTTCCTTTTCTTTTTTATTTTTTTCTTTCCCTTTCGTCTGGATAAATTGACTCCATTTATCAAGAAAACGTCAGTCTGAAGAGATGAACATATTTTTGTATAGTCATGAAATAAATTATAACCGAATGGATTTTTAAGGATCGTCTGTACTCATTATATATATATATATATATATATATATATATATATATATATATATATATATTTCTTTATTCAATAGAAGGTTTGCCTATTATACAGTTAACACTACAGTCTTTTGAACAGAAGTAGATTTTTATCCATTATTTCTTGTTTAGGATTGGGTTTGCGGTTCCTTCTGAAGTATTCTCATTCTCTTTCAATCCCAGTAACTCCTTGCATCTTAGTGGCCTTTGCGCATTGCTTGGAGTGAATTGATTAAAAAAAATGCATAACATAATTAACCACTAAAAAAAAAATTTATTAATTTGATGTTTCTAGTTTTTTTCTTGTTTCGAAAAATTTATTGCAGTTCTTTTTACTTATTATTCTTTATCCTTTTCATGAAATTTATAAATGGTTTTATTTTTCAAAACTGTTATTGACCCAAATCTTCAGAAGAGAAAATGAACTGGATTCTTTGGTTCGTTGAGCTAAAAATCTGTCGATGTTGTACAAAGAAGATTTAGAATCCATTACAATTAAGAGGCACAAAACAATAATTCTGTATTCCAATGGTTGTGATATATCCCGGAAAGGGATATATTTGATCGAAGTAGCTAAGTGGGTTTGGCTACCAAGTAGTACACGGTAGCAGTAATCGACTGTTACTCGTCGTACTCGCAGGTAATAAGTGTAGACCAATAGGACAGTCAATGACGTAGTCCAATGGGCGTCGTCATAGACTTAAACTCTGTCGTACCTACACGTCCGTCTGTATTTATGACGGACACCAGCCAATCATATTCCAGTGAGGGGGAACACAGGTGTATGCATATTCCATTATATCAGGTTGAAAAAAAAGGTTTCAAGAAAGATGTCCTGACAATGTTTCTTTTATTTGCCGTGCGCCGTTAGCCTAGGGGTAAGAGTCTCTCACTGATGTAAAATCGATCGAAGCAATCGGTTGTTTAGTCACACTGATGAGCTGTGGTATAACTACAAAACTTTAATTTTCACTTTAAACTTAGGTATATATATATATATATATATATATGTGTGTGTGTGTGTGTGTGTGTGCAAATTATTTTCAGATAGGGTGTATCTGTTTAGGAACAAAATGAATGAGAAGAGACAAGAGGAAAAACTATTCTTAGAAAAACCTTTCATGAACGTTCTCAAATTTAAAAGCCTTGATAAACTAATGGCATCCTCGCTTTTGTATATAAACCCGTGAAACAAAATACATCCTGTACTGCAGTGACGAAACGCGTTGGCTAAAAATAGTTTTTCCTCTTGTCTCTTTTTTCATTTATATATATATATATATATATATATATATATATATATATATATATATATATATATATATATATATATTTCTAAAGAAGGAATTTTCTTCAAGATTTCTCGAAGGTGCATTCCGATAGACGAAACAGACACACTGCTTAAAATAAAAAATGGGGCGTCTATTTTAAATCCGAGTATCCACTAAATAATAACATCTGAAGTTATATATAATTGTTTTATACCGTACCTATAGACACTAATGGGTATGTCCTAATCATTATACATACGTTGCACACTATTGCAAGTGGGGGGAATATGCTGTCTTAGTAGTACATCACTAGGAGTGGTTTACCTACTTCACGCCGCTGGCGAGTATTGTATTTTGTTGATATGGACAGCGGAACGAGACGAGATGTCCTGAGACGTGGACAGCAGAACGAGACGAGTTGTCAGTTGAATTTCTCTCACTCTCTCTCTCTCTCACATACACACTATATATATATATATATATATATATATATATATATATATATATATATATATATATACCGTACCTATGAACACTAATGGGTATGTCCCAAATCTCATAAATACGTTGGATACTATTGTAAGTGGGGGTAGTATGCTATCTAAGCAGTCCACCACTAGCAGTGGTTTACCTACTTCACGCCGCTGTTAGAAATATTACCATTTTATTTCCAACCTCCGTTTTCGTTATTCCTCAATCAGTAACCCTCTTTAGGTTACAACAATAATAAATGTGTATTTGTGCAGGAATCGCTCTTTTTTATTAAAGACGACTGACAACTGCAGTGAATTTTTTATTCGGTCTTTCTTGCATTTGTACAAGTGCTTTCTTTTCTGGGCATAAAGTGTGTAAAAACTGTCCAAATGTTCTATATATCCGTGCGTTTTCGGCTATTCAATTAACACTTATCAAGGATTTATATTTTTTTTGAAATTTTTAACTGAATATGTAGATTTATAAATGTATGTATCTATAGTGATGGAAATCTTTTTTTTATTTCAAACACGGTCAATACGTTGTGGCTGTGTTCACAGTTGATATTATTGAGTGTTGGCTTTTATTATTATTATTATTAATGCTTCTATTTTTAGCAGTGTTTTTTTCATGTGTATGATGGTTGTATTTTTCATAAGTATGTTGTGCATGGAATTATATATAATCACCATAATTCCCCATGTATAATACGCCTTCATCCATAATTCACATACTTAAAATTGTGCTGAAAGTGTGGGAAAATGCTTCTACAAAGTCCTCTTTCCTCATTATGTACGAAAATGCTTGCACAATACGCACCCCTTGTTCGGTAATCAAACTTTATAAATTGTACCTCTCCAATTTCATTGCGTCCAAAGTTTCCTACTTTTATTAAAAATGGTTTTAAGCATAGAATAATATTATTCCAATTTAGTTCTATGATAATTCTTATTTTATTTTACGGTAAATTTTTAAAGATTTTTGTAACTGTACATAATACCCACCTCTGATTTCGCTTATTATTTTTTAGAAAAAAAATGGTTATTATACATGGGGAAAAATACTAAATGAATGGTGATTGAATATGTTGTATATTTATCTGTATTCGGGTATTTAAGGTAAGATATTTCGAATATTACCCATCTATTGCTGTATCTACAGTCTATCTCTGTTCATCATTGTCATAGTCTTTTCGTTTGTCAGTCATCCAATCATTTATTTATCTGAAATTAACCTGTTTGATGGATGTGGTATTTACGTATATCCACTACCTCTCCATACACGTTAACGCCTGGTAATAAATATTCACCTCTATATCGAAGCTAGAATTTCTATTTTAAATATTTCAGAGCAGATATGACCTCCCCACTTGGCATGCTACTGTTACGAAGCGATATTTCTGTCTGTATTGCAGTCATCAGTATAGTGTAGTTGTAAAATCTGCAATATCCACAGGTTGCAAATATTTATTTATTTACCTAGTATATTGGCATCTTGTGAAGAAAGGCATGAAATCCGACGGCCCTGTGGTGAGTGGATGGCAACAGCTATTTCTCGGGGAAAATTAACTATTTATAAAATGTTCCCTTCTTGGATTCTTTTTTTCTCTCTTTTTTTTTCTCTTTCCCTTTTTCTTTCTTTGTCGTTTTTCCGTTCTTTTCTTCTTTTTTTCATTTGTTCCTTTCTTTCTTTCTTTCTTTTTTCACCTTTTTTCTTTCCTCTCTTTTTTCTCTTTCTTTCTTTTTCCTCTTTCTTTTTCCTTCTTTTTTCTCTTTTGTTCTTTTTCTTTTTCTCTTTCCTCTTTTCCCCCTTTTCTTTTTCCTTGTCTTTTCCTACTTTTTCTTACTTTCACTTATTCCATTCTCTCTTTTTCCTTATTTTTCCTTTTTCTTTCTTTCTTTCTTTCTCTTTTCACTTTCTGTTTTCCTCTTTTTCCTTCTCTTTTTCCTTTCCTCTATTATTTCCCTCTTTGTTTCTTCTCTTCTTTCTCCTTTTTATTTCTCTTTTCCTCTTTCTTCTCTTTTCTTTCTTTCTTTCTTTCTTTCTTTCTTTCTTTCTTTCTCACACACACACACGATAGAAAAAGGCATATTTTTTAAAACGGTTTTTAGTTTCTGTCCACATACTTGAGTATTTATGTGTTCAAATTCTATTTAGAGAATAAGTTAACCTGTGATTTTTTTTAAAACCAGGAATGCTCGAAACACGCTGAGAGATTCTAAAAAATTTTTCTTTTTTTTCTTTTCTTACCAGCAAGTATAAATTTCAAAACTTATTTTCTCCAAGCGAAAAATTTCAACATAATTAACATCTACCGTATTTGTCTGTATATAAGATGCACCCCTTCACCTCCTGCTAAACAAATGCATACAACCAAAGACTGATCTATGAAGACCTCATCAGAATAGGCTGGTGATTGTCAACGAAGTATTTTTGTTATTAAGAAAATATTCTAACAGATATATTTGTAAAATGTGAGTTTAAATTTTTAGCAACCGTAGGCGACTTCGTTCGCCGAGTGAAAAGTTTATCGTGAAAATTTAGCCAACTTTGATCGCCGAACGACGCCGTGTTTGAAATTTGAGGTTATGTTATGTCCTGCTATGGCAACAGAAAACGACCATGACTGGATCGTCATGGGTATGACGATAAACTACATCCGTTTCCTGGGTAAGACGATAAACTACATCCGACAACGATGCCTTTGATCAGGAGGTTTTAAAGAGGCATGGAATCACCTCTTAATTGCTGGTGTTCCCAGATTCACCTTGACTCGGGGCGGTAGCACCTGTAAGATTCCAGCTATGGGCAAATAGTTACCCCCCCCACCCCCCACCACCACCAAAAAAAAAGAGGTCACAACACTATGAAAGTATAAAAATAGGTTTTAATACCAGTAATACTTTTTTGGAAAAATTTTACCAGCAATACATTTTTGAATCAATTTACCATCAATAAAAATCTTGTTGACATTAAATAACCCATTGAGGTGTTGATATACCGTAAAACTAAACAAACCAAAGCAAACTATGACTGGAAACGACAACGTATCTATTGCAATTGAAGTTCGTTAAAAAAAAGAAGTGAACTGAAACGGGTAGTAGTATCTGTGCATAGTACAGAGACCTAAAGGTTAAAGGTCAGCAAAAACAGGAGGTCATTATCATGTATTATTCAGTTTGGGTCTTAAGGAATTGGATTTTTTTTTTTACAAATTCCAGATGGTAAATTGGGCGATCAACAAAGAAGAAATTAAATTCTTGGATACGAGATAAAGTCGACTCGCACCTCATGGACAGCACAGATATTATGAAACCCAATGAGAAAAAGGTTTTTCAAGCGGGATAAAAGTCGGTGGTCAGAAATTTAAACGTGTGAGACAAATGTTTTAACAAAGGACAGAAAGTGCGTCACCCAAATCAGAAGGCGATAGTGAAAGTGCCTTCCAGGAATATAAGCAAAGTATTAAGAAACAGGAAATTTTCGGTAGAAACAAAGAAAAGATTACTGAACTGTACTGTGATATAATATCAGTCCTCCTATATGGCAGTGAATGCTGGAAAATCTCCTCACAAATGAAGAAGAAACTTGAAGCAAAGAAATATGGTTCTACAGAAGGATGCTGAGAATACCATGGGCTGAACACGTAAGCAACAGCAAAGTTTTACAGAAAATGGAAACAAAAAGGACATAATTAGAATTAGAAAGAGATAATTGAATATTTTAGAGTACATAATGAGGAAAGAGGACTTGGAAAATTTAATACTCACAGGATATATTGAAGACAAAAGGGGCGGAGGAAAACAACACATAACCTATTCAATGAGCTTGTGTAAAGGGATGACAGAACAAGGTTATGGAGCGATAACAAAGATACAGTTTATTAAGAGCTACAAATGATCGCCCATGTCCTGAAGAGACATAGCCAATAGAAGAAATATATAAACTATATATTGTAAAATACAATGTGACTTTATACTTGACAATGATGAAGAAGAATCTTGAGGCATCAGAAATGTGGTTCTACAGAAGGATGCTGAGAATACCATGGATTGAATACATGAGCAACAACGAAATTTTAGAGGAAATGGAAGCAAAGATCATGTGTATACTAAACATCAGAAAGAGACTGTTAAATCTTTTTGGCGTACATAACGAGGAAAGACGGCTTGGAAAATTTGATACTCACAGGATATATTGAAAACATAACCTACCTAACAAGCTTATTCAAATGGATGTCTGAACAAGATTTAGGAGAGATTACAAAAAATACGATTTAATGATGTTCAAAAGGGCAGGAAATTGTGGAGCGTCATGATCGCCGACGTCCTGTAGGGACACGTCATATAGAAGAAGTTGAGATGTTGTATATTTATCCTAGTAATCTCCTATGTAAACCGCATCACAAATGACGCAGAACGAGACAAGATCAAACAAGAAAAAAGACCCATTGAAAGACCTCATAACACCGTCAAGAAGAGAATGGCGAAATGCTACGGACACGTCATATGAGTCAAAAATCTTTTCACCGATATTCTAGAAGACAGAAGAGAAAAAAAGGGGGAAAATGGGTTAACACGTCACTGGGTGGACTGGATTCACAGAGATTCAGACTTATAGAGGGGACTCGTTAAGTGCTCAGCTACATGGAGACCATACAACATGGTTTCCCAACCTGGGCGATATCGCCTTCTGGAGGGCGATTTCATCTGTTGGGTGGGAAATTTTGGTGAGCGATATAGGATTTTGAATATTAAAAAGGTATTTCAACATACGCCACACAAAATATATTCAAAAGAAATATGCAAAGAACCGGTTTAAAACAAAAACATAGGCTAAATGAGAATAAATGTGTCACATTCCAAGATAAGATATAAATATTCTCATAAACAAAGAATCTTTTGGTATTTTCTATAGTTTTGAAAAGGGTCATTAATATTCAAATAATTCTTCGGATATATATCAGGCAAATCAAGAACAACTTTGCTAGTAAAAAGTGACCTCAGGATAATTTTTATTTAATATAAAATTGTTTTTATTTATATTTTTTCACATTGGCAATCTCGAATTTATCAGGGCAGGAAAAGTGTCCGTAAAAACATAATTTGTCCATCAGTTTATGTTTTTGAATATTTACTATACAGGTGGGGGTTGGAAAAAAATTTTCCATGTGAAAGTGGGCGATGACGCAAAAAAAGTTTGGGAACCCCTGCCCTACAACCACGCCCAGTCATAATGATATTTTATAAAATAAAGTATATGGAATACATCGTCATGACTGACCTTTGATCGTGACAACCATCGCCAGACTTTCTTTGGATCACCTACCTATACACCTCTGTTTGACAAAATAGCCGCTTGATAACGACAGAATGAAATATACCCTGATGGAAAACACAATTGTTACACTGAATCTAAGTTTCAATTTAATCAGGATTAAATATAAAACTAACATATCTGAGTTACGGTAAACAAGCACTTATACAGATCGATACGTGCATATTTTCCAAAATAAGTGTTATACTAACAGCTCAGACTTCGCAGAGACATGCTGTATAGCAAAACGTTAAACGCACTGATAGTTCATTGTAATACAACTGACAAAAATTTTGACTATGACTTATCTATAATTCTCGAAATGTGTATGTGTATGTATGTGTGTGCGTGTATGTGTGTGTGGGATCGGATGTTGTTTATGCATTTCCACAGTTTTCATCAGATTTCGATGAAATTGTTTTTGTTTGATAGATAATTCTTCAGTGCCGGTTTTGAGTTCAAATTGTTAGCGACAATGGCTCTCCACTACTTCCTGTCCATTATAACTCTCACCAACGTTTTACTATTTACTATTTGTTCTTGGATATATATCTTTCGTAAAAACTTTAATAAAAATAGTTTAAATTATTACAATAATATTTTCTATATCTATAATTCTCAAAATGTGTGTGTGTGTGTGTTGTTTATGCGTTCGCGCAGTTTTGATCCGATTTCGATGATTTTTTTTTGTCTGATAGATAATTCTTCAGTGTCGGTTTTGAGTCCAAATTGGCGGGAAAAAATTACAACCTTGAAGATGAAAAATCGAAAAAAACTGATTTTTTTTACCCTTTATGCAAAAAACAAAGGCAAAATTTAATGTCTGTAAAAACGTACAATCAATTTAGAGAGTTGAAATCTAACGCAAAAGATTATTAGAATTATAAAAACAATTATGTTATAAATAAAAATTATCGTATGTTATTATTATGATGATCCATGGCAGAGGTTCCTTCCTTGCAAGATTGAGAACGCAAAAACGGATATTTTTGCGGAGGTCCCTCAGTTGCACAAAATTATTGGTTTTCAGGTGGGCTGACTTTAAACATAAACTGCTCCAACTGAACTGCAAAAATTCCCAGTAATAAGACGGGTTATACTGCTAGTTTTGAATAAATGCTAATCTGATCAGGCGAGAAAAGGATTCGCTAAGAATAAAATGCATTGCATAATTCTCGACAATAAACTTTAAGACCAGGACCTTACATAATATCACTAAGCATCACAAACGCAATATAGCATAATACGATATAAGAGTCCAAACCTCGGGTTTTGAGATTCACTGCTTGTCGATCTCTCTGTCTTTGGGCAGAGAATAACACAGATGAAACTATGCTGAAGAGCAGAGTCTCCTCTGGGGAAGTAGGCAGCTACCTGACTCAGTGTATACGGGGTCTATGGTGATTTTTGCCCGAGCTTAGTGTCTCAGAAAGACCCACGTTAAACCGGGCTTGTGCCGCATCTCGCTTTGTGGGGAGCTTGAGTAAATACTGAGCTAATAGAGAAAGAATAAAACAGATCAACTCCTAGGGGATAATTCCGAATCCAACAGATACCAGCGGCTCCAATATATATATATATATATATATATATATATATATATATATATATATATATTCTGATCTCTGGTCTAATATAGTCATTTAATTTATTGCCCCTCTTTATCCTAAAATCCAAATGCATTTTTCCTTACACACAGTTTGTCTTTCATTCCAACCTGAAAACTTTAAATCATTCGTCATTGACGAACGCATCGTTAAAAAAAACTTATTCACTTTTTTGGGGATACTATTATTATACATCCTGGTAACACGCAACCACACACACACACACACACACACACACACACACACACACACACACACACACACACACACACACACACACACACACACACACACACAATTAACACACACAAACATATATATATATATATATTTATATATATATATATATATATATATATATATATATATATATATATATATATATCTTTGTGCAAATTAATTGAAAAAGATGCTTTCAATTACTTTCTTTCACCATACGGTCAGTTTTAGACCTTTAGACCCACTGGAGTGACAGGGTGTAATCGACTTCCGTTTCTTCCTCAGATTAGGTCATTTACAGTGGTGTGCAGTGATATGAATCTATTTTCGGGGTCTATGATGAAATTTGTTTGGCCTTGAAAAATATTGCGTCATCCGTGATTGCATCAGATTTTTTTATCACGTCCAGACATTATTGTCTCAACTGTCGATTAGTTGTCCTACGGCCATTGTCTGCGATGGACGTTACTCCAAGAAAACGTACGGAAATTGTAACGCTGCACGAACACACTGGCCAGCCTTATCAGTGAGCAGATCAAAATGGCCCGGAAACTCTCCTGATTTAAATGTTCCTTCTTAGTGTGAATACAGACCTGTATATTTGCATGCATACAATCGCACAGTGGGCAAATACCACCTTGCAATACCTTATTTCACGCTTCTTTCAATGTTGGAAATATATAGCAAGACTTGTAGGTGAGCTAAGTAAACGAGCCAGGCGTTCGTGTCACATTCAATAGGGGGACAAGGCTGGCGATCTTGCCGGCCGCGGATGTAGCTGAAACTATTAGAGATTATGTTAGGTAGCATGGGTATAACGTGGCCGGGTATTATTTTGCGGGGAGTAACAACATCTCACGTTATTTCATCTTACACTGAACTTTTTTTTTACCACATTGAACTTTATTGTGGCATGCACCAACGTCTAAAGCGCATAGTGCGCTGGTATGAATGCGCTGAACATTTTATAAGGATATCTACTAACCTACATTTTATACATACTGGATTTAGGTTAAAAAAATTGTTATATCTCAGAATGATATATTTTTCAAATTGCCTCTAATCCTTATAAAATGATCGCTATGATTTCTGATTTTAAATTACCTACAATCCTTATAAAATGATCGCTATGACTTCTGATTCTAAATTGAGTACGATCCTTATAAAATGATCGCCATGATTTCTGATTCTAAATTGCCTACGATCCTTATAAAATGATCGCCATGATTTCTGATTCTAAATTGCCTACGATCCTCATAAAATGATCGCTATGCCTTCTTACCATAAATTAATGCATGATATAAACAATCTAATAGAAATATATGGATAAATCAACAGTTGAATATTCTTAGTTTTCTCAAGGTATCTTGATAAATTACAGTTATGGGAAACGCGGCATTTAACTGAAAGTCAAGTTTTTACTATTATTCGCGTCGTTGTCATGGAATCGTTACTAATATATCGAAATAGTTCCCCTACCAAATGCTAAGCCACTTGGCTATCTCTACCATTGTTTTTGTTTATTTGCCAACAAATACGCCTTAATGAGGATTAGCCAAGAACAATGAGAAACAAAAACAAGCGACAAAGGTGGTCGCTGGAGTTGGAGGTTCTTTGTTCTTTTCGTGTTCTATTTTCCTGTTCTTACTTGTTCAGTTAACGATCTTACATTTTTATATCACTATTAACGGCGGCTGTCGTAGAAATGAAGAGAAAGAATAAATGGGAAAGAACAATAAGACGCAGCCGAATCGTAAACGTAGATTACGCGAAGATAAAGATGATAATGTCAATCATATAAGTGAATAACAGTAAATTAGGAGTACAGAAACATACGTGACTGGGTAGTAAACCTAATCTATTGAGAACTGTGCAAACCAATGCTCTATAATATATATATATATATATATAACGTCATCCACAGACAGACTGTTTCGCTGTTTACAGCTCATCAGTGTGGCTAGACATCCGGTTGCCTCTAGCTAGGATCGAAACCCGACTGAATTGGTGTCGGAGCTTCTAACCACTAAGCCGTCGGCGCACGGTAGGATTTTTAGCATATTTATTTTTAGAAACACGCCCAGTGACTGACAGTGACTCAATTCACTTTATATATATATATATATATGAAAAATTCGCTTGAGGATGAAATGGAACTAATATCTTTAATTTAATTACAAAATTAAATTCGGGGCTTTTAGCTTCCATTTTTGAAACATGGTTAGAACTGTGTAGCGAAAAAAAACATATTTTACATCAATTAATTTATAATATTAATGCTCTGTAAATTTACATTGAGCACTATTTTGTAAAAATAAAAATATCTATAAGAACACCGGATTATATATCTTACTGTTCTTTCTTATTTTATAATAACGACAAGTTGTATAAGGTCTTTTTTTTAATCTGCTAGTACTTTCAACTGTACATACAGTCATCCTCAGGTGTGGAAATTATTTCCTTTTTAAAAACAAGGATCAAAACATTCATCGAGTGGTTCGGAAGTTAAGATTTCGCCATTTTATATCTTAACTCTACTAATCTACTTTTTGTATGAATGATTCATTGTAATATAAGTTGAACTGCACCACATATTTGATATATCTATCTATCTATCTATCTATCTATCTATCTATATATATATATATATATATATATAGTGGCTCACAAGATCTTTTCAGTCGACAGGTAAAAAATCTCATTCGGTGTACAAACAAAGAAAATGTAAATCTTTACAAAAGAAGAATTACACTGAAAAAATTGTCGAAAATACAACAATTTTTCCATTCGTCGAATCTTTTCTATCTTTAAAATCTATTTTTGACATCTTCGCATCGGTTTTTGATCTGTGCTTAAAATACATAAACAAACAATTATATCCTGGTTCTTGGGTATTTTTGGATGGAATATTATGACATCACCGAAGAATGTCTAGGAAAGGCCATTTCATGCATTTAAAGAATCTATTTACTCGCATACACCGATTATTCTAGCTTTTCCGAGAATAGTTTTTATTACATGATTTTTCTTTTTATTGCTGGAATGCCTGTGGGTAAAAAGAGGAGGAGAATAGGGTACGGCCGGTGGGTGGGAAATAATGGAGTTGAAAGATTTTGCTTGATTTTAAATTTAGTACTTCGTTTTCGACCTGATACCCCAAATCCTTTATCTGTCAAGTAATTTTCATCTCTCTCTCTCTATATATATATCTCTCTTATTGTCTCTCTGTCACACACACACACACACACACACACACACACACATTGTTAAATTTTATATATATATATAATGGAAGAATACTCAATATCAGAGATAGTGTTTATAGATATAGTCAGTGTTGACATAGAAATCAACACTTCATGGTGACTCTCTATTCTACGTTTGAATGCAATCTTCAGATCAAATACCACTAGTTCCTTAGCGGACTATATATGTAGGTCACGAAGGGATTGAGTGGGAGTGAGGAAACTGGTCCTAACCTGTTACACTAGTTTGGTGGTTGTACCTGTAAATAGGCTAGGTTTATCTATGAGCATGACCTCTAGATTATATATATATATATATATATATATATATATATATATATTATATTTTTCATTCAACTGCCTATATATATATATATATATATATATATAGGTAGTTGAATGAAAACGTAACAAAAATCTGAGTAACGTTAAATAGGACAAAGGTAGTATTAATTTGCTTTAAAACACTAGAAGAAAATAGATTTACAAAAATATAGGGTGCAGGTCTATTTTGTAATGGTGATTCCTACCTTTTATCTTTTTAAGATCTCTCTCTCTCTCTCTCTCTCTCTCTCTCTCTCTCTATCTATCTATATATATATAGATATATGTGTGTGTGTGTCATATATATATATATACGTGTGTGTGTGTGTGTGCCTGTGTTGTGTGCGCGCGTGTGTATTTAAATAGTAATTGTTCTTAAAGGCAAATACTATTAAAATCGATAGACATTTCGTGTCGGTTAATTGTAATGATCGACTTTTCCAAGTTCCGAATAATCCTTCTCAGACAAAGAGGGAATTCAGTCAGATATTGTTTGAAGATCATTTCCGAAGAAAAGTACAGAAATATAGTACATCACGGCCCACTAATATAATGATTTTCCAAGCGTAGCTCAGATGTGGCATAATTTCGAAAGTATGGGGCACCCAGTGAGGATCGAACTCTACTCTAATTGCTAACCATTACACCACCTCGAGGTGCTCTTACGGCCCATTAATATATACGACCCCACATGTCAGGCTAATTTCGAATAGGCCTATTTTGATTTCAAAGTCAATTTATGTCTCTTTTATCTAAAACTTGTTAAAACCGTCCAAAAAAAATCACACAAACGGGTTGTTTTTCCCTATTTTAACAGAAAAGTAAATAAAAGATTGCAATCAAAAAAGTTATTAAATAAATAAGTAGTAATACAAAACAAATACAAGTAAAAAAAAAAAAAATACCCCCCCCCCCAAAAAAAAACAACATACCAACAGTTTCTTTATAAATCAATTTTCTTTTAACTTTTTTTAAAACATTCTACAATATTTTTCGAACTTCATCCGGTAAAACCTTTTGTTTGTTGCTGTAAAATATATTCACAACGATTTTTGCTGAATTCCTTTTTCAGTGTGTTCACAAGTAAAAACATATTTTGGATAAAAGGTTTCCCAAATTCTTTCAGTGGATTCATTATGTTTTACAATAAATTTATCAGCATAGACAAATAAAGCAAAACAAGCACTAACGAACTCTTCCATTTGGCTAGATGGAACCGTAAGACCTCCTCGAGAAAGTAAGTCAAAGTACTGCTTCTCTGTAGCATCATCACTATCATTCCCTACCATGGCCAGAGAACACATCTCACATCGAAAACGTTTAATTCATTTTTTAAAATTTTCTCAAATAAGGAAAAAGATGATAATGGAAATTTCTCCAGAAGTAATCTGTAGGCTTGTTGAGACGTATAGCGTAGTAGTAAGGCATAATGTATTAGTTCTGCAAAAAATGAAAGACGACATCTTGAATGGTAATGTTGTCTTTTTTGTAATTCTTTTAGAATTGAGTATGGTCATTCTTCCATCATGTTTTTATGTAGTTTTGAAATGTTTCTAACATGCTAAATCTTGTGAGTTTAGTATTATAAACCAATGTGGTAACGGTAGAGAGGTTCCATCGCACTGGAACTGGACGTTAAGGTTTTGGTCAATGCGAATAAATTCTTTTATAGATTAAAATGTGTTTCGGGGTTAAAGGCTATCCTATAAATTAGGATATAATCTTACTTAAAAAAAATATTCAAAACCATTAGAACAAGACTTTGCTTCTTTCAACTGAGTAAAATTTTTTTATCGTATCAGCTGAAATAAAATAATATAATTCATTAGTTGGAACAGTCGTTGTTTTGGGGGCTTTCTGTATTCGGCTAAAGAGACAGTTTTCATAGTTTTCTGAATGTATTGTAGGTATTGGATGTAAATCCCAATTCAGTTTGTTTCATACAGAGAACTGAATTTTCTGTAGGAAACCAGTTAACACGATTAACGAAGTTTTTCAATTTTTCTTCGAGTTCGGATTTTCCAGGAGGAAAAGAAAATGTCGATACTTTTTACTGTTAGTAACATATCCAATAGAACAGCCAAATGCAACACATATGTTAACCATTTTGTTAAACAAAATATCACAAGAATATAATTTAATCTTTAAATGACTATGAGGTAGAAAATTTACATAAAATTGAAAATCATAAAAGCGAGGTACCTCACAGACGTTTATAATTCGTGGATTAAAAAAAAAAGGTATAAATATACATTTTAGTGTTGAAATAATGTCTGATAAATTCTACGTAATTGTACGTGATTAATTTACGTTCTAAGTATTAAATTTTTAAAGTTACCTCCCTTTTAGATTAGCAATTTTCTAAGCGGCCATTCACATTTTTTTTTGTTTACATCACATCAGCCTATTAGAATTTAGCTTTTTATGTGACATGTGGGGCCGCATAATACTAGTTGGCCATAGGTCCATTTTTTCGCTTTACATGCCCTGAAGATAATTTAAGAAATTCAAGATGTGCAAACGCTGAAATTTGACATTTTCGAGTTTTAAATTTTGATCAGACGTGTCCTGACCAGCAGTCTAACGGATCTCATTTCTATGCTTTTGTTTTTATCGTTATTGCTTTTAAGTATTCCATATTATAACAAGATCTGCCTGAGGTAAAACATTGTAAAAACCTGGACGCAAATTTACCGTGGATGGTGTCCTTTCGAAACATTTTCACCTTAGTAAAAGGCTTTCATTTTAATTAAAGTAGCATTTATTAAAATCGAAATTATTATCAGAATCATTAAAGTGATCGACTAAAGCACTGAGTGTGATGTTTCTTTTTTTTTTGAGGGTTCTTTTTGGTATTCGTGCCTACTAACTGAGGCACGGTGGAGTAATGGATATCGGCTCGGATTGAGGAATCGGAGAGACGAGTTCGAATTCCATTCGAATCCATTATATTCACTTACGTGCTAATACCCTTGGGAAAGGTATGAATCCTCTTCTACCCCCACAACTATGGGTAAATAGCAGGACAGACCGGGTTCTATAACCTTGGAGGCAACTGGTCTACACCAAAAATAAATGGCAACCTACTGCGGAAAATAATCTGCCTCGTCAGTCATGTATCGAAAATACATGATCCCCTAAGTATGTATCATGCATGGCACATAACTAAGTGATTGCCTATTGAGTAGGAGGAGAAGAAGAAAGAAGAAAAAAATAATGAAAGCGCGGTGGAGCAGTTTAGATTGAGGAATCGGAGAGCCGGGTTCGAATTCCATTCACTTACGCGCAAATACCCTTTGGAAGGGTACGAATTCATTTCTTCTCTCTTCCCCAGCTATTGGTAAAATAGCAGAGAAGACTAAATCCTATAGCCTTGAATGGCCACCTGTCTAGAAGAAAGACAACACTGAACCTCCAACTATTGTTAAACAGCATCACCAACCCGCTATTAACCAAGCGTGGTGAATACGGATATACCCCTAAAGACATGACCAATCAGGGAGGGGTTCCCTCAAGGAGTGAGGAGGCCCTTAAACTGGATCTTTTCTAATGAGCTGGTACCTTTTTTTTTATAGCAGTAGTAGTAAAAAGGCACGGTGGAATAATGGATAACGACTTGGGTTAAGGAATCGGAGAGCCGAGTTCGAATTCCAGTCGAATCCATTACATTCACTTACGTACTAATACCCTGGGGAATTCTCTTCTTCTCCACTCACCTATCGGCAAATAGCAGGATGCCTCGTCAGTCATGTATTGAAAGATACATGATCGCCTACACATGTATCAAGCACGGCACATAACTGAGTAAAAAAGAGAAAATAACATAGCAAGCTGGCTCAAAATGAATGCAAAATTCAAACATCACAGAGTTGGAACGGTCATAAACTAGGAACTGCATCAACAACTTGGTTCGATCACGTAAACATGAGCAAAACCCAGACACTTTCTATAAAAAAAAGTACAAAGAACAAAAGAAAAAAAAACAAAAAAAACTGAGTCCCAGATCAGATTGTCTAGTAATAACCAGCAAGAGTTATTCCCCTTGCATTCGAATAATTACGGCTAAGGTTATCTCCCTTAGATTCACTGTCTTTGTCTTGTCAGGTTTTCGTTACAATATTGACTTATAAAACCTGGTCACTTATGACCAAGGATTTGCTATTTATAGTCTCTTTAAAAAGTACAATTTGTTCCCCCAATGCAAGGACCAAGTGTCAGTCGATGTTACTGAATGAGGTTTTTGCAAAAGCGTAAGAGAAGGATGTGCATGTTATAAGGATATGCAGGATAGATAGCGTTTGACCTTGAAGAAGTTAATAGCATATTGATCTGTGAAGTATATTATTATGAATTGATAAAAAGGACATCAGTGGTACGCAGTTATCAATAACATAAGTAAAATTACAAGCTTGACATTTGGAAATAAAAATTAAAGTACAAATATCTTTTTACACTATTTACATTGTTTGGACTATTGCCTTCATCTGTATTGCCTTATTCACAACGTTTCGGATATTGTATACTCTGACCTTCTTCATTTGATATTTGTAGGAATTTTCGAACCGAATGTAGATTGTTCTAATTCCACGTGCTATGCCTTTGGATATCTCAGTTTTATTTAATTTTTGTTCTCGCTGCTGTAACTCTTTGAGTCAAGTCACTTTTGTGTCAATCAACCAACGCTTTTATTCACTGGGCTATGTTTCCCTAAAATTCACTCACTAATGTTCCCAACGCTTTTATCGACTGGGCCATATATCCGTGGGAACATTAGTAGGTGAATTTTTGGGACACATAGCCCAGTGAATAAAAGTGTTGATTGATTGATCCAAAAGTGACTTATCCCAACGAGTTGTGATTTCAATACCTGGCCACAGCAGAGGGAGCAAAAACTTGGAGTGTTGAGTTACCAAGAGGAATTTACTGAAACAAAGATATCCGGCACGTGGAATTAGAACACTCTACCCCCGTGGATTAACTATCCCAACTAATATAATCTGAAGAAAACCGTAGCGTACAACAGCCGAAACGTCGTGAATATGGCAATAAAAATGGGGACAACAGTCAGAACAATGTGAATAGAGTAAATAGTTACAATATCTCATCTCAGAAATATAGACAAATGTACAGATAACTGTTTAAGTCAGGGATCGATTTGACACTGTATTTATATTATGAACAGGATCCCCATTTTTAAATAATGAAAAATTGATATTTTTCGATTCTGACAAATGTCGTGGGTAGAAGAATGTCTGATGGATGCTAATGTACAAAAATTGGTAAAATATTCTTCCCTCTTTATTTTTACGAGCGGTAATGTCTCTAAGATATTCAGATGCTGTCAAATGTACAACATTGTTTGTAATTTCCTTCCTATCTCGAGTTTGAGAATACTCGGACGGACACCATTATTATCCCCCCCCACCCGTGCTGTAAGTGGAACTGTTTCTCTTCATTTTAGATGGCAGAAGTTGCTCAGCTCCGGGGATTACAACCTTGCGTCAGCACCACCTTCCTCATTGGACTAAAGAGGTTGGGTCGGTGTAATACCAATGTCAGCGTGATAGTGGTTGTGGGTTCTGGACAAAAAACAATTTTTGTTCTTGGCCCATATGTATAAGTATACTTATAGCGCTCCTCGCGTTAAAACGACCTTGTGTCGCATCCAGCCTTGGTGGGGAGGCCCGGTAAATATACCAGTATTAGTCACTCAGTCAGAAATAATAGTAACAAAAATAGTTTCACAATTGATAACATCTCTATTTGACCATGTGCCACACTCTACCCATAGAGTACTATTGGACCAAAGTGTGGAGACGAAAGCCGATAAAAAATTGAGGAAAATGCCAGTCATAAAATAATAAATGCCAAAAGGATGTCCTGATATAAATACAAAAATGACTAGATAATTTTCAAAATCTTACTGCTAGTTACCAAAATGTTCTACTAAAATACGAAATACTCTTCATCAAGTATGAATATATAACAGGTGCAGATGCATTATGGAACACAGACTCCACTATCTGCTTAGGCAAAGCAAAAAAGAAAAAAAGAGATTGTTTTACGGCTTATCAACCTCTTGAAGGTTATTTAAAGAGAGAAACATTTTTAGATTGTAATAATATTTTGAAGATAATAACGATTTACAGATACAAGTCCTACTAATTAACCCATACCTAGGGGAGAAGAAGTGAATTCATACCTTCCCCATGGGTGTAGAGATTTTCCAAGCGTAGCTTGGATGTGGCACAAGGCCGAAAGTATGGGGCACCCAGTGAGGATCGAACTCACTACTCATTAGTAATTGTGCTAGCGAGACAAGCTTGCTAACCATTACACCGCCTCGGGGTGCCCCCTTCCCCATGGGTGTAAGTGGAATATAATGAATTCTACTGGAAACAGAACTCTGCTCTCCGATTTCCAATTTGAAGCCATTATCCAATACACCACCCGCACATCCAAGCTTACAGCACTTGGTATTTCCAAACGGTCACCCACCTAGGCACAGATCAGGCTCGACATTGCTTAACTTTGGTGTTTCTTACCATAGTTCTTAGCAACTGCAGCATACAATTTTCTTCTTCTTTCCTTATTAAGTTGATAAATTTCATTTCGTAGTTCCTCTTTGGAAAATTCCATTATCACTACTCTTGCTTTTTGCGGACATTGTTAAATAAAACTTATGAATTGTTCATTCCTGGGGTCAACCGCGGGAAAAAAGATCACGGAAAGCAAAACCGCGGATAATATGAATTACTGTATTCAAGGCATATGACATTCAAATTAATTTTACGCAATCATGAAAATTATATTGATTGATCATTTTTTACAGTTTATCAACCTTGTGCAAGTTATTTACAACCAGAAAATATCTTTAGATTGAAAAAAAATATTTTGGAGATGATAATGATTTACTGATACAAGTCCTGCTAATTAACCCATACCTAGGTTGAGAAGAGGTAGATTTATACCTATCCCAAGGGTATTTGCACGTAAGTGAATATAATGAACGTAACGGAAAATGGAACTCGGTTCTCCGATTTTCAATTCCAAGCTGTTAACCATTTCTTTTAATAAACACCCAAGGAATCATCAATTAACCTTAAAAGCAAAAATTCATGCAAAGATGGCGGATGATAAAATTTTTCGGTATATAACATCTGACATTTTCAAAGTAATGAAAATTAATAATTAAAATTCTCAAATGCTTTGAACCGATAGTTCTCAACATTTATTGAGTAAAAACACCCTTTTCACTGTAAATCAGAATGTCACTTTCAACTTTCCAAGATTATCCGACTTAAAAGGTGTATTCCAAATAATATGCATATAATATTGAAAATCTTTATTCTTTTCCATATTAGTGAAAAATAACCACAACGAAAATAGTAGTCGTAATTCTGAATTACTTTACTCTCGTACTAACGAGATAGAAATACAAAAATACATTTTTTACCCCTAGCCACCCGGTTGACTTCCAATGTCTGCCGGTGGAAGTCCCCTATTATCTAATAAGACCTTCCATTTCTACTCTAGAATGAATTTTTAAGTTTTAAAAATAAAAATATAGATTTTCTTTTCAGTCTGATCTTTTAAAACAATTTATGATCAATCTGACTCTTCTTGAACTATTACGTTAGCCAGAAAGTCATGACTCACATAAGCGGAAAGAAAACAACAAAAGTTTATGGAGCAACGCTAACATTTATTCTTCAAAAATAAAGTCTGTCATTCTCGACAATCTTCAGCCAGTGATCAGCTAGCATCTAAATCTGTCCCAGATACCCAGTTCGTTGGTTTTGAATAATAATAAAAAAAGTCTAATTAAGCTTCCTTACTTAATCCAAAGTATTGAATCACTGGTCGTGGAGCAAGTGTGCCATTGAGCGGAATAGGCCATAGTCACTCGGAGCAGCATTGGGACTGAATAATGGATATAAAGGAATCTCAAGTCTTTCAATTTCTCCTGAGTCAACCTGGCAGTGTATGGTCCGACTGACCAAAGCAGGATACACCTTCTTTAGTTTGTCGTACACGCAGTCTAACTGCTGGCAATATAGTTTAGTGTTGATGGCGCGACTGCGTGGAACAAGCTCGAAATGTAGTTTTCCTTGACAGAAATCAATATTTTTTTTTGTTTTCTTTCCATTTCCTAAGTGAGTCAGGGCTTTATGGCCAACCTAGTATTTTTTTCACATTCCAAGCAACGAACAAGAAGATCTTTACATAAGTTTTTACCATGATTAATACAATCTTTACAGCCATGTGATTGTAAATCACGCATAGATGACCAAAACCAGAAACTCGTTGTACTTACTCGACAGACGGACTCAGAATCTATTTGACTAATCAGCAAAATTTGATTTGACTTGTCACTTGCTAAATATTAAAGAAAAACATTTTGTGGGGTTCAAACTCGGAGTGCCTGGAGAATCTGATACTCACGGGTCGAATAGATGGAAAAAGAGACAAGGGAAAACAACGCAAGTGGATGACAGAACGTGGTCTGGGGGAGGAATCAGAGGGAAGGAACTTGTTGAGAGTTGTAACGGATAGAGGGAGGTGAAGATATATATTTATATATATATATAAATCGGTCTTGTTTGTTTTCTTTTACATTTCTTATGGTTGGACTCATCTTGAGCCCGCCATGTTTGTAGTGAACTTTATTTCAGGAGACCACACGTGTTCACCACATAACGCGTGATAAACCCACGGTTAGCTACAGTTCTAAAGTGTATAAGAGGAAATAGACGAGACTTGACGAGATCTTCGACTTACTAAAACGGGTGATCGAAAGCAGTTGGTCTTTGTAGCCACTGACCACATTTTAAACAGTTGCTGGCTGTTTTGTGCCTCATCTCGATTCGTATAGGACCACTTTCAACTTGGTGTTATTGGAACGTATAGCCCAACAATGCCTGCTTCATAATGCTGCAGTTTTCTTGTTTCAACGTCTAATTTCCTGAGTTCTTCTAGTTTCCATTTAAATGATGTTGAAACTGGAAATAACTAGGAATGCAATGGTGTCGATTGCATCTATTCTGTTGATCACATTCAGCTCTGATTTAAGCATTACTTGTATTCGCCACTTGTACTCTTTGCAAATTTCTCTTTCAAGGTGATTCCAGTGATGATTACCGCACTGGGATCAATCCTATTAAAACTGTACGACTTCCTTGGCCAGCTTGGGTTACTATACTAACTTAGGGTCATCCAAAAATCGGCTCTTTTGGGCACTGCGTATACTCTGACAAGTTCCTTGCGCGCAAATACACTTGAGAACAGTATGAATCCATCTCTCCGCCCCAGATATGGGTTAAATAGTAGGACTTCTATCTAGAAAAATCATTGTGATTTTTAAAAAAAATTCAATATTCACTCGCAAAAATAGATTTGTTTTTACAATCTAAAATATAGTGATTTTCTAAGAGCACCTTATATCTGGCACAATGTCGAAAGTTGGGTGCATTCATATTTATGATTGTTATTGCATTATTTTTTATAAAAAGTTGTTAAGCTCAAATATCTAAAGATATGATAAGGGAATGTCTACAGATATTTTATTGACGTAGAGGTCGCCATGAGCTTATAAAGTCATGAACTGAATAATTAAAATTCATCAGAAAATTCAAATAGGAAAACTGTGAAATTTTCTCAGGTTGTTCTATAAATAAAAATAATAATAACATTGACTGAAAATATTGAAATTGATATAGATGACTGCCATCCTAAATCTAGACCAAGAAGTCACATACAAATACCTTCGTGTAAATGAAGGAGATGGAATTCGAGACGCAAAGATGAAAGAGAAATTCGAAAAGAGTACAAGAAGCGAATACAATTGGTGCTTAAATTAGAACTGAATGCAACCAGCAGAATAAATACAATCAACACTATTGCATTCTTTTTTTATTATTGCCAGTTTCATCATCATTATATGGAAAATAGAAGAACTAAAGAAATTAGGTCATGAATTTGATGACAACTGAAAAATTTGCAACAATTACACTGCTCAACAAAAAAGAATTTTTTGAAATGGTGTCGGGACGCCAAACATCACTTTTAGCTTATTTGAGATCGCTGAATCTGTAAATAACCTTACTTTTTTTTCTTTTTAGTTATGTGGCACCATGCATAAGTTGGCAGGCTGAAGAGAAATATTCATAAATATATGATTTGTTTTTTACTGTTTGTCAACCATTTGGTAATTATTTAGAGCTGAAAAATATTTGGGTTTTGAGAATAATTTTTTAATTGCGTTCAAGCGATCTGGGAGAAAGAAAGAAAAGAAGAGGAAGAGGAAAGAAAGGAGAAAAATAAATAATACGAAACCAGGTCGTAAGCGAAAACACACACGCTCGACTGGCACATATCAGATGTCAAAAATATCAGGTCAAGCACCTGACCTACTTCCGTGTCCGCGGAGGATGGAAGTTTGTTATCAATTTGGTTGAAGAAATAAAGTTTAGAGACAATGGAAAAAATATGATAGGTAACAGGTAGGAAGTTTATCTAAGGATATACAGGCAATCCATTAATACGAGAACGCAGACGATTCCAGGATTGAGGGTAGGGCCACACAAGATGATGATCAGAAAATGCTTTTTTTGAGATAATTAAGATTTTTGTTGTCAAGCTCCGAGCGAAGGGAAAAAGTGAAATATTTTTATTAGTTCACGTTAACGCCACCCAGTCTGGGAAATACCTTTCTTAGATCGTATCCAATTAGCGATAAAATGTTTGACAAATACCGCGTGTAAAAGAAACCGGGATCGTCATTTCGGTCGCGTACGAAAGGGACAATTTAAATTTTTGTTTCTTTGAGCAAGGTGTTTCTTCCCCCAGAACAAAGCCACGGATTGTCCACGCCCGATTAAAGACGTCACGAAGGAAGGAGGAAAGATACCGACCAGAGTCTCATTGGCCGAAGGCGGTCACATGATACATGAGGGAGGAGGAGAGACACACGACCAGGACCCCATTGGCCGAGAGCGGTCACATGATGTGCGAGGGAGGAGGAAAGATGCCCGACCAGGACCCCATTGGTCGAGAGCGGTCACCTGACATACGAAGGACCAGGGGAAGCGGGTATACGCCCCCCAGAGGCACAGTAAGGAAGTAGGAGTGAAAGTAACTTACCGAAAATGGAAAATCCCTAATCAGAAATAATACGTCTTTAGAATTATCAAGAAAACCCTGGCGCCGACAGACCCACCCCAGTTTTTGACTGCGTCAATAAAAGCAGGACCCCAACTCGGACGTCGAGGGAGTTTGAGCGCGGGCTGCGGGCCCGGTTCATTCGCCCCCTTGCGGGCAAGAGAAGCCGAAGTGAAGCAGCCCGTTTGGCCTAAGTGGAGAAGTTGGGATCAAACCAAGCCGAAGTGAATAAGCTCGTCCAACCGAAGCCGAAGAGAAGAAGTTAATTCGCGCACTGACGGCAGAGATGAGTGAACAATAATTCAGACTCTGAAGAGAGGGTTAGTGGCAGCCACGGACGGCGAGAGAAATCAGCCGGGAACGACAGGTAGAGATCAGCGCCCAGTGTCGAAACCAAACCACACCCCGAAATGCAAATTTCTAGAGAGCAGGCAACTCGAAGCCTTAAAGTTGTATGGTAGAAGCTTGGTGCCACGGTCCACAGAACGGGTCGGGAGGTAGGAATAATCTTGTGTAACGAACAATTAGATATAAAAAGTTGTTACCTTTTTCTTCAATATTTTTGACCTTGTGAGCTTTTATTTTTCTTGTGTGTTATCACCCCCGTTGGACTCAGCTTGCATACGGCCCAATCCCTGTTTGATCCCTTCTGTCTAAGATCTAATCACAACGTGGGTAGGCAGACCGGAGATCAGTGCAGTTACCCTGGTAACCAGGCGTTGGAAGCGGGTTGGGAACGACGAGGCTGGTATTCATCTAACCAAAGGGTTAGAACGTCACACTTGGAGCAGCGAGGAGCGAACAGCTGGCCCCGCGAACGGGATCGAACGACACAGTCGACGCTGCGACTAGGGGGGACGACGTCACAGTTAGCTACCGTTTTTGCTGTACAGAAATGCCTCATTTTTGGAAAAAAAAAACATTTTTTTTCATTTGTTTTCTGTATATATGATATTGACCGATGGCAATATTTCTCAAAATAAAATCGTAAAAATCTCTCAATTTGTATTTAAACCAACAAATATTGGATTGCTTATTGAGAAATACTATTTTTGTAAAAAAAAAAAAAAAGAAAAAATACCCTAAGTCTTTAAAAATAACACGACTGAATATATCAAGAACAACAATTATTTTCATCAAATCATTTAATAAATTAACAGCAGAAATAAAACCTTCGTGAACATAAGAACAATGGTAAAAAAAATTTCTTTCTTGATTGTCTGTCATGTTCAATGTTATTTAAGTCCCATTTGATACTTCAGCAGTATCATGTACAATGCAATAGGTGCATTCAATTGGGATGTCTTTTAGTTGGAGTTTCTTTCCATCCGTGAAAACAAAATGCTCTCAATGTGTTTGGTTTTCTTCCGGAGTGAAGGGATAAAAATGATGGGATGAATTTATTACTATCAAACAGAATGTTTTATGCTTTCAATTTTGATGTCAACTTAATTATCAGGTTTACTAAAGTGTATTACTGATAAAGTTTATCAGTTAATTTGAATTTTGGCGAAAAATTGGAAAAATTCGGTACTTTTATTTTAAAATTGTTCACTCAAAAACATTTTTTCTCTTATAAAAATAGTTTATTTCAGGTGGTTGACATAAATTGCTCGGCCTACCAGAAAATTGATAGGTTTCTACGACCTTTATTAATTAAATTTTGCGATCAGCCAAGATCATAAATTGATCTTTTTTTCCAAAAATGAGCAATTTAAGTACACCAAAAATGGTAGCTAACCATGAAAAACTAAGTTCATTTTCGGAATCAGCACCATCAAATTGGCTAAAAAACGTGTTTTGTTTCTTGGCACTAAAAAAACGTGTTGACCAGTGTTATTGACAACGAAATTGTCCGTATATTTTGAGCAGTAGGAGTCACTGACAAGCAAGCTTTGCATTCATTTTTGGAGCGTCCCAAAGCATTTATCAATATAGTAATTAAGAACTTCTCTGTTGATTTCCATAAATCCTATATAATGATTGTGTTGCTAGAAGTCGAAAAGAAATATCGAATATAAAAATATGAGGCACCCGATCGGATTGAATTCATTATACCATAGTATTACTTTTCGAGCCTGAGATTTACGCGGGTGTCACAAGAGGAAGATAAATTTAGTAAAAGATATAAAAGTATTTCGCGTTTTACACAAATCTGGAGAATTGTCTTGAGTATTAAAAATGTCCCTCGAAGCGTGTACTCATTTTTGGTGGTATCCTCTGTATTGTATTGCACTGTGTTCACGTGCAAATAAACAAACAAATAAAAGAAAAAGACCACAAAACAAAAATAAAACAAAGAATGACAAGAATCTACACATGATATATCAATAAATCAGAATCTGTCGCAGGGTCTCAAACACGCAGCCCTTGAACTACTTTTCTGTATCCCATGGGGAGCCACTTTTGTGGCCAAAATTTTACTCCAATAAGTTTATTAAATTTATTCCTCGCCCCTCCGATAGTTTTGCAGTGATGAGCTTGACCTAAACACTAATTTCAAACAGACAGTCAATTAATTTTAAGATTAGCAAGGTCTGTTTTAGTTCCTTTCTAGGGTAGGGAAGGCAACTCGACCTCTCTCCTACCACATATTCTTTATCAGTTACCTGCCGAGAGAGTACAAATATAATTTGAAGCAATATCAATCTTTCTTTCTTTCTTTCTTTCTTTCTTTCTTTCTTTCTTTCTTTCTTTCTTTCTTTCTTTCTTTCTTTCTCTCTCTCTCTCTCTATATATATATATATATATATATATATATATATATATATATATATATATATATGTGCATGTGTGTGTATCCTCTCTCTCTCTCACTCATTTTTAAAAAAATTTATAAATAAATAAATTTGACAACTCATATCATGGAAAGCTGAGGATCTTTTGTGTTAATTAACCCCAAATAATTAAAAGTTACTTATCGCAAATATTAATTCACCCCAGGAAATTATAAATTTTAGATCAAAGTTTTTTTTTTACTAAATTTTTGGCACCCTTTTGAAATTATAAATTTCAAATCAAAGTTTTTTTTCCTAAATTTTTGGCATTCTTTTTAAATTATAAATTTTAAATCAAAGTTTTTTTTCCCTAAATTTTTGGCACTCTTTTTAAATTATAAATTTTAAATCAAAAGTTTTTTAGCTTCCCTTGTAACTACTTCAACCCTCAGAATTAAAAATGATCAAATATCGTGGACTTATTCACATTTCGTAAGTGTAAATGATATTCGAGGTACTTACAAGTAATTTTTTGCAATTAAAAAAAAAAAATTAAATCTGTTTTTGCCTTGTTTATCGTGGTGAGCGCGAACGTTAACCACACAATTAGAAACAGCGCACCCGAGTCGCCCACATTTAGGGCGATCGCAAAGGTCATCCCAAACGGAGTTCAATGGAAGGGCCTCGCTCTGGGAGAATTTCGTGTGAATTTTAGTAAATGTAAATTCTTTTTATTTTGGGGTGAATTAACAGAAAAGATTCAACGCTGATTCCCATTCCTGAAAAATACCACATCCTTGAATGCGATGCGAAGTAATTTTTAATTCGAGAAAATACGCTTCTACTAGCGGCACCTCCTCTAGAGTTATTGCCCTCCCCTGGAATTGATACCTACTCTTTGGTAATATCTTAGTGACGACCTGATTCTGGCCGGGAATACCTATACCTCAGCATAAACGAACCTTTTGAGTTTTTAAATTTGAGACTACTGATCTATCACATGAGCACAGGACAGGATTACCTCCCTTGAAACACGAACAACAACTGCTGTTATTGCCTTCGTGAGTTGTGTCTCTTGAGAAGTATTTAAATATACACTTCTCTGATTACATATGTCTCGTTTGAGATGATTGAAGTTTTGTTGAGAGGTCCTTAGAGATTGCGGTAAAGGTTTCCCTTTCAACAAAAATAAAGGGTCTTTAAGAAAACAACTAAATCAGTCAACTTCATTCTGTAGTAAAACCTACTTTTTTGAAAACATTTTGCATATATGTGTTTTTTTTTTAATTAAATTAAAATAATTAGACAATACTAAATGTAGGTACATCAATAAGGTAGCAGGCTAATTTATTTTACACACCAAATATTTGTTTATCAACATAATCTCTTTACATGTTATTGCACTTAATTCAGTGGTGAATATTAATGATTAACTATTTGTATTTCAAGTCCAGCCTTGAGAGCTAAAAAAAAAAAAAAAAAAATGAATGCCCCAGGTTTACTATTAAAAGATTTTTAATTATATATAATGTGGCAGAAATTACTATCTCATATGCTTTATGCATAATTAAATGCTTGCACCTCAACTAAATACCACGTTTTGGTTAAATCCACTTGATTATATTAAAACAAATATAGTTTTGAAAAAGGATGATGCATTGTTAAATACAGAAATTCACAAAAATTAATTTTAAGTGAAAGAGAAAAAATAGATTAACGAGAAATAATTCCAACGACAAAAAAAGAAAAAAAAAAAAGAAAAGAAATTTATGATGTTTTAAAGTCGTACTGAAATCCCTCCAATTTTCGTGTGATATTTTCGGTCCTTTCAGATTTCAAACTAAAGTTATGTTCAGGTTGTTGTAACTACACATGCGCACGAAGAAGAACGGACTCTGGAATTTGAAACTTTTAAACTTATTTTTTTAACCTGCTTGCTGTCCACAACAGCACACTTCGATGACGACGACGACAATAATAATAATAATAATAATAAATGTTCGATCTCAACCAAAGGCCAAAATTCTGTATGCAGAAATCCGGCGTAGCCATCTGTCTGTAAACACACAAATTTAACGATTGAAATTTCTGTTTCTCACTAATTTTTATTTTCATTTTTTTTTAAGCCTCAACTTGAATTTAACTGAGAAAAGCAAATACTTAAACTTTGTAGTGAAGCTAATCTCGACGCTTTAGTGAATTTGAAATTCATTAAGTGCTACATTCGTATATTAATGAAGTTTTAAATTTAAATAAAAATGCTTTAGTAATATCACTTGAAATTTGCAGTATCAGAAAAATACAACAAATTCAAATTTTCAAGTTTACATAAGGCACTTCTTTATAAGAAACTATAATCAAATTTAACTAAATCTTAATTAACTTTACAACTGACGTCAATGTGGCTGAAGCAATAAAAAGAAAAGTGAAAACAATCATCAAAGTGAAAAGTTCAATCATCAGTTCAGTCGTCCATAAGTGGACATTATCAAACCAAAGTTGTCGATTCTCTTAACAGCGAAGTTATTGAGTTATTGAGTTAATATTTTTATATGACCGTCCATTTAAATACTCTTGACTTGATAATTGATATGATTGGCTTTATTAAGCTTTGTAATATTTAGCAGCTCATTGATAAAGTTATTGTCGCTGATGTGTTTGTTAGTCATAAGTCACGTGATGTGATTCTAGAATGTAGCGAGACTTTTGAAGTAATTTTGTGGAAAAAAACAAAAAACAAAACATAAACTTAAGCCAAAAGACTTATGTTATTTGATACTGTATTCAATAATTCTACTAATTCTGAGCGTCTAGTTACATTAAAATGTCTTTCTCTTCTATTTATTAGATCCAAACATAAACAATTTGAGCAATTCCATTACTAGTTCCTGCGCAAAATTAAGCAATCCAAATGCTGGACTAAAATCTGATTTGCTTATGTAAGATGTATTTAGAATTCATCCAAGCAAGTTTTTATAACACCGATAATGTCTATTTAACTTTTTATATCGTCTTTCCAACTTCTGACTGAGGTGTATTCCAAGAGAATTAAATATGTTAACCTCTCCAGAGTTCATTTTATACATTCGAGTACTTTCGACCGTCACTTAAATCGTTACCAAAAATTACGAGTGATCAATATTTTAAGCAAAATTTTCTTTGACAAATTCCGCTATTTTTATATTGCTGGAATTAGTTAAAGATAGTAATGATTTCTCTGGTTGTCAACCGTTTAAAAGTTGACAACTTCTTATTTAGAAAGTTGTAGATTGGCTCCATTTGTGTATAAATATTTTACCACCAGGAAATTTAATGTTATATGAAAAAAAGAAGAAGAGGAAAGCGAGGATTATTGGCCCAGTGTATTGATAGTTATAACATTTATATATGTTGTCTCCAAGAAATCAAAATCAAAGAAGGACTTGATATTAATATTGGAGTTTAGCAGCATAACTTCTATGAATTAAATAAATGAATATAGATACAAGCAACCATATATGCGTGCGATCACTTGAATATATATATATATATATATATATATATATATATATATATATATATATATATATATATATATATATATAATTATCTATTTAAAAATATTTTTAAATAAATGATTATATTTAGGCTCTACTTTGGTATCGAGCACTGTTTTTTAAAAATAATAACAAAAAATACTAAAGAACTTTGTATTATTTACCTAACGAGTTCTCTCTCTCTCTCTCTCTCTCTCTCTCTCTCTCTATATATATATATATATATATATATATATATATATATACACACACACACACATTTATATATAACACATGACATGATGAGATTGCGGTTATATACACCACAGGGGATTCTACGGAGTTTAATAGATAGATAGATAGATAGATAGATAGATAGATAGATAGATAGATAGATAGATGTGATATGATATAAAATATCCGAACAAAGAAAAAAATCGTTAACATGGCAACCTTGCTACTTAAAGTCACTATAGTTAATAATAAAAAAAATTGACAGCTACTAGAATTTAAAATACATTATATATTCTTTTTAATACTACTGTTTCTTGGTCTTATCCAACTCTGTCTATTGAACTTTTCAGTTATATATATATATATATATATATATATATATATATATATATATATATATATATATATATATATATATATATATATATATATCAATGAGTAAATGAATTCACAACGTCTGGAATTTTGAACACAAGTTTAGTTGTGCGATAGGGGACATAATTGTGTATGTCCTATTTATGATTACAGTTACTTCCCCTTATCCAACCACAGTCATCGCTGTTAACATCAACAATATTTTTGTTAAATCTATTTCTCTCCTCCGAAATACAATCTTAGCTTTAAATATATAATGAAATAATGATCTATTTTCATAAGAAAGCTGTATTTATATATATTAATAACAATATTTTATATATTAATATCATAAATTCTAGGTTTTGCTGTTTCGATTTTCTGATTAATCCTAATTCTTAAGTAAACTCCTTACGAGTTCTTCGAATTTTAAATACCCATAGAAATTCCCCAATTGAATTGTGAAATATTTGAGGTTAGCAACGATGACAAAATATTGCAATAACAATTATAAATATGAATGCATTTGATTATTTATGTAAGATATTATATATCTTCTCCATCTCTTTCTTTCTTCTCCCTGAAACCAAACAGACTTCATGTCTTTTCTATCTTTTCTTTATTTATGAGGCATTGGCAGGGAATAACGTCCGTGTGAACTAAACTAAAGAACAAGCAAAATTAGAAAAGGATAGTTAATGAAAAATAAATAAATAAAAGCAGTTATATTTTAGAAGACAAAAAAATATTGTTATTTTTTTTTTATTATTTCGCAATTTTTAAAAATTAAACTAGAATTCTTCCATCTGAAATATAGTATATGTTATATTAAATTTAGCTTAGTTTGACACAAGGCTATACGAATGCAGCTCCTAATGAATATCAAACTCAATAAAACGTTGAGAATAGCTTAGTGACGGTCGGTTCACGATAAAGTCTATTTATTTGTTTTTCTCAGTCAAATTCTAGTTTAGATGTTAAAAAAATAAAAATGAAAATAAAAACTAATGAGAAGCAGAAATGTCAATCGCTAAATTTGTGTGTTTGTGCATGTCTACATCGGATTTCTGCATACAGAATTTTGACCTTTGGTTGAGATCGAACATCAATTATTATTATTATTATTATTATTATTATTATTATTATTATTATTGGTTAAAGGTGAGCTGTTGTAGACAGCAAACAGGCTAAAAAAAATAAGTTTAAAAGTTTAAAATTCTTCTTCGTGCGCATGCGTAGTTACAACAACGTAAGCATGACTTTACTCCGATGAAATCTGAAAGGAAGAAAGTATCATACGAGGGATTTCAGTACAATTTTAAAACATCATTATTTTTTTTTGTCGTTGAAATTATTTCTCGTTAGTTTATTTTTTTCTCCTTCTTTTAAAATTAATTTTAATGAATTTCTGAATTTAACAATGCATTATCTTGTTTTTAAACTATATTTGTTTTAATATAATCAAGGGAATTTAACCAAAACGTTGTATTTAGTTGAGGTGCAAGCATTTAATTATTCATATGTGAAAGCATATGAAATGGTAATTTCTGCCACATTATATATAATTAAAAATCTTTTAATAGTAAACGGGGTGGGCATTAATTTCTGTCAAGGCTTGACTTGAAGCACAAATAATTACAATTCTATATCATTAATATTCACCACTGAATTAAGTGCAATAATGTGTAAAGAGATTATATTGATAAACAAATATTTGGTGTGTAAAACAAATTAGACTGATATCTTATTGATTCACCCTCATTTCGTATTGTCTAATTATTTCGGAATGAAGTTGACTGATTTAGTCATTACGAGCACGTTTCACCCTCAATAAGCTGTACGGTCAATGCCAGAATATAGATCAACTACTAGGCTCAGTGCCTCCAGATGACCCGAGCCTGGCAAATCATCTTATATTCTGACTTTGTCTGTCCAGGTCAATGGGAGAGGAACGGGCTTGTAACATTTTAACAACTTTTCAACCAAAAAAAGTAACGTTTCATTAAAACAGAGGAGAGCCTAGGGTTTCTCCATATATATTCTTTAGGTACTGTGAATAGATTGCCCGTTACCCAATTTAAATTTTAATAAAAATATCTTGTTATCGTAATATTGGCGGTGTTATATATTATACTTGGATTACAGTTTTGGGATTCGAAAAAAATATATTTGGCATTTAAAATAAACGGGATATATATATATATATATATATATATATATATATATATATATATATATATATGAACCCCGTTTATGTAAAAATATATACGTAAAAAAAAACAAAAAATAAAAAAAAAGTTATTTTAGAGTTGTGGATATTGATTTTTTTATATTAAGCATAAAGGGAGATTACTGGTTCATTTACAAAAAACAAAACAAAACAAAACAAACACACACACACACACACACACACACACACACACACACACACACACACACAAAAAAAAAAAAAAAAAAAAACAGACCATAATTTACATTAAAAATTAATGTGGACCAACGTATTTGAGCAGATATTTATTTTTATGCCTACATGTAACAATCAATTCATTTCTCTTGTTTAATAAGCTTAGATCATTTAAGTGCTTTAAGAAAACTAATTTTTCAACAAAACATAAATTACATCTATCGTCTTTTCCATTGTAAGATTTGGTTTTAGTTCTAGTATCCCAAGTAATAATAGGTGTATTACCACCAATCTTTAATTGCCAGAAATGTTCAGAGACAGCAGTGTTGTTTATGTATTTTATATTTCCTAAAAACTATTCGATATTTCCAAGGATTTTCAGTGGCAGCAAAATAAAATTTTACATCGTTAACAGGATGTTTACTAGCTCGGAATACAATATTATACATTGTAATATTGTATATATAGATAATATTATCAGTAACCGTTTCGTTTTTCTCAGACAAAATAACAGGTGAAATGTAAATTATTCGTTGACGCTTTAAATGACCGGGACAGTAGGATATCATCACCAGTGGTGACATACGCTAGTTCTATCCCAACTTCGCCAAATATCCCCCATTGCCAGTAAGACCTAGCATGATATCTAGACGATCATTTTGGACAGAAGATCTTTTCAGTATGTTAGATTATGTAATGATTGGCATAAAATATATACAGAACATTTCAAAACGTATAAAGATAAACGTACATACACATAGCAGTTTTCGTTATGCAACGGAAAACTTCAAATTATTTAAAATCCTTGATGATAACGAATATCTGATATCATAAATTGTCCATCTTTTGCAACCGTGGTCCTAGATTACATCAAGTCAAGAAGCTGTGCCTTTTGGATTCTCTTTCTTTAAAACAGTCATTGATTGTTAATTTTAATTAATTTGTTTACCCATTTACAGTAAAGAAATCATCATGACAATGTTATTATTATATAATTTCATTGTCTGCAATGTTATCAAAGATATTTTCCATTTCTTCGAGCCAAAGAATGCATAAAAACATTATTATTGTACATTGACACATTCATTAACCGGGACAGTTAGAAATCATCACCAGGAGTAATTCAAGCAATTTAAAATAAAGTTTTACTCCAAACCCAGCCTATCTAAGTCAAGTTGGAACCAACTGCCGACTCGCCAATTGTACACACTTTTTTATCGAACAAAAAGAGAAATGCTTTTTCAAATAATTAATATAAATCATTCGACTTTTTTTTTAGTTTTACAGATTTTACAAAAACGTGGTTAAGGAAAGTGCAACATTGGGTTTTATTATGAAGGCCAGACCATCATTCACATGCCCGTTTCTCGATTGCTAGACTAAATCGGTTTGTTGATGCTGATACGAGATGAGTCAGGTCCCTCACCACGCATGGATGTGGTTTATGCCTGTTAACCGAATCAGAATCATTAGTCGGAAAGATGTGTCGATGAGAATGCCAGGAATAAAATTAGGCAGCCAACAGAGAACCTCTGTGCGTAGATGGAGTGATACGCAAAGACAGAAGCGAATACTCGGGCGTGTCTGTGGTAATGGCTTCGTCTTTCTAAAGGTAGGAACAGAAATTCAGGTGAAGTAGATAAAGGTAAGTAAATAATAAAGAAAGAAAGAAAGAAAGAAAGAAAGAAAGAAAGAAGAAAAGTATGTAGATAGAGGCCAACCAATCAAGAGTTAGGAATTATTTTGTTTGGTGAACGGATACTTTAGTAGACACGTTTAGCGTAGGCTACACGATATTAACGCGATTGCATAATGTTCGCTCCTGAGGAAGCGTTCCGTTCGGATGTTGATGATGACGTCAGCAAAATGCCCAAAATAATATACATTGAAATTTCACCCAAGTAAATACGTTAACTTGTGTTTTATTTATTTATATTGGTTGTTGATATAAGGAATAATCGTAAAAATGAACAGTAACTCAATGAAAGACCCTTCATCTGGGTAGAAATTCGGAAAAGCCGCCACGCCTTGAAACAGCACTATAGAGAGTTTAATCCTCGCAAGGTACCATACTGATTAAATTTCAATCCTCGCAAGGTACTGTACTGATTAAATTTCAATTCTCGCAAGGTACCATACTGAGTAAATTTCAATCCTCGCAAGGTACTGTACTGATTAAATTTCAATTCTTGTAAGGTACCATACTGATTAAATTTCAATTCTCGCAAGGTACCATAATGATTAAATTTCAATCCTCACAAGGTACTGTACTGATTAAATTTCAATTCTCGCAAGGTACCATACTGATTAAGTTTCAATCCTCGCAAGGTACCATATTGATTAAATTTCAATGCTCGCAAGGTACCATATTGATTAAGTTTTGTAAACAATGTGTCTTGCAAAATATTACCAAGGAAACTGTGAAAACGGATTTTGATATTATTGTATTAAAAATATTTTTATATTCATATAAAATTATATATAAAATAAAATAATATATATCTAAAGTTTATTTTTATTATTTGTATACAAACACACACACACACACATATATATATATGTTCATGATATTATTTTTTATGTATACAAAAGAATTACTTAGCTATGTCTACTTAAATTTTAAATATATATATATATATATATATATATATATATATATATATATATATATATATATAATGAAAAACAAACCACTTTTAAGGTACCATTACAATAATTTATTTCACCAAAATCCTTTTTAAAGGAACACAGAACAGTTGAAACAAAATGGCTGTTTTTTTGTTTGATTTTATAACATATTTATGTTATAATTTTCGAATAAATTATATATATATATAATTTATTCGAAAATTATAACATATATATGTTATAAAATCACAAAAAAAACAGCCATTTTGTTTCAACCGTTCTGGTGTCTTATCAACAGTAAAAGGGTAGGACCTAGACGTCAATCTAGTAGCACGCTTAAACTCACGTAGTCCGGGCACCATGGAAAAATATCGTCAGAGCAGTTGCTATGAAAATAGGGAGGCGACGTCACGTCGGTGAGAAAGTGACTGAAGTCGGGATGCCAAGTCAGGATCATTCTTTGGATTTTGTCAACAACCTCGAGATGAATAGCAGGGTCACCAGACCCGATATGGCAGAGGTATTCGATGCACGGACGAATTGTAGACTTGTAAATGTGCAAAATGGACTCTGACAAGAAAAAAACCTTCTGGCACGACACAGTGACCCAACATTCCTTGCAATAGATGCAGCTAGTGATTCAATGTAGTCGTTCCACTTCAAATCAGTTGCTAACGTGATGCCAAAAGGCGCAATGTATTGCTCTTCATGAGTCTAGCATCAGCTATGCTGATGGTGGTGGGCAGAAGAGTTTCTCTATAGTGGTTGGATGAGAGCAGTTTCGTTTTGGAGGCATTAAAATTTAAGAGACATTTCCTGCCCTGGTTAACCACTGATTGGAAGTCCTTTTCAAGAGAATTTGCCAGGTTAACTCTGACAGATTTGCTCTTGAGAGAGGAGTAAATGGTAGTGTCATCATCAGAGGTAACTTTAAATGGTCAACATGAATCGAGGTTACACCAAGATATGTAGAAATAATTAAATGACAATAATGGACTTTCGAAAGAAAAGATAACAGATTGATCAAAAAGGGTGGTTTATTAGTACCTAATGAATAACAAATGCAGTTAAAAATAGAATATGAAGAAATGAAATAAAAGAGTTTACTGGTAAGACATTTAGAATAATAATCATTATAGTCATGGAAGGACCTTCGTTCAACAAAGCTTAAACTGCTGCTGATGATAATGATGATGATAAAAAAAGAAAACGTCCGGGGCTTCGTATATAGTCACAGAGGCATCGTTTGAATGAATAGAGGTATATGAGATTTCCTCATATTCTTTGAAGCTCAAGCCCCAGGGAACCATCCCCCCTGCAGGCTTTAACTCTCCTTCGAGAGGGGTGGGCTGAGTTTATTGACCGGCGCTTGATTAAAATTATTATTATATTTATTAAAAAGCTATCAAACACAGTAATGATATACCACAAGTGTGACTGTCGTGAAATCTTAGATACACTTTTACAGCAGTCAAGGTAAGTTTCGATAAGATGTAGAAGTTTGTCTTCAGCAGCGTAATTCTTAATAGATTTTTGACACTTAGATTTCACGTTTCGTATAAGGGGTTATAATATTTTATTTATAATAAAATTCAGAAATATTGGTAATAGCAAAAATATAGATTTATTTCAGAAAATATACTCAAAACAGTAACACATGGATACATTCAGTACTGTAATTTTAGATCAGTAACTGACAATTTAGTTCTAGTCTGATGAGAAAATACACCCGGTAGCAAGGCTTCTGATCGGGAGATTGAAGGGTTTGAGAAAGTGTCAAACCACTTCTTAATTGCTATTGTTCCCAGGTCTATCTTGGCCTGGGGTGGAGTAATCTGTTAGGGCCCGAGATATGGGCAAATAGTGGACCATAAAATCAAATCAAAAGTACAAAAATACATTTTTATAGTAACAATACCAGCAATATATTTTTATATAAAAAAAATTGCCACTAATACATATTAGTAGTAAAATTACACGCAATACATTTTATAGCAAAATGACCAACAAGACATTTATCTGTATTTGAAGGCATACAATTGCGTTCAAAATATATTTAGTTGAAGCCATAAAATTGTTCAAAATATTTAGATCTCGTCATTAAATAACCCATAGAGATGTTGATATACCACTAAATAAAATCAAACTGACGATTACTCTTTCTGATATCATTCTGAGTATAAATATAACATTCATTGTTCCTGTGTCTTTAACGAACCCACACTGTTTCTGTCCTATTTCCGGGCTCTATTCATCAGAAATAGGATGATAAATTTTATTATGTGGCTCTGATGCAGGTCACATTCGTCTGCATCTGGCTTCTTAAGTCGTTCTATGAAAATGGATCTACTTAGGTCTTCCGGTATATCACCGCTGTTGTATATTTCATTTAAGAAGGATGTGTATCTGTGTTCTATGAATTATGCAAAAGCGTTTGACAAAGTCCGTCACAAAGAACTTTTGGAACTGTTAGGTAACCTTGTGATACCTGGAAAGGATATTAGAAGAATCCAGAACCTATTCTGGCAGCAAACCGTGTCTTCATGCGGATAGAAAATGAATTTAGTAGGTATACAAAATAGTAAGGGGTGTAAGACAAGGATGTATCTTCTCACCGGACTTATTCAACATATACAGTGAGGCTATTCTGAGATAATTAGAAGTCCCACTAGGATTCATTATTGGGGCCACAATTTTAACAACGTAGGATATGCAGATGACACAGTGTTGATAACAGACAGTGAATGTGGGTAATCTTCTCACAGATAAAGAAGTGACTTGAAGAAACAGAAATTTGGTTCTAGAGAAGGATGCTGAGAATACCATGGACCGAATATGCGAGCAACGACGAAGTCTTAGAGAAAGTGACAATAAAAAAGACACTTATAAACATCGGGAAGAGACAGTTGAAATTTCTAGAGCACATAATGAGGAAAGAGGGCTTGGAAAATCTGATACTCGGAGGAGAGATTGCAGACAAGAGGGCCAGGAAAACAACGCATAACCTACTTAGTGAGCTTGAGTAATTGATGGCGGGAGGTTTAGCAGTGATAACAAAAAGACAAATTTTATTAAGCGCTACAAAAGACAGGAAGTTGTGAAGAGCCGTAATCACCAACGTTCTGAAGGGATATGGCATCTAGAAGATGTGTATCCTGATTGTTATATAGATTAAGGATTCAACATAAGACTACCAGATTGTCCTAGTATATTTAACCGCCCCCTCCACGAGGGTTGTATGTGGCACAAGACTGAGTTTAACGTGGGTTATCCGAGCTCGTTGGCTCGGCCCAAAAATGACCGTAGAACCCGCATAAACGGGATCGGGTTGGTCAACCTCCCCGAACGAGGCTCTGTCCGGGTTCCTCTCTGCTCAGAGGCAGAGAGTTCGACCTGCCAGCCGAAAAGATTGTCCTAGTAGATGAAAACGTCGGTTCCCGCGCAGTTGTGGGGTCAAAGAAAAGGTTAGCATCACGAGGAAAAGAATTGGTGGGCCGAGTTCACATTCGATATAAAGCGTATGCATTTTGCACAATGCGCTTGCGAAAGGCATGGATCTAGTTCTCGCAACACGCTTACAGCTTAATAGCTGGTTGAAAAGTAGGCGGAGAAGAGGCTAATTCATACCTCTCCCAAGGGCATTTGTCAAAAGTGACAGCAAAGAACTCGATGCTGAGTCAGCTTTACGCGCCGATAAACCGCATATTCGCAATGACAGAATAAGCTATACGAAATAAATTCTGAAGGTGTCTTGCAGCGCAACAACCATGAACATGGTATGTCGGCCATAATTGTGCGTCTCGTTCCTTATGACAGATTAAGCTATGCGATGTTGCGGTTTTTTTCAATGTAGGTCAATCCTCACTAAATAGATACAACCTGTTGAGGAGTATTTATTCTCAATCTATTTCGATTCTTACTGTGTATCATGTAAGCAAAGACCTTTTATTATTATTATTATTATAAAATAAAGACCTTATTAAACAAAGATCTTATTATTTTTATTACTTTATACGATCTCAAAAATGCCATACATTTTGCTAAGCATCATAACTAAGATGGCGTCTAATTTATTTGGAAGAGTAACAATTCAAGGGGAATAACCCTCGATTCCCAGCTACATTTATTTATATAGTGATTTGGGCACCTCGAGGTGGTGTAATGGTTAGTAAGCTTGTCTCGCTAGAACAGTTACGACTGAGTAGTGAGTTCGATCCTCACTGGGTGCCTCTTACTTTCGGCCTTGTGCCACATCCAAGCTATGCTTGGAAAATCAAGGGCACCTCGAGGTGCTGAAATGGTTAGCAAGCTTGTCTCGCTAGAACAATTACGGCTGAGTAGTGAGTTCAATCCTCTCTGGGTGCCCCTTACCTACGGCCTTTTGCCACATCCAAGCTACGCTTGGAAAATCACTATTTATATAGTTTAGGAATATTGTCTTATATAGTGCAGAAAATAGTTTGAAATTTGCATTTTACTTGGCATTCAACAAGTTGGCATCTATTTGTAAAACTTTTCTTAACTATAACAAGCCTGCCCCCAACACCAGACTAATTAATTTCTTCTGTCTTTACAGTCATATTCTTTGAACAAATATATTGAACGTTCACAACACCTTCAACATTTTATAAATAGTGAAATTCAACCCATAGAAAAACAACTAATTTTCCTAGAAAAATTATCAGACCGCTAGGAGCCAAAGCCTACTAGTCTTTTAATTTGTAGATTCTTGAGATCAAAATTGTGATTGAAATAATCTCTGTTTATGATTAATACATTGGATAAATTATTACGTAAGAGATACTTCTGGTTTTCATACATTTTTTAATTATCTTTAGTTATATTGTCTTTACAGATATATTTTATTTATATCTGAATTTTTACACTCATATGTGCGCGCGTACACACACACACACACACACACACACACGGGCGCGCGCGCACACACACACACACACACACACACACACACACACGGGCGCGCGCACACACACACATATATATGTAAAAATATCATATAGATTATATCCCTAAAAGGACAATATGTATAATTACAAAAGGGAAATTTATCTTAGCTTACATATTTCGTCCTCTAAGGGGCTTTATCAAGTAAGGATTTTATTTTCCGTTGTCCTGATGAATATTCATGACCAAAAGATGTGAAAAGCCAATAACATTTTCGCTCTTGTATATAAATACTTGTCACAAAATAAAATCCTTATTTGCCTTGATGCCTGTTTATATATATATATATATATATATATATATATACGCACGCAGTACTTAATGGAAATTGCTCAATATGATGATCGGAAAAGCGTGAAAACCAAAACCACAAACTAATATCCATACAACTGAAATATATATATATATATATATATATATATATATATATATATATATATATATATATATATGGACTCTTCTGTCGTTATCGACGCATGATTATCCAACGGTATGTTCCGCCTTTGATGCTTTACTTGTGTTTGTGTCTTTGATGACTGAAGGCCAACTAGAGACCCACGCAACATTCCACATGCGGGACAAAGAAGAGCACCTGTTACGAAGGCTGTAGGAATGTTAGAGCAGCGTTTAATAACACGAAGATGTTCAATGTGTCATCTCTCAAATATATTCCTCCACTTGGCACAATCAGAAACCACTTCCTTAAAACCGACAGAATTTAAATTTTGCTTGAATCTTCGTTGAAAAGCTGACAGAAAACGAAGTGGTGAATTACCTACGCAGAAATTTGATTAAAGTTATGAGGGTTTGGCAATAATATATATATATATATATATATATATATATATCTTCTTTTATCAAAGTTCACAAGACCCAAGAGTCACTCAAGGTAGAGTGTTACCATTTGGAAATGCCGTACGAAAGGAAAAGCGTTTTGAATATTAAGCTGAAGTAGACTTTTAGAAGAAACCGGAAAACCAATCCTAAACAGGAAACATGGGAAGACTGGGAAGGAGAGTGAATAGGGGAGACTATCTACTCTTATTTCTTTTTCTCTCCTCCCTCCCCTCTCTCTCTCTCTCTCTATATATATATATATATATATATATATATATATATATGTGTGTGTATCTGCGTGTGTCTGCGTGTGTTTGTGTGTGTCTGCGTGTGTTTGTGTGTGTGTGTCTGCGTGTGTCTGCGTGTGTGTGTCTGCGTGTGTCTGCGTGTGTTTGTGTGTGTCTGCGTGTGTCTGCGTGTGTTTGTGTGTGTGTGTCTGCGTGTGTCTGCGTGTGTCTGCGTGTGTGTGTGTGTGTCTGCGTGTGAACATTTAATTATCTTATTGCCAATCTTGTTATTCCTCAAATTTCATTATTATGAAAAGCACACTTGGTTTCGTTATATATATATATATATATATATATATATATATATATATATATATATATATATATATATATATATATACGCTTTATTGCAGGATATTACATCGAAAACATGTAAAAGAATATATATATATCGTCAATAGTGTTATCATTTGGTTCCATTTTTATTCCTCAAATTTTATTAATAGCTCTATTAAATGAACATTAGTTCATTATCCAACGCCAATTAATTATTAAACAAATCGCAGTTAGTAATTTGTTAGCTACTTTTGGATTTTCAATTACGTCGTTAATTTTAGATAATTAATGTCACTAAACTAAGAAACCTTTCAATCACACGATTAGTTCACACATAAATATCATTCTTTTCTCTTTTATAAAATTTCGCAGACAAGTTTTACAAACGATTAAACTATTGTATTAAATCTACGTAATAAAAAAACAAAAAACAAAACAAACTCTTACTTGAATTCTTGGTATCAATAAATTTCAGAAGGACAGTCATTTGTGCTCGTTAGAAATAAATCAGTTATTACTTATTGTATTTCGTTATTTCGAGAAAGCGTTTTTGTCAGCATCACTTTTCACAAATCGCGTTGCAATAAAAATGTTAAATACTTGACATTATTACAATTGAATGCTTTTCAAGTTCTTTGGGGTCTGGTGCATAACTTAAAAGGGCACGAAGCATATCAAAATGACGATAAAAGAATTCCAAATTGAAATCTTAGCACAATTTTCTTCCGTTTACAATTGTGGCTCAAGAGTTGGTCAAAAAGTATTGCTTGTTTTTTAATTATCACAGATTTAATGATAGAAGCACATCAAACTAAACAAAATGAACACAATTGATCTAAGGCTTCAAATCTAGTTTTTAACATAATTTCTTTTCTTCTCAATGTTTTTAATCAACCATTGAATGGGGACGTGTCTACACGCACCGCAGAAGCTTCTTCACTGCTTTCTTAACAATGTGCAAGTTGCTTTTTCATCACTGGATAATTGGAGAACCGTTATCCTTTGAATATCTTCTTCCCCGAACAGATAGGATCATCCTCTGTTCTCTAATGGAGTCTATCAGCATTCTGGAAACCCACAGAAATACACAAAACTTTGAGTAGCCAAGAGAATGTACTAAAGTGCAGGCATTTTCTTCTTTTTCTTTATTCCGCTTGACTCATTGGGGAACATAGGGCCACAACAACACCTCTCTAACGGACGCTTTTTCGGGCGATCCTCTTCAGCTCGGCCCATGTCGTGCTAGTTGCTTTCACCTTTACGTCAACATTTCTGCGCCAAGTCTGTTTTGGTCGACCCACTTTTCGCTTCCCTTGTGGATTCCAGTCAATGGCCTGCCTGGTGACACTAGAAGCAGGCTTGCGGAATACGTGGCCTATCCATCCCCATTTAAGTTTCTTGATGTCAATCTCGATTGGGGTCTGTCTGGTCCTGTCCCACAGTTGGTCGGTAGAGACGACTTCCGGCCACTTGATATTGAGGCATGGCCATAGCTTATTTCAAGGCTTTCACAGAGTTTTATAAATGTCATCTGTAATGAAGGCATCAGCATGTTTGTGCAGCGGCTGCCATTATGTTCTTTTGAAAGTTTCATAAGTTTGGGTTTTATTAAAATTCTAAAAATAGTTATTTATAAAAATGACAATAATAGCAGTGTAAAAAAACCGTCCTTTTGACAGACCATTTTTTTGTGGTTACATTTGTTAAACATTGCCAAAAAAAAAAAAAAACACCCAAGAATCATTATACTACAAACATTCTTTTAGATTATGATTATTTTAAAGGGGAACTATAATAATTCTGTACTACTGGTAAATAGCTACATCAAACTCATGCGTAACACTTCAGTTAGTGTCCGATTTGACGAAATCCTACCTTGTCTTTCCTTGCGCCATCATTATTGTCCAGGAGCGAACTGGTGGTCGGAGGGTGAAGTTCCTGACCAACAGATAGCGTTAGCGGTTGTCGTTCTCTGGTTTGGCCAGGGGTTTTCACCTAAATATCAATCAATCAGTCAGATAATCAATAGGTTTGATCAATTACTGTCCACATGAACAATTTCGACGTCTTCATTTGGCTTTAATTTACAGCAACAACAACAACAACAACACACACACAAGTATTAAAAGAAAGAATAATGTAACTTCTTAGCTAGGTAGCCAACACACATTTCGAATCTAATAACCAGCAATAATAATCATATCCTGTGTATGTAATAACAATAGTGTTCTAACAGTAACACTTGTATGAAGTCCTTGATTTTAATACTAGTAAAATGACTAGAAAAGCATTTAAATTGTACGTATAATAGCCCTGTTCAGTAATTTTTTTCTATTAATTTCATAACTAATCACAATAATTTTTATCGTGATTTTTAATGAATTTCTATAGTAGAAGGATTAAAAAGCATTTACATTATGCATATAACGGCTCAGTTCAGAAATATTTACACTGTGCTGACCATGTGTAATTCATTTCCTGATTTTCAATGCATTTCTATAGTAAAGTTGTTTGTAATATATTTACTTTATACATACAAACATTGGATTAATTCCTGACCAGTAACAATCAATTAATTCTTGATTTTCAATGCATTTCCATAGCAAAATGAGACATGCATCTATATTCAATATATAAAACTCTTGTTTTACACCTATCCAGTTCTTTCTTCATGATTTTCAATGTATTTCCAGAGTAAAAATCGCTTACACATTCCTTTACAGTATCTGCATGTTATTATCATTCAATTGTGTGTACCTTTGTTGCTGTAACGCAGCAAAAAAGGTACACCGTAGTGCTATTTTGATATCGCAATTACATTAAAATACTCTAAAATAGCAACCATTTTCTAGTCACAGACTCGCGCGTAGGAGCTCCTGTACGCGCGCACGCTCGCGCGCACGCACACACACACACACATACACACACACACACATATATTCGTTTCACCTATAAGAATGAAGATCCAAAGAAAAATAAAATTCTCTGGTGAAATAAATTATAACAAATTGAGCCTTAAAGTGGTTTGTTTTTCTTTAAATTAAATTATTCGCTCTGACTTAACATTGAGCTCTCAGGATTCATCCTCGTTGGGATTATTCATACGGATTACCAAGATTTTCGTTACTTATATATATATATATATATATATATATATATATATATATATATATACATTTATGATGTCAGATTTTATTATGCGGATCAATGCTTTCATAATAAAATTGACATTGATATGTTAGTAAAATGTCAAAATTACATCTTTTTCTTTCTATATGAACAGTATATCGTGTGAGTATAAACTTATAATATTTAACCTCAAAAAATATTGATGATATCTTCTTTGCGTCTGTTCGGTTTTATTATGCAAGGTGCAACATTTTTTACGAATAAATCCAAGTAAATATAGGGTGCAATGAATAAATTGTCGTCTAAATGACACGAAAATGACACTGACATCTCATTTTAACAGATATATTTACCAAAATTACACAAAAATATCCTGTAATACTAAAGAGTAAATTTATTCAATAAAATTGCCAATGGCTACAATCATTGCTTCCAAACGACTTCGGAATCTCCCGCAACTCTGACGGTCTCTTTGTTTAAGTTGGTGAATGCTGTCATAATCCTTGTCTTCAATTCATCTTTGGTGTTACAAGGAGTTTTGTTGGTCATTCGCTGAACTGCGACCCACACATAATAATCAATGGTGAGTTATGTGGTCAGATGCAACGGGTGATGTGGTCGCAGAAATTGACTTATAGCCATGACTAGGTTCTCCTGCTTTTGTGTCATGGTGCAGAGTCCTGTTGCCAGACATCTAGTCTTCCAGTAGTCATCCTCGTGACACAGAGTAGTACTACCTCCTCAAGACACAATGTATACCTCCATGTTGTGTCTGATACCCTCACCAACAAATTCGCTAATTCTTTTTTTTATCAGAATGATCAGAGTGAGTTTTTCAAGCTGCCATACCTTCGTAATCACCATTAGCCTCATCCAACTCTTTCCTAATCCTTTGCACTGTCTTCAGATTGACACCTAGATACACTGAAATATTCGTATTGGAACTTCCAGCGGGAATGCCAAGCAGTACAGTATGCCATTTACAAATTTCTGGCAGAGTGAATTGCTTCATGGTGCTCCTTTTCTCACAGATGGGTCCCAACTGACCCTAATATACAGAGCAGTCCACAAAATAAAAAACAAATAAGGCGCATGCTCGAAATTTAAAAAAAATAGCGACAATTTATTCATTGCAACCTGTATAGACCTGACAAACATATATTTTATTGATTAACCAATATCTTGTATAAAGGAATAAATTATTTTCTTACTTTACATGTTGATGTTAAGATATATGAGATGAAATAATTAAACATTTATATATATATATACCGGGTGTAACAGGAAAATCTCCAAATCTGTAATAGCAAAATTGTCCAATTGTTAGATTAAATATTGAACAGTTGTATCTTAGAAATGATTAAAGATATCTTATTGGAATTCTCCGAGTTTTTCATAACGGTATTGGACTCTACTTTGAACAATAAGAATGTATTTAGCTCTAAGTTGAAATGATGACCCTTCTTGCTGTTGTGGCCTACTGCTCCAGTTTTTCTCTCTATAGATCCCTGTATTTTAAACTTATCCACCGTTCTTTTGATGGTTCTTGAATGACTTTGAAGCTAGAAGTATGAATCTTGGTACCATTACTGAAGGTTTGAATGATCTTTTTCCTTTAACCATTGCTCAGTTGGGAAGACATAGTGGTGCTGACACAAAAAGACTTTAACCTGTTCTCTTTTCTAGCTGAATAACCCAAAGGGTTTTTCCGTGATTCCTACGACGAATTCGGTGTTAAGATGAATAAACGTCTTATCCGAAAACCTGATATTAAACATTTTTTGTTACACGATTTGGAGAATTTTCCTGTTACACCCGATATGTGTCCGGTTGAGCTTTCTCGAGAAAAGGGTGATTTAAAAACAGTAGCTCATACCGTTATTAACGCATTGCTCTTCAAAAAAAATGAATTGAGCTCTCCAGGCCACTGACGTATTTCGTAAAGAAAACGTGAAAATTTCCCTTCCTCTCTGCCGTGAGAAGGTAGCCTACGGGTTGAATCTCTGACTGATACCAAATCGGTCGGGTTTCCATCCCAGCTTGAAGCAATCGGAAGTCTAGCTACACTTAAAGGCTGTGATACAGCGAAGCAGTCTGTCTGTGGATACCAATATATATATATATATATATATATATATATGCGCGGTACTTATCGGAAAGTGCTCAATATCAGTGTTAGCGCTAACATATTCAGTTTTATGGACATGAGTTTGTAACCCTGGGTTTCACACTTTTTTCACGAGTTTGTCTGATGGTTGCAAAAGCGTGAAACCCAGGATTACAAACTCATATACATACATCTGAATATATATATATATATATATATATATATATATATATAGATATAGATATATAGAGCTTGACAGCTTGACTTTTCACCAATGGAATACGGGGGAAATGTGGGTGGTTTGCTACTATGTCAGTGGCATGTCGGGTTCATGCCGTGAAGGTTAAAACTAGCGAAACCGAGGAATGTCGTTCGTCCGAGCACTTTCCGTAAAAGTAGCAAAAGAACAGCGGCGGCTTGCCACATCCCGCTTGTGAGGGGAGAGGGTTGGACGGTAGAAAATAATTCGTCGATAACCAAAGCCATGAAGCCAATATGACACAAGTAAGGATAATAAAACAACAGAATTTCCTAAAAGACAGAAGATTATTGACGCTGCATCTAAATTTTGAAGATCGTGGTTGACAGGAAAACAAGAAGTGTACAGTGTCCTTTTCTCAGTTTTTGGGCACACTGATATGAATGAGAATCAAGACACGTAGGGTGAGTTATCCAGTCGGTTGAGGTTAACGAGAAGGCGCAACTGGATATTCACATTTTTTTCTTCATTTTTCTTTTCAGTTTTTATAATGAAAAGAAAGGAAAGAAAAACAAAAAAAAGAAAAAGAAAGAAAAGAAAAAGAAAGCAAAAGAAAGGAAAGAAAAAGAAAGAAAAAGAAAGAAAAGAAAAAGAAAGAAAAGAAAAAGAAAGAAAAAAAGAAAAGAAAAAGAAAGAAAAAGAAAGGAAAGAAAAAGAAAGAAAAGAAAAAGAAAGAAAAAGAAAGAAAAAGAAAGGAAAAAAGAAAGAAAAGAAAAAGAAAGAAAAAGAAAGAAAAAGAAAAAAGAAAAAGAGATGAAAGAAAAAGAAAGAAAGGAAAAGAAAGAAATAGAAAGGAAAGAAAAAGAAAGAAAAAGAAAGGAAAGAAAAAGAACGAAAAGAAAAGAAAGAAAAGAAGAAGAAAGAAAAAGAAAGGAAAGAAAAAGAAAGAAAAAGAAAGAAAAGAAAAACAATGGAAAGAAAAAGAAAGGAAAGAAAAATAATGAAAAGAAAAAGAAAGGAAAAAGAAAAAAAAAAGAAAGAAAAGAAAAAGAAAGGAAAGAAAAGGAAAGAAAAGAGAAAGAAAGGAAAGAGTAAGAAAGGAAAGAAAAAGGGTTTTATTTCAAAAACTGTAAAAACCAAAATTTAAAAAAAAATGAATTTGTTGGTTTCAAAAATATAAAATTGCAGAAACCGGTTTCATTTTATTCTTTAGAAAACAAAGAAAATTGCTTGTAATTCACGCAAATATTTTGACTAAAACTAGAAAATACTCTAAGCTTACGTTGAAACATCGGTTCCCGTACGATCACCTAAGTTAAGCAACGTCAACCATGCCAGTAAGGGTGACAGCTTGGGAATACCAGGTGCTGTAGACTTGGATATGCAGGTGGTGTAATGTATAACGGCTCGGAATTTTTAATCGCAGAGCCGAGTTCCAATTCCAATTTGCTTCTTGATATTCACTTACACAGAAATACCATTGGGAAAGGTATGAATCCTCCACTTCTTCCCCCAGCTTAATTAGGAAGACTTGTATAATTAAAACCATTATTATCTCCTCCAAAACTTCTTACGATCTAAAATTATTTTCTGGTTTTAAATAACCTACAAAGGGTTTATAAATCGTAGAAAACACACCAATCAAATCAGTAACACTTTGTAGCTACTTATCATTAACATTCAGAATAAGACTTAGTGGGTACAAGGCTAGCAATAACTGAGCAGTATTAAAAAGCACAACAAAAGAACAAGAGATATCACTAAACATAGAAAGCGGAAAAAGAACATTATATCCTCGTAGATTAAATAAAGGGCTTAGTTTGGAGAACTCGGAGAACACAACAGGTGAAATGTTATATTTTTTACAGTAAGGTTCACTCTGTAAAAGGCCCGGGGACCACTCGAGGTAGAAGTTTGCTTTAGGAGTCATTTTGGAAGTCTGTTCCACAGAGAAGTGGTTCGTAGGAAGAAGCTGTTCGAGTGGAACTGACTTTTCACCGATGGAATACGGGGGAAATGTGGGTGGTTTGCTACTATGTCAATGGCATGTCGGGTTCTTGCCATGAAGGTTAAAACTAGCGAAACCGAGGAATGTAGTGCATCCGAGCACTTTCAGTAAAAGTAGCGAGAGAACAGCGTGGGCTTGCCACATCCCGCTTGTGAGGGGAGAGATTGGATGGTAGAAAATGATTCGTCGCCCATAAGGACTCGGAGACGCTTTTTGACGCTATCGAGGCTAGAGAGTGGGGTTTGGGCAGCTCCAGCCTAAATATGACAACAACGCTCCATTTTTGGACATTTTTGCTTTCCACACAACAGTTGTGGGCATTCCGACAAGCTCGTCCTGCTAGATCAATTACGAGTGAATAGCGAGTTCAGTCCTCACTAGGTGCTTCAAACTTTCGGCTGTAAGCCACATCTAAGCTAGGCTTAGTAAATAACTACAACCTGTGTTATGTTAAACTAAAGTTAAAGAGATACAGAAAGTCGTCCACTCAGTGTCAAAACAGACATCTAATCAGACAAGTGACAAGCTAATTTTAAGGGGGTCGCATCATACATAAGATATAAAATTAGCGTATGTACTGCTGGCCTGGCTATGCTGTTGACCAAATTATACAAGGTGTCCATAAAGTTCGTGTGCACTTTTAAAAAATAATTTGTATTTGCGATAGAAATAATCTGTAAAAATGTTATAAAGTTTAATATACCTAGTTTTAAGTATAGTTATTGAATAATTCTTTACCATAAAATTTGCAACAATTTTTAGATAAGTAAAAAAATATTTTCTTTTTTCCAGAATCAATTTGATCCATGGCTTCACCTGAGGAAAAAGTAAACTGTTTCTGTTGGTTGGCTGAACTGAAATCTACTATTGCTGTACAAAGAAAGTTTAGAATTGAATAAAATAAAGAACCACCTCATAGGAAAACATTTGCTAAATGGATGAAAAAATGTAAAGAGACAGGCTCCGTCCATGATAAGCCACGGTCTGGAAGGCCATGTACCAGCGACGAAAGTGTTGCATCCATAGAAAAATGATGGAGGACATGCGGAAACTTAAATAAAATTTCAATAAAATCTTAAAAAATATAGATTTACTTTTTTCTAATCCTTTTTACAAATTATTTCTATCGCCAATAGAAATAAAGTTATAAATTTTTAAAGTGCACACGAACTTTATGGACATCCTGTATATTTATTTACTGCAGTCAAAAAACACAGCCTATTTAAGATAAATATAATTTTTCTAAAACTGATATTTTACTTAATTGTATCCAATAATAATGCCTGTAATATACACATATTAATATTGTATTATAAAATAAAAACATCGTATATGCATCTTTTCCATTGTTTACGTTTATAAGATGTTTAGCTGTTTCTCGTTCGGTTGTTTATGGCTGTAAGCGTTTACGCAACGAGTATAGCGTTACTAACGATACTTTTATCATTCTCTTTTAATTTTTTAACTTATTTAACTAGAAGTTGGGATAAAGAGATAGAGGAAAAGAGGTTAGTCTATTTTAATTTGGTCTCTCAAAAAAGGAACTCGCATGATACATGAGATGAATACATGATAAAATAATTTTTTATAAGTGAAAATTTGGGTGTTATACGATACGCGCGTTACACTAGTAGATACTGTAAGATGGTAACAGTAAGTGTAATTCTATTACAATCTTGCTGTCTGAAATTTTAGGATGAGGAGCTATCATTATTTATATTATTTGCATGCAGACTATTATCTTTATCTAGTTAATGGTCAATCCAGTGATCTAATTCTGCAGTCTTTGAATTGTCGAACTTCAAAATAAAGGTGATTATATAATAGGACTTATCTCCCCTAAACAAAGAAAACAAAATGCGAACAATCTGTCCCCGTAGATTGAATAAAGCGTTCGGTTCAGATTTCCCAGTACGACGACAGATACCTGGAGACGGCCGGAGGGTATAACGATCAAAAAGTTGTTTGTATAACAATCAAAGTGAACATGTTAGTCCGAATAGTTGGGCATATAAGTCCACTTCTCAAAAATTCGGATATAATTAATGATGATAATTATCTGAGGGAAGCATTTCAGGATTTATTTCTTACAAATGCCAGAGTTTTTATGAGAATAATAAGAATTAAAATAAAGATTTTTTCAGAAAATATTCTTTCGTTTTAGCATTTTGGAAAGAACATCGAATAATAAAAAATATCTTGGGCTTAACTATACTTTACGGGGTCCTCGGTTTGGAAGGTAGACAACAAGTTGAATGAAACAACTTCCTGTCTTTGGTTGCTCGAAGTAAAATTTAGACCATGACCATTCCTTTTTTGTCCCTGATTTGCCATCCTTTCACACAAACTCGTTAAGAGGGTGATCATGGTCCTCCACAACTTCATGTCTTTTGTTGCTCGAAGTAAATTTTAGCCCATAACCATTTCATTTTACCTTCCTGATGTACCATCCTTTCACACTAACTCGTTAAGAGGATGATAATAGCCCTCCACAACTTCCTCTCTTGTTGCTCGAAGCAAATTTTAGCCCATAACCGTTTCTTTTTTGTTCCTGATGTAACATCCTTTCACACTAAGTAAAGAGGATGATAATAGCCCTCCACAACTTCCTCTCTTGTTGCTCGAAGTAAATTTTACCCCATAACCGTTCATTTTGTCCGTGATGTACTATCCAGAATTATACAATACTTTCACACAAACTCGTTAAGGGGGTGATCATGGTCCTCCACAACTTCCTGTCTTTTGTTGCTCGAAGAAAACTTTGACGCTTAACCTTTCCTTTCTTGTTCCTGATTTGCCATCCGGAATTTCTTAATGTATTCTTAACATTAATAGATAGAACTATTTCTGTTGCTTCAATTGTCTTCTTAATCAATATTGAAATTGCCCAGTATATATCGTCTTTTAGGAGAGATTAGATATCACCCAGCAGTTCAGCACTCTTTCCTTTGTTTCGAAAGACATTTTCCATCTCTTAACACTTTGCTAAATTTCTGGAAAACATCTCTATGCAATATCGCATCTCTGTCGCCTGTTGATAAACTACTTAGTTAAATTCCTGCATATTTTTTTTCACGTCTTCAATGTGTCGTTCACACTTTGGGTCGTCTGTTTATTTGTCTAATTGATTAAACAGTGATGCAATCACATCACACTATTTTGACAAGTCCACCTCAAGCCTAATTGAACAATTAGATCGCCATAATTGAATTACTTTATCTAATGTAATGTTGAATCTTTTTCTTCTGTGTGCCGTGTCCCATGTAGAAACGGGCAAGTGAGGCTCTCCACAAATTCCTCTCCTTTGGTTTTTCTATCCCTCCTCTCTCTGATCTACCAACTATTAACACAAGCTCGATAGATTATTTTCGGCCTTCCTTTGTCTCTCCTACCTTCAATATGTCCCGTAAGTGTCAAATACTTCTGGTCCTGGGTATGACGATAAACTATATCCAGCAACAAGGCCTCTGACCGGGAGGTCTTGAGGAATGTGGAACCACTTAATTGCTGTTGTTCCCAGGTTCACCCTGATCCGGAGTGGTAGAATGTTAGGGTCCCAGCTATGGGCGAATAGTTAACCTCTAAATTGGGGTGATGGAATAGTCCATACATACCTTTTCACTCCTCCGGAATAATACACTCTATCACAACCCCCCCAAAAAAAAAAAAAAAACAAAAAAAAAAAAAAAAAAAAAACTATTAACCAATCAACACCCTAGTTCCAGTGGACTAGACTTCTCATTGGCTCAAACTGTACCAAATTCACGCAAAATATCTTTTCGCGCCTAGCCGTTTGGAGCCGATTCCTACTTTCAGAACAAAATAAAAAGGAAGCGTTCAGATCGATTCAGGCAGTCAGAATTTCATCCTGGAGAAGTGCCAAACGAACCCACGCCAGTAAAAATCATAACCAGCTACAATTTTGCCACGCAAATTTCTCTGACTCAATACACGCAGCATTTCGCTCTACCAGGAACAATTTCTTACAATACTAAAAAGTGATAATAATTCACTACTAACAAGTATTCGTCAATATTAAATCAAATATCTAAACAATCCAAGGTAAACAACTTTGGAGAATTTAGAGAATTAAACTCCTACTTTATTCTCGCATACAAACTACACAAATTTCTGTATAAATAATATTTTCCACTTAACTCTGTTTGACCATTTCTTAAACACTTGAACAATTTCGAACTGTAAATCAATAAGAAACCCAATTTATCAGTGGTCAATTTCTTGCATTATCAAACTACAAGTTTTCAAATTGTATATTAATTGTACATAAATGCATGTTGTTTTATTGAAATCTCATAATCGATGTTTCTTAATCAACTGCCTTGTGATTGATTCGTTTTTGAATGTCTATATTTTATATTGTTGTGGATTAATATGGTGAACATGTCCGTAAACTAACCATCTTAATATAAAAACATTCTGATAACAAATTCAAATTCATAGCAATCCCAACAGGGGTCAAAACATTATAAAGGTATAAAAATAGATGTTTATAGTAAAAAAATAACAGCAATTCATTTTTGAAAAAAAAAAAAAACTACCAACAATACATAAAAAATGTTATCAGCAAAACATTTTTGAAAAAAAGAATATTACTAGCAATAGATTTGACTCTTGACAAACAACCTCCTTACAAAAATATGTCAATGAAACTTGATCTACAAACTGATTTCTTACAAAGAATGCATATTCTATTCATACGAATCTATCTTTAAAATCTTGTTGGCATTAAATAACCCATTGAGGTCGATATGCCGTTAAACAGAATAAACCTATTAAACATAAATTAACCGAACCCCCACAAGACAAATATATAAACAACACCAAACCAAATATACAGCATTTGTTTGTAGGACCACCACTGTGTCCAGCATTCTCCCCCATAAAATTAATGAATGTCGGCTTTCAGAAAATCTCTAAAGGAAGAACTAGTACTTGCCCGCTTACGTATTGGCCACACTAGAATAACCCACACGAATTTGCTAAACAAGGAAGCTCGACCAGCATGCCAAGTATGTGAAACAACATACACTATTAATAATATTTTAACTGAATGTTCAGATCTTGCTTTCTCTCAAGACAAAAATGCTATAATATAAACAATATATATGAGCTCTCTGAGAAAGCAAAAGTGGATGACATAATATTTCTTAAAATAGTAGGCCTCTACGAAAAAATACAAACCAAATGCGAATGTCAATAAAACTAATTTCTCTACGAACGGTATATCTGGATAGAATATATCAATGAAACCAAACCCTCTTTACAAAAATATGTCAATGAAACCTGATCTACAAACTGATTTCTTACAAAGAATAAATATTGTATTCATACGAATCTATTTTTAAAATCTTGTCGGCATTAAATAACCTATTGAGGCTGATATGCCGTAAAACAAAATAAACCAAACCAAACCAAATTCTTCAAGATGGTACAACGGCATATGAGTGTACCTCTAAAATTCTAAAAGACCCCAGAGCTTAGCAACTGATGTCTCCTCTGATCTAACTCAGTGGGGGGTGAACTGGCTGTTTACACGAAAACTAAACTAATGACGTTACATCATCACCGGGTGGATCCTGTATTTTCGCCTTCCATATGAACAGCTGTGCTCTTAAGGAGGCCCAGTGACTTGAGGTCTATTGGAGCGTAAACAAAATCCGGACATCAAGTGAAACTTGAACATACGATCCCTTGATAAAGATGCTGGAAAAATGGTCGGTCGCCTGTACCGCGTCAATAAGTACCTACTATCCGCTATCTTATCGAGTCAGTTTAGGCCGAAAATGGAGTACTATCATATATGGGAAGGAGATACCTTTCCGATAGAGTTCAAATCCGTCTACGCGGCTTGTGGGTGAGCAGTTTTTTTTTCAACCTACAAATCTTTTTCTAAGACATTCCTTACTTAATGGAAAGTGTTCAGGCGAATTTTATTGCTTAGTTCCACCAGTACTAAGCTTCATCTGCTTAATCACGCACATTGTAGCTAAACACATTCATTCTTTATTCAACTGGTGCGATGTAAGTTCCACTTGAACAGCTTCTCACACTTTGGGGAACCGAAAACCGAGAGGATACTTCCTCGAAGATTGTAATCTTAAGCGGTTCAATTATAAGGTTAACCATTACCTTTCTGATGTAACCACATAAACGGTTAAATCTACTTTGTAATCCTTAACCTCGAGTGGCTTTAGGGCCTTGTACATTATTGTTAAAAAAGTATTAATTCCCAAGAACCAATGATCGATACTAGGAAATTCATTAGGACCAATATGGATACTAAAGATTTCTCAAGAACCAACATGGATACTGAGGAATTCTCAAGAGGCAATATGGATACTGGGGAATTCTCAAGGACCAATATGGATACTGGGGAATTTTCCAGAGCAATATGGATACTGAGAATTTCTCAAAGCACAATATGGATACTGGGGAAGTCTTAAGGATGAATATGGATACTGGGAAATTCTCAAGAACAAATATGGATACTGGGGATTTCTCAAAGACTATTATGGATACTAGGGAAGTCTTAAAGACCAATATTGATATTTGGGAATTCTCAAGGACGAATATTGATATTTGAGAATTCTCAAGGACCAATATGGACACTGGGGAATTCTCAACAACAAATATGGATACTGGGGAATTCGCAAGAACCAATATGGATACTGAGGATTTCTCATGGACCAATATGGATACTGGGGAATTCTCAAAGACGAATATGGATAATGGGGAATTCTCAAGAAAGAATATGGATACGTAGGATTTCTCACAGACCAATATGGATACTGAGGATTTCTCTAGGACGAATATGGATACTGGTGAATTCTCATAGACTAATATGTATACTGAGGATTTCACAAGGACCAATATGGATACTGGTGAATTCTCAAAGACGAATATGGATACTGGGAAATTCTCAAGGACTAATGTGGATAATGGGGAATTCTCAAGAACCAATATGGATACTGGGAAATTCTCAATGACCAATATGGATACTGAGGATTTCTCAAGGACCAATATGGATACTGGTGAATTCTCAAAGGCGCATATGGATAATGGGGAATTCTCAAGAACCAATACGAATACTGCTGAATTCTCAAGGACCAATATGGATACTGGGGAATTCTCAAGAACCAATATGGATACTGAGGATTTTTCAGGCACCAATATGGATATTGGTGAATTCTCCTTAAGACAAATATGGATAATGGGGAATTCTCAAGAACCAATATGGATACTGAGAAATTCTTAAGGGCCAAGATGGATACTGGGGAATTCTCATAGACCAATATGGATACTGAGGATTTCTCAAGGACCAATATAGATACTGGTGAATTCTCAAAGACGAATATGGATAATGGGGAAATCTCAAAAACGAATATGGATAAAGGGGAATTCTCAGGGACCAATTTGGATACTGGGTAATTCTCAAGAACCAATATGGATACTGAGGATTTCTCAAGGATCAATATGGATACTGGTGAATTCTCATGGACCAATATGGATACTGGGGAATTCTCAAGAACCAATATGGGTACTGAGGATTTCTCAAGGACCAATATGGATACTTGTGAATTCTCCTAAAGACGAATATAGATACTGGGGAATTCTCAAGACAATAAAGATACTGGGGAAATCTCAAGGACCAATATAGATAGGCAGGATTTCTCAAGGACCAGTATGTATACCGAGGAATGCTCAAGGACCAATACGGATACTGGGAAATTTTCAAGAACCGATGTGAATACTGAGTAATTCTGAAGGATCAATATGGATACTGAGTTTTGCTCAAGGACCAATATGAATACTGAGGATTGCTCAAGGACCAATATGGATACTGGGAAATTCTCAAGAACCAATGTGGATACTGAGGATTACTCAAGGACCAATATGGATACTGGTGAATTCTCAAAGAAGAATATGGATAATGGGGAATTCTCTAGAACTAATATGGATACTGGGGATTTCTCAACAACAAATATGGATACTGGGGAATTCTCAAGAACCAATATGGATACCGAGAATTTCTCAAGGACCAATATGGATACTGGTGAATTCTCAAAGGCGAATATGGATAAAGGTGAATTCTCAACAACCAATATGGATACTGGTGAATTCTCAAGGACCAATATGGATACTGGGGAATTCTCAAGGAACAATATGGATACTGAAGAATTCTCAAGAACCAATATGGATACTGGTGAATTCTCATAGACTAATATGGATATTGAGGATTTCACAACGACCAATATGGATACTGGTGAAGTCTCAAAGACGAATATGGATAATGGGGAATTCTCAAGAACCAATATTGATACCGGTGAATTCTCAAGGACCAATATGGATACTGGGGACTTCTCAAGAACCAATATGGATACTGAAGATTTCTCAAGGACCAATATAGATACAGGTGAATTCTCAAAGATGAATATGGATAATGAGGAATTCTCAAGTACCAATGTAGATACTGAGGATTTCACAAGGACCAGTATGTATACTGAGGAATGCTCAAGGACTAATACGGACACTGGGAAATTCTCAAGGACTAATATGGATACTGGGAAATTCTCAATAACCAATATGTATACTGTGGATTTCTCAAGGACCAATATGGATACTGGGGAATTTTCCAGACCAATATGGATACTGAGGATTTCTCAAAGCACAATATGGATACTGAGGATTGCTCAAAGACCAATATGGATAATTGAAAATTCTCAAGAACCAATATGATACTGAGGAGTTCTCAAGAACCAATATGGATACTGAGGATTTCTCATGGACCAATATGGATAATGGGGAATTCTCAAGAACCAATATGGATACTATGCATTTCTCAAGGACCAATATGGATAATGGGGAATTCTCAAGAGGCAATATGGATACTGGTGAATTCTCATGGACCAATATGGATACTGAGGATTTCTCAAAGCACAATATGGATACTGGGAAATTCTCAAGAACAAATACGGATACTGGTGAATTCTCAAAGACGAATATGGATAAAGAGGAATTCTCAAGAACCTATATGGATACTGGGGAAGTCTCAAGAACCAATATGGATACTGAGGATTTCTCAAGGACCAATATGGATACTGGTGAATTCTCAAAGACGAATATAGATACTGGGAAATTCTCAAGAACCAATATGGATACTGGGGAATTCTCAAGGACTAATATAGATAATGGGGAATTCTCAAGAACCAATATGGATACTGGGGAATTCTCCAAACTAATATGGATAAGGAAGATCAAAAGGATACTGGGGAATTCTCAAGGACCAGTATGGATACTGGGGAATTCTCAAGGTCTAATATGGATACTGGGGAAGTCTTAAGGAGCAATATGGATAATGGGGAATTCTTATGACCAAATATGGATACTGGGGATTTCTCACGGACCAATATGGTTACTGGGGTATTCTCAAGGGATACTGGGGAATTCTCAAGAACCAATATGGATACTGGGGAATACTCAGGGACCCATATGGATACTGAGTATTTTTCAAGGACTAATAATGGATACTGGGGATTTCTCAAGAACCAATATGTAGACTGAGGAATACTCAGGGACCCATATGGATACTGAGTATTTTTCAAGGACTAATAATGGATACTGGGGATTTCTCAAGAACCAATATGTATACAGGGGAATTCTCAAGAACCAATATGGATATGCTGGGCAATGGTGCATTATGGGTAGTATCGTCTATGGTATAATCCTAACGATTATTGGGAGATAAATAAGTGTTCCTTTTGCCTTAAAATTTTCTCGTTACTCCCACTTGAAGGCGTAGTTAACAAAATAATAAGTGAAATTATCTTATTTAAATGATTTGCTATCATTCACAGATTTTCTTTGAATTGAGTATACGCCACCGTAATTATTTGCACTGTACGTGTATTTATCAATTCTATTTAGTATACTGTTTTAATAATGACGTTGTCTTCCTCCAGGGCCATTTTGCCGGTAAACAGTAGTCAAGTCATATTTTTTATCCTTTTTTTCACGGTGATGTTCACTCTGTACAAGGCCTGAGAACCACTCGAGATAAAGAGTAACCAAATAAGACGCACCACCCCGTGCAGGGTGATAATTTCACAAGGGTCCATCAGAAGTGGAAGAGAAGGAAAACATATTAGAAGAAAACGGAAACAATCCTAAACACGAAACAAAAGGATAAACCTCTACTCCTGTTCAAAAGATTGAGTGAAGCGTGAGCCAGATACTCCTATTGAGGAAAATATGTAAATAATAGTAAATAAAAGTTCAGAGATTTATTATTTGTTGATAATTAGCATTGTTCTGATGTTGATAAAACATCGAAATATTTACAAAAGCATCCATACTTCTTGGGATTCTTAATGATTGCTCAAAAGAATATTTTTCGGCTTTACTTTTATCTATCACAATTACGACTACTATGTTTCATGTTTCTATGTTTGATGCTTATAGGCAGAAACGAGGCCGGTTATGAATACAATCCCCTCTGGCAGATCTACACCCGAAGCTGAGACGTTAAGAAAAAGAATCTGGAATTTATATGTGTGTATGTTTGTGTAACAGGCCTTCTTTCTCGATAGCAAGCTTTCGTGTGAAGCATAGATGTTACCAAGGACAAAACAAACCGAGATGGCTAAATAAATCGAGTACGCAGGCATTTCTTTTCCCCATCTTTTCCACCTACCACTTTGTAGCAATAACAATGAATGCGTTTGCCTAGCGTATGGGTTCGGGGAACGAGAGTCGTAAAGCCAGCGTTACCAGGTTGAGAATAGAGCTTTTTGAAGGGCAGTACTCTATAAGGCAAGGCATAAAAGCCAGGGGGCTATCAACTTACATTCAAGGCAATGGGGTGGCTGCTGTGGCTTTTTATGTAAACATGCTTATTGCTTAAACATGTCATAACGTGGTGAGTTCGTATGAATGCCGATGAGTGGTGATCAGTTTTTTACTATTTCGCTTTTAAATGAACTGATAAATTAATTTATATAACTATTGGTTTTACAGAATGAGCCATTTTGTTTGTTTTTGTTTTCTGTTATCCATTAAAACATCAACTAACTTTATCTCTTCTTGTTTATCATTCGTCTCTATTTTTGCTTTCTTTCTTTCTTTCTTTCTTTGTCATTATCAACTATTGTTCCCTTTCTTCATCATTTTTCTTTCTTTCTTTTTTCTTTCTTTCTTTGTCATTATCAACTATTGTTTCCTTTCATCAACATCCTTTCTTTATTCATTTCTTTCTTTCTTTCTTTCTTTGTCATTATCAATTGTTATTCTCTTTTTATCGTCATTCATTTATTTATTCTTTCTTTCTTTCTTTCTTTCTTTCTTTCTTTCTTTCTTTCTTTCTTTGTTATTGCCTTCTGCTCCATCCACTTTCTTTCTTTCTTTCTTTCTTTCTTTGTCATTATCGGCTATCACTGTCTCTTTATAGACATTCATTTGTATATTAATTCTTTTTTCTTTCTTTATCATTGTCTTTCTCTTTATTAACATTTTTTTTCTTTTTTTCTTATCATGAATTATTTACTTTCCCTTTATCGTCATTCTTTCTTTCTCACTTTTTCCACTCTGTTCGATTTCTTTGCTGTTTTTCTCACCGTTTTTTATCCCACCCTCTTAAATATTCTTCACCGTTATTTTTTCTCGTCTCTCTCTCTTCAACTTTATACCATTTCTTTATTCCTCTGCTTTTCCTCTTCCATTGATTGGCTTCTGTTCTTCTTTTATATGCCATATTCCTTCAAGTCATGGCTCTCTACAGCGTCCTTTTATAACTCTAAGTAAAATTTAATATTTTACCATCCTACCTTCTAGCATCCATTCACATTTTAACTCGTTAAAAGCATGATCATGGGCCCCCACAACTTCCTGTCTTTTTTTGCTCGAAGTAAATTTTGAACCTTCATCGTTTCTTTTTTGTTTCTGATATACCATCCTTTTACACAAACACGTTAAGAGGTTGATCATGACCCTCCACAACATCCTGTTTTTGTGGCTGGAAGTAAATTTTGACTCATAACCGTTCTTTTTATGTTTTTGATTTATCCTCCATTCACATAACATCGTTAAGAGCGTGATCATAGCCCTCGACACCTTCCTGTCTTGTTGTTCGAAGTAAATTTTGACCCTCAATCGTTCATTTTTGCTTCAAATTTACCATCCATTCACACAAACTCGTTAAGAGGCTGATCATAGCCCTCCACAACTTCCTGTCTATTGTTACTCGAACTAAATTTTGATCCTTAATCGTTCATTTTTTGTTTCTGATCTACAATCTATTCTCACAAGCTCGTGAAGAGGGTGATCATAGCCCTCCACAACTTCCTGTCTATTGTTACTCGAAGTAAATTTTGACCATTAACCGTTCTTTTTTGTTACTGATCTACCATCAATTTAACGTTACTCGCTGTTTCAGTATGTCCTGTGAATTTGAAATTCTCTAAGTTCGCTTTTCTCATTACGTATTCCAGAAATTTCATCTCTCTCTTTCTGATTGTAAGTATACGTTTCCTTTTGGGCCTATTAAAACTTCATCGCTGGTCACATTGTATTCTTGGCATTCGTTGGCAGAACTACTTTTCTGTCGCTTCAAGTGTCTTCTTAATCTGCATCGAAATTGTCCAATATTCACTGTCGTTTAGGAGATAAGATTTATTACCTAGCAGTTCCGCACTCTTTTCTTTGTTTCTGACGACATTTTTCTATCACTTAATAATTTGATTTGTCTCTGGAAAACACCTTTCTTTATTCCTAGGCGATTTCGCATCTCTGTCGCCTGTTGCTTCACGACTCAGTTAAATACCTCCATATGTTTGATTTTTTTTCACATCATCAACCCATAGTCCCCACTTTGGGTTGTCTGTTTTGCTGACGCTCACGCATTTTATCTTCTTACAGTGAATAGTCCTTTCTTCTTGCTTTCTGTTGCTACCTTATTTAAGACTTCTTTTTGTTTCCTTTCTGATTCTGTCATCGATACAGTGTCATTCACGTATCTGAAGTTGCTATCTATCTATCTATCTATCTATCTATCTATCTATCTATCTATCTATCTATCTATTGTAACATAGGGAAGGTTACTGAATAGAAGAATCACACGAAGGTTGGTATTGAACGATAATACTTAGGGTAAGAACAACATATATAAGATTCTCCAGCAGCGTATAGAAGAAGTAGTCAACTGTTAGAAATGAGTCAAGTGAATTCCATAATGAATCTCCAACTGCAGTCAGTGTGGCATGAGGCCGAATTTAATGTGGGGTATCCGAACCCATAGGGTCGGCCAAAAATTCCCCGTGGACCCCGTATAAAACGCGGTCGGGTAGCACCTTCCCGAGACGAGACTCTGCCCTTCGACATATCCTCGTCTGGGGATCCTCTCTGCCCGGAGAGCACAGCTGGAAACGAATCTCCAACTGCAGACCAACATACATTACTAACTTCTGTATTTATCTGAACGTGGGCATACCCATTATCGTCCGTAGGTACGCCACAGCACCATCTATAGATACATAGAAAGACAGATAGATAAAAAGAATGTATATATAATGATAACTTATGGTATACGTTAAAATTATATAATTTCTGCCAATAATGTGCTCGGTATTTGACTAGAGCAATAATTATAAATTTCAATACTTATCAGAATTCTGCCCTGTAATCAGTACAATAATTGCTATCGAATGTATTGAGAAGTGAGAAATTACGAAACTCAGAGTTGATCTCCGATAAGTATTGAACATTAATATTTCTAAGTCAATAATACACACACATACACGCATGCACGCCCCCCCCATATTTATGCGTGCCTTTTGAACAGATGTAAAGGCTGATCACATGCTTCATGCTTAATATTAGTTTTCCGGTTCGTTCATCTAAATTCTTCTCATTCTCTTTCAATCCAAGTAGCCGCTTTGCTTGGGGTTAAATGTGATATATATATATATATATATATATATATATATATATATATATATACAGAGAGAGAGAGAGAGAGAGAGAGAGAGAGAGAGAGAGAGAGAGATGTGAAAAGAACTAGATAGATATATAGAGTTAAACAGGTTGAGATAGATAGAAAGATATATTGTGAGACAGATATGAATAGAGTGAGAAAGCCAGAGATAGGTAGATAAATAGCTATAGGTCGATAGAGATACAGATGGAATAGGGTGAGATAGATATGTTTATATATATATATATATATATATATATATATATATATATATAGATAGATAGATAGATAGATAGATAGATGAACTATATCTATCTCAGTCTGAAATAGATACGAACTGAGATAGATTGATAGTGAAATAGAAAGAAAGAGAGAAAGGACGAAAGAAAGAAAGAACGAATGAAGAAAAGAATAGGGTGAGGCAGATGGATAGGAAGAGGTTGAATTTGTTAAATGAGTAAAATGTTTCTATTTTCCATTCGTTGTCCTTTGACGTAACAAATTATTTCTGTTGTGGGTGGTTCCAGTTTTTCGTAGTAAATGAGAAATTTCTACGTCTTTTATTTCCTGTTGTTGTTTTAGTCAACTACGTTATTCAGACTGCGTGTATAGCACCTAGGTGAAAGGCATGGGTTGAACGTTCTGATATTTGGCTCTTAAAATATTTCTTTTTTTTTTTTTTTTTATACTTATCTCTGAATTGCCGTACCTTCTTGGAAAATATATTAGAGTCGATTCCAGTTACCTTCTCCACAGTTTTAGATTAAAAGTGTTTTTTCCTCGAAAGATCAATCCATCCTGTTATTTAATCCGTAGATGTGGAGAGAAGAAAGAAAAAAACACTTTCATATTTGCACAAAAAGCGAATACCAAAGCCGGGATCTGAACTCGGATAGACAACACCACTTTTCACGCCGATAGCCATTACGCTAGCAGCGCATCTAGAATTCTTCCTTTAACCGATATAATAGAGCATACCGAGTCTCCGAACAAATTGCAAGGAATCCTTATCGTCCTCGGAGATAGCTAAAAGCAAAAGGAAAAACGAGAACAAGATAGTAAAATCATTGATGGATTTGTTGCATGACTTTGATCAAGCAACAAATCCAGGGGAAAATGGTTCTAATGGTGCCACAGCCAATGGCTATGCTATATGGTTTGAAGAATATCCAAGACTTTGCAAACTTTGGAAAGCCCTGGAGGAGATACCAAGAACCAACAAATAATAATTGTGTTTGTCCCTTCCTTCGTTATTTTCTTAGTTGGCACAACCGTTACGTCCTGCCTATACCTTATAAGTCAATGAACTATTGTGATATGATCGCGTGAAAAAAGGAGAAAAGACATTACTTGGTTTAAGTGAAGAAAATGAAAGAAAGAAATAAAGAAGGAAAGATAGAAGTTTGTCTATACCACTGAGATGAGGTATTATGATTACTTGTATTATTTACATTATTCGAACTGTTATCCTCATTTTCATTGTCATATTCAAAACATTTCGGCCACTGTACGTTCCGGCCTTCTTCAGGTGATTGGAATTTCGCCTAATATTTGTCAATGAAGATGAGGAAAACAGTCCGAATAATGTAAATCGCATTGTTGTTGGTATATATATATTTTGTATTTTTTAAATTTTTGAATAAAAAGATTTCTTTTAAAATTTATTTCTCATAAAATGATAAATAATACATCTTTATAAAAGGTAGATAATAAATATGGCATTGTACTTGGTTCACATATCTTTATAATCTTTTAAATAAATTTTGCCGAGAGATTCTAAAGTATATGCATTAATATCGGTGTCAAGGGAATAACAGTCCTTTTGACAAACTTTTTTTGCAGACAAGTAGGTTAAAGATTGCTAGAAGTTTTTCATCCATTGATTTTGTGATCTGATTTATTTCTTCATGTGAAAGCATCCAGAATAACATTTCAAAATCCATTTTTCCTGGTAAATTGTCTTCTACCAACATAAACCTCCCTCTTTAAAATGCTACCGAAGTTTACAACTGATTTATAGTCAAAGAAACTGGCTATTTTATCAAATAAGTGCCTTTGAAATCCAATTTATTCTGATATTCATTAGTGTTCTTGGCTGAATATGATGTAGCATTATCATGTATAAAAAACATCTTTCTGAATGAATGTGATTTCTTCTTGAATCATAGCTATATGTGTGCCTTCAAAAAAAAATCAATGTATACCTGAACTGTCATTATAACACTAGCTGTAATTTCTCATGTGCCCACTTCACTACATATAATGCTATCTTAAAACATCATATAAACTATGCTTTGTTGATGTCTTAACCTGTGAGGATTGTTTCTGCCAGTAGTCACCCAACATTTACTCTATACATCTGGATCATTAAATGTAGCAGGGTATTTATCAGTGAAAAGAATGATTGATAAAATCAGTCATCATTTATTCTGCTTGTCATTTCATATGATTTTCATGATGGATGCCTTTTAAACAAGGCCAAGTAATTGGTCATATATATTTTAGTTTAGAACTTGATATATTGTGCTTTTCAACACTTCTTTACTGTCACAATGCCTGGAAATTTAAGAAGCTGGTTATTTCATCAAGTAAGTGCCTTTGAAGCACAATTTATTCAGATATTCATTAGTATTCTTGGCTGAATATGACGTAGCATTATTGGGGTAGACTGATCTAGTTCCACGTGCCATGTTTGACATTAGGTTTATAATACTCAGAAATTCATACACAGATGTCCTCAAGGACACACAGTGGATAGATTGGTTAGATCCAGTGACAGGACCCAAAGAGTGTGAGTTCAATACCCGGTTAAGGCAGTGGAGAACTTTCAGAGGGAAATTAACAGGAGATAACTGATAACTGACATTCATTAAAAATGGCACGTAAAACAGTCTACCCCAGTGAGCGAAATAAAGGGTTAAGTTCGATATTCCAACCACCTGAAGAAGGCTGGAGTGTACAAGGGCCGAAACGTTGTAATAAATATGGCAACAAAGATCAGGACAATAGTCCGCATAATGTAAATAATGTACATGTCTGTCTTGTTGACATTTCAGTTAGCCTTTACTCCAGCCGTACGACCCATCGGACTTAGCACAGCATTCGTCATTATAATAATTGCTTGAAAATCTGTCTTCAGGTGTTTTATTGCATATTTCACTGGATTTTCAATATGTATCTCTTTCGAAAAGGATTAGTGATCACTAATCTATTGATACTTGATTTATAAATGGTTATTTTCTGTCAAAACGCCTAAGAGACCTAGCTTGGCAAGAACAGATTCTTATAACTTGTTTTTCGATACGGGACACAAGACAATGATATAAAGTCTTTAACTTCATCTTACCAATTCTGAATTGTAGTCTTTCTGGATTTATGACGAATGTCTTCACAGTTTAGTGCTACCGGCAGGTCATTTTGAAACATTTAGAATTGCTTTACCATTTAGATACTCTGAAGTTATTAAACAATTATCTATTAAATCAGACTTAAGACTTATTTTCAAGCTTCAAATTCACTCTGGGCCTGTTAACTCAGAACTACGAGATCCAGGTATTTTCATATTTACTTTGTATATGAAGTGAGCAATATAGTGAATAAAAAGCAAAATAAAAGGAAACAAGCAGGGTAAAAGTGGAATGGTTGAATGGCTAAATAGAAAATGTGCTGAGATTGAAAAACTGGCGGACACAGGTGCAGTGGGCAAGCATGAAAAGATCAACGAAGTAACAGGAAAGACAACACACTCTTCATAAGTATGCATGAAATCCGAAGAAAGAACGATTATCATATGAAAAGGAAAAGTACTTCAAAGATGGAAGGAATATGTAAGTGAAATCATCCATGACGACAAAGGAGAGAAACCTACACTACAGAAAAGAAAAATTGGAAAGACTTGTGATAAAAACAAATTAATTATGAACGGCAATAGCCAAAGTAAAAGGAAACAAAGTAGCAAGAATAGATGAGGTTGTCATAGAGATGCTTATTGCTTTTTAGGATTTATGAGCTTATGAAATGATAATTGTAAAATACAATAGTGGTGAAATACTCGAAGTTCTAAACTAAGTTTGAAGGAATTAAAACTTCATAAATAAATCAGTTTCATGTGCATAGCGAAAAGTGCTTTACAGAAACTAATAAAAAGGTTAAGTGCTCGAAAATATCACGAATAAAAATAAAACGCGTGCCAGACTGCTATATAAAGTCTAATCTCCTAAATCTTACTGAATACTGAACACTGTAATCACAAATAAAGAATACTTGAAGCGACAGAGATGTGGTTCTACTGACAAATGTTTAGAACATTATGAACAGATAAGGGTAGAAAGACAATTGACACATAATGAAGAAAAGAGATTTGCAGATTTTAACACATACAGGGCGCATTAGAAGCAAGAAAAGCAAAATAAAGCAACATGATAAGTTTGGGAAATACACAAAAACAAAAATAAGTCTTAAAATTAAAAGTATTGGTGAGAACAACATAAGCCAGGACGCTGTAGACAACGTACAGTATTCACTATTGTATTTATCGGAATTGCTTACCCATTATCATCCGTAGAACAAATACCAACATTCAAAAAACAAGACTAAGTTCTTATATCGGCCACACAGGCACCACAACTGCTCATAGTTTGACTTGTCACCTGTCGAAACACTCAATGCAAGGAAAGACTCAAAATACTAAAAGCTATTATTATACAAAATAAGCAGCCCCCATTAAATAAAATATATTTCACCAGAGTAGACTGTATCATGAAGTGTGTATAGATTATTTAATAGGCCAAAACAACACCCACCCAAAAAAAAAACACCAAAAAAAAAAAAACAAAAAGCAAAAAACAAAAGCAAAAAAAAAACAAAACAAAAAGCAAAAAATAAAAAAAATGCGGTTCCACTCTAACAGTTACACATGACGTCAACGTTCAGCTCTTTATAAAATGCCAGGATGTATCCATCAAAATAATGCCTATAACACTGACAGCACATGGTTCTTGAAAAAGACTTAGACGGCCAAAATTACTTGCACAAAACAACATAAACATGAAATTTGGATAGTTTATCCACAATTTTGATCCTAATATATATCGTATTTGAAAACTGGAAATACAATAAAAAATTAAACGGACCTTGTCGGTTGAATTTAATAAGATTGATTGAATGAATAATTGCTACATAAATGTAGCTTATATACCTCACTACCTAAGGGTGAATATATAAATATATATATATATATATATATTTCGAAAAAATTCGCTTGAGGATGAAATGGAACTAATGTCTTTAATTTAATTACAAAATTAAATTCGACGCTTTCAACTTCCATTTTTGAAACATGGTTAGAACTGTGTAGCGAAAAACATATTTTAAATCAATTAATTTATAATATTAATGCTCTGTAAATTTACATTGAGCACTATTTTGTAAAAATAAAAATATCTATAAGAACACCAGATTATATATCTTACTGTTCTTTTATATATATATATATATATATATATATATATATATATATATATATATATATATGTATGTATGTATGTAATGTATATTTAGTTAGTCAATGAAACTAATTTATTTTAATTCGACTGACAAGGTATGTTTGCTTAGATAATAGTTTCCTGATTGTTGTCGTGACGGTCGAAAAAATCGAACAACAAAAAACAGTACAAATGTGCAGACACGATACTTAAAAACGACATGACGCGTGAAAACGCGATATTTAAAAAACGATCAAACGCTTATGAAAACCGAAAGTTTACATTTAAACATTCATTTTAAATGGTACAGAATATAGAAAAAATGAATAAATCCCCAATAAAACACGCACATATATATGTGATAAAATATAGTTTTAAGTTATGCTATATTTATAGGTAAAAGTGCTCAATATCGGTGATAGAGCGTATGTAGAAATAAAAGTGGATATTGAGGTCAACATTCAGCGATGACAGTCTGTTTCAATCTTCAACCTAATCTTCAGCCTGAAGATTGTATTGAAGCATGAAACAGGTTGTTTCAGATTGGTGTTGACTTCAGAGTCAGAGTCAAGACAGGCAAGTGAGAACTGGGCAACTTCATCCCAGATATAGCAGATGTGGTAGCTGGCGTGGTCAGAAGTTGAACGTGTATCTAAACATCGGTCACGATGACTTGTGACTTCATGCTAGGAAAGCCATCGACGGCTTTAGAACATTGTTGTCTACCTAATTTCACTCAATTGTCTTAGCCCGTGATATTGTATTATCTTGAGAAAAGGGTAATTTCAAGAACAGTAGCTCATACCGCCATTAACGAATTGAATTGAGCTCTCCGAGCAACTGACGTATTTCGCATAGAAAACGTTAAAATTTCCTCTCCCCTCTCTGCTATGCGACGATAGCCTAGGAGTAGAATCTTTGACTGATACCAAATCAGTCGGATTTCGATCCCGGCTTGAAGCAATCGGACATCTAGCCATACTGAAGAGCTATGATACAGCGAGACTGTTGTAATAGAATGTCCCACACTCCCTATCGCCTATGTGGACTGACTATGTCAGTAGCTATATATTGTGATCACAGGATGTACCTGGGGGCTTGCTTCGGGAATTAGTTGGAGATTCGTCTCCAGCTATGCTGGTGGAACTCTCTGCCTTCGAGCAGAGAAGAACCCAGACGAGGCTATGCCGAAGGTCAGAGTCTCGTCTGAGGTGGTAGGCAGCTACCCGACCTTGTTTTTTACGGCGTCTACCGGGAATTTTGCCCGAGTCTACGGGCTCGATCTTTCCCCGTATTAAAAAGGCCTTGTGCCAAATAATCCTGCCTCGCGGGGAGGTAAGGTAAATAACCTTGCTTCGGGAATTACTAGCCTGCCACCCGATTCCCTGTCTTTTAGTAGTGTATTATCTTTTACAATAAACCTCTCTTCTTTCATCTACGCGCGTGTTCTTGCGGTTCCTTCACTCGAGTGCCACCTTTTTCTGTTTGTAACCTCTTTAAGGATACAACAGAAACAGCCTGTCCTTGGATGACTCTCTATCTGTCTATACAAAGAAGTTTGATAAAAAAGAATCGACAATCTGATGTAATGAATATGCATACACCTGGGTTCCCCCCTCACAGCAATATGATTGGCTGGTGTCAGCCATAAATACAAACTAATGTGGAGGTACAGGGGACGCCTATTGGCTACGCCTATTGACGATGCCTATTGGCCTACGCCTATTGCCTACCACTACGACGAGGACCAGTCCATTACGGTTACCTTCTAGATTGTCCTACCCGGTTACAGTAGTGAACAATCACTTTGCTACTTCGAACAAATATATTCCTTTCCGGGACATATCACAATCAAATCTAATTTTTATAATATTCGCATAAGGTTTTATGTATTCAGTTATAATTTATTTCATGAATATACAAAAATATATACATCTCTTCAGGCCGACGTTTTCTTAATAAATAGAGTCAATTTATCCAGGCGAAAGGAAAAAAGGAGAGGAAAAAGAAAAAAGAAAAGGAAAAAGTTTTAATATTAAAAGTGGAAGAGAGAAAAATACTGTACCAGTTATTTGAAAAAATTGATAGCGGCTTGGACTGAGGAATCGGAGAGCCGAGTTTGAATTGCAGTCGAATCGATTACATTCACTTACGTGGGAGTCAATTTACACTTGGGAAAGGTATTAATCCTCTTCTTCTCCCTGAGTAAATAGCAGGACAGACTGGGTTCTATAGCCTTGGATAGAAACTGGTCTAGGGGAAGGACAACTCTGAATTCAATACCTGCTTGCGGACCTTGTGGCACGTATTCAAAACCTATTTGGGGACTATTTGAATTCAAAATCTGTTTGGGTACCTTGTGGTACGTAGGGCACCAGGTCTCAATATTCCACCCTTCAAAAAGTGTGGTTGGTTTTGGAACTGAGCTGCTTGACCCTCATACATCGAATACAACAGGAGAGTCCACTATATATATATATATATATATATATATATATATATATATATATATATATATATATATAAAGAAAGAACAGTAAGATATATAATCCGGTGTTCTTATAGATATTTTTATTTTTAAAAAATAGTGCTCAGAGTCTGTCTATATTTCTGAGATGAGGTATTATGTACAGTATTTACATTAGTCGGACTATTGTCCTCATCTTTGTCGCCATATTTGTCACAACGTTTCGGCCGTTGTACGCTCCGGCCTTCTTCAGGTGGTTGGAATTTCGAACTGAACCCTTTATTTCGCTCACTGGGGTAGACTGTTCTAGTTCCACGTGCCATGTTTGATGGATGTCAGTTATCAGTTATCTCCTGCTAATTTTCCCTCTGAAAGTTCTCCACTGCCTTACCCGGGTATTGAACTCACACTCTTTTGAGTCTGTCACTGGGTCTAACCAACGCCTTTATCCACTGTGCCATGTGTCCTTGACCTGAAGAAGGCCGGAGCGTACAACGGCCGAAACGTTGTGACAAATATGGCGACAAAGATGAGGATAATAGTCCGATTAATGTAAATACTGAAAATAGTGCTCAATGTAAATTTACAGAGCATTAATATTATAAATTACTTGTTCTAAAATGTTTTTGTCGCTATCAATTAATTTATATATATATATATATATATATATATATATATATATATATATATATATATATTGTTCCCATGAGCTCTTCACTATGGTACCTAGATCTTTTGAACTGCTACGTAATATCTGTCCTCCTTTACGGCAGTGAATGTTGGACGATCTCCTCAAAATGAATAAAAGACTCCAGGCAACGGAGGTATCGTTCTACAGAAGGATGTTAAGGATACCATGGCCCGAAGATATGAGCAAAGATGAGGTCTTGGAAAGAATGAAAACAAGGAAGAAGCATATACTTAACATCAGGAAGAGCCAGCTGAAATGTCTGGGACACGTAATGTAAAAGGTGGGGAGAATCTGATACTCACAGGGTGGATAGAAGGAAAGACAGACAAAGGAAAGTAACGCGTGACATACCTAGCGGGCTTAAGAAAGTTAATGACAGAACAGGGTTTGGGAGAAGTAGCAAAAAGACCAAAGCATATTGAAAACTACAAAGGATAAGGGGGAAGTGAAGAGCCATGATCACCTACGTCCTGAAGGGACACGGTACATAACAGAAGAAGAATAGACTGGTGTCGAGATCTCATCAATTTACAGTTGAGCTGACTTGATGTAACCATAAATTCTCTGCTAACCGTTTCTTTTCTCGTACTTCTCGTTTGTGGAACTCCGTTCCGGCTCCATGCTTTCCAGACAAGTTAGCAAGGTCTGGTTAGCAAGGTCGAATTACTGCTTTTACATGCTAACCAGACGCTTCCTCTGTAGCTAAATGGTATAGCGCGTCAGGCTATATGACTGATATGTAAGATACAGATTCGATTCCTGTTGAAGGACACATATTTTCTATGAAATTTCTCCGACATTTAGTCTGGTAAATTTAGTTAATATTCCATTTACTAAGAGATTTCGGTCTGAAGAGATTAGTATATAGATATATACGAAATAAATTATAACCGAAATGAATCTTTAAGGTTTTCTTTTTGATTATTATAATATATATATATATATATATATATATATATATATATATATATATATATATTAAGCATTACGCCTCGAGCAAGGCGTGAAGCCACTAGGATGCAGGGGGTTGCAGAAGATTTGGAGCGAGAGCAGATAGGAGTGATAGAAGAAAGGATGAGGAGAGGCATAGTGGATAGATCAAGGTAACTGGAGATGTCGATTGACATTACATTTGAATAGTTGGAGATTATACCTCTCAGGGAAACAGTAATTGGGAAGAGTGTTCCACAGGCGACAGGTGCGAGGTATGAAGCTATTGGAGTAGAAGAGACGGCTACATTTAAAAGTTTCTACAGTGTAAGAAAGAACAGTAAGACTTACGACCAGGTGTTCTTAGCAATTATTTTTATTTTAAAAAAAACAGTGCTCGATGCATAAACCATAGAGCATAAGATTATAATTATTTACTATTTCAAAAAATATGGCCCCATCGCTACACAGGAATTGCCATGTTTCAAAACAGAAACTAAATATTTCTGTAAATCCTGTGTAGCGATGGGACCATATTTTTTAAAATAGTAAATAGTTATATATATATATATATATATATATATATATATATATATATATATATATGTATTTATTCTCTTTAGGTGGGATTCTTTTGATTTTTCTCTTGGTTTCTTGCCTCTTATTTTTATACTTCCTTGCTCTTTGTTTTTTTTTTCAAATCTCTTCCAGTTCACATAGAATTGACATAGGTTTCTCGCTCAGAAATCATCTAGGGTTCTAAATGAGTAGGGCAGGGAACTCCGTACAGATACGACAATCTGATCCTAGGAAGAAAAGCATCAAATTTTTTTATACTAACGCCACTGTTTTTAAGTGAGAAGATAGTGGGCAGCAGGTAATTGAGAACTAATTTTTAACAAAAAGAAAAAAAAAACAAAGTTATTCAATGTAGAAAATTTGTATATTGTAAAAAGTATGCGTACAAATTTTAAACATTTAAATTTCTTAAGAACGTAAGAAAAAATGTTATTTCATAAAATCACCCTCAGATTCGAGCAAGTGGTTCACGTTCACGATGGATACCACGTATACGATGGTCGTCTTCAATGGTGGTCTTGGTATAAAGAATACAAAAAAAAAAAAAAATTAAAAAAACGAAATAAAACATATACATCAGTACAGTAACCTACACTATATATCGGTATAAACCTGTACTCTGATCATTTTGCAATCAGACCAAAATTTAAACAATATTATACTGTTTCATTTAATTCTCAAGAGTGATTAAGGACTGCAAAAATGCAAGATTGATTAAGGACTGCAAAGAAATATATTTGTTTTAACAAGAAATTATCCGTTGGTATTACAAGTTTTTATTCTTTTTAATATTTTATTTCTGTTTCCGTTATTCTATTTTACACGTACAAACCTGTAGTTCTGTCATCCTCTTATCCGACCAAAATTTGAAAAAGTTTTTTTAACATATGTTCTTGGTTTGTTGACAATATCGACTCCAGATCAGTGATTCAAATTACGTGAGCAGCATTTCACTCAAACATCTTAAAACCGTTTGTTTTTTGTGCTCCCAACAATACATTTTCAAAATACAAGTTCTGCAGTTTTAATTCTTAATCCAACCAACATTGGTTCAAAACATTTTCTTTAAAATTACTCTGTTTTTCTATCAATTCAAATTACTTAAAGACGTGGTATGTCAAGAGTTAATGCAATAATCTATCATGTCTGATAATCCCACCAAACTGCTAATCTAATACAGTTCTTGAATCTTGATGTTTAGGAAGTTGAACCTGTAATAACATAAAAAAAATCACAAACCTGAGAATAAATTTATAAACTGATTTAGTGTGTCAGTTGTACGGAGCAAAATAAGTTTTCTTATTGGTTATTATTCGGTTTCTTGAATAAAGTTTCGTTTCAGGATGTGTCCTAATTTTGTTCACTGATTACGAGGTGTTATGATGTTGATTTGGGGTTAGTAGAGACAAACGCCAAATAACACGTAACAATAAAAAGGGTTTTAATAGGTTGGTAAAAAGGTACAGAAATCACCTGAGTGAGTCAATAACTAGCTCAGCTAAGAACTTTGTCTATCTCTCTTCTCATTATTTAAAGTCTCTGTTCACAGACGCAGACAAGTTCATCTTCAAGAGGGGTGGTAGGTTTCCGACACAACACGAGGCGAGAAAAATAGAATGAAATCATGGAGAAGACATTGAAGAATATTTTGAAGAGTCTTTGGTACGACAAAATTCCTGAAGGTCAAAGGTGACCAAGATTTAACGATTGAATATCAAACTTAAACTTTTCAGCAAAGATTTTAAGCGGAAAAATATGATTGAAATCAAGAAAAAAATGTAATATCACCCACGCACACACACACACACACACACACACACACACACACACATATATATATATATATATATATATATATATATATGTGTGTGTGTGTGTGTATTTATATGTTTGTGCGCGTGTGTTTCCCTTAGTGTGGGATTTTACTCATTTTTTCAATCTTAGATGAATGACTGCTCAGAACATCCCACCACCAAATTAATAGACAAATCCTACAGATGCATGCTGGGATTTCTTCTTAACAAATAAAAAAGGACAATTCTTGGTTCCCCTATATTTAGGTTTTGTCTTTTCTTGAAGTTAGAACTCTGTAACAACTTGCCTGTATCCCTTTTGGATGTGAACACAATTTGTAAACATTTTACCTTATTACTGTTGCTTTGACCAGTTTTGAATTACGTGTTTTATTTTACTTTGCACTTAAGAACATTTTTAAATCAGCTTTCTGAGAATTTTCTCAATTGCGCATAGCCATGCCCAATTACAACACACACATACCACAAACACCACACACACACACACACACACACGCACATATGTATAAATATATGTTTGTGTGCGCGTGTAACCTGAAATATATATATATATATATATATATATATATATATATATATATATATATACACATTTCATTAAATAATATAGACAAGTGTTGTCTATTTATTTTATGTAATTTTTCGTAACGTCTGATAAGTTTAATAACATTATCGTTGAACGAAGAAAGAAATTCACAATATTGATCCATATTTTTTAATACAATCTAAGCTTTCGGCTTACATAAGCCATTCTCAAAGATGTCAATTACAACATATTAAGCAATATACGGACAAGACAGTGATGATAGTCTGTGGTTGTTTACATAGATGATTTCTAAGCAACGATAAACATGCGCATATAAGACGCTAGAAGCGAAAATCGCACCGCATCTCATGACGTCACACATGACAACACGAGAGTGAATTGGAGAAGTATGAAGTATGGAAAGCCGTTGGTATAAACCAATGGCTTCTGTTACCAATTATAAACATTTAAGAATATTTCTAGAGATGCCATAATTGATTTTGTTTAGGTTGGGTTTCAACTGTTTGATGTATAATGCTTCAAGGATTTTTAGTTTTTGTCTATTGTTTTCATGTCGAAGTATAATTGTGTTTTCGACAAGTATTTTACGGAAGTGTGTGTGCGGGCAGGCATGTTGTTTTAAATGCCTAAAAATGTTAGAGTTTTCATTCAAATGTAGTGTCAAGCGTCGTGAAAGCGAGTTTGTGGTGTGACCAACATAAATATTATTTAATTCGTTGGAGATACACTCTCCCAAAGGGCACTTAAATTTATAAACTATGTTGGTTTTTTGCAAATCGCTAACTGGGGGAGAAGAATCATTGCGAAGAATTAAGTTGGATATACTAGATTTAGTGTAGTATATGATTAATTTAATTTTTTTGCTAGGATCTGTAGTTGATATATTAGAATTTAATCATTTTTTTAGTATATTTTCATCTTGCTTATAATTAGTATGCATTTGATTACGATATAGGAGATTAATATGTTTGAGATCAGTAGAATCAGTATTATGTACAATTTGCTTAGTATTGAGATTTCTAAGAAAGCATCTTATTTGTTCATCAACTATATAGTTTGGAAAGCTATTATTAATAAGTGCCTGTTTTATATTCTTTAGTTCACTGTAAAAAATCTGTTTTGTGGATGTATTAGTTTCTGCACGATGTATTAGATTCTTTATAATTGCTATTTTGTAGTAATATGAGCATTCGCTCTTGTAGTTAAGTGTACATGAATTTATGCTTGTAGGTTTTTTGTATGGCGAAATAGTAAATATATATATATATATATATATATATATATATATATATGTGTGTGTGTGTGTGTGTGTGTGAAGAAATATAGTCTTAGGATGTGCTATATTTATGGGATAAAGTGCTCAATATATCAGAGATAGAGCGTGTATAAATATAAAAGTAAACATAGAAGTCAAAAGTTAGAGGCGACAGTCTGTTTCATGCTAGATGCAATCGTCAGGCCATATATATATATATGTATATTTATATATATATCTTGAGCACTCTTCTCGTATAAATATAGGATATTTTAAATAATATATATATATATATGTGTGTGTTTGTGTGTATATATGTTTATATGTATGTATATATATATATATATGTGTGTGTGTGTGTATATATGTATGCATATATGTGCGTATATATATATGCCGATGACTGTGACCTGGTCGCACACACAATTCAGCACTCACAGGAGTTTATTTATCGACTATCAGGGTCATGTAAGGTTTTTGGACTGTCCATTAGCCTTGGCAAGACAGTGGTGATGTATCTACCTGCCTGAGGAATTCAGTATATAGAGCCGTCAATTTATGTTGATGGTAGTCGACTTGAGGTAGTAGACAAATTTATATACCTTGGTAGCATCCTCAACGGCCACTGCTCCCTTGATGATGAGATAGCGTTACGGATTAAGAAGGCCTCCGATGCATTTGCAGCACTCAAGTTCGGTGTCTGGTGTCAGAAGGGCATAAAAAAGCAGACAAAAATTAAAATATATATTGCCTGCGTTATGTCATCACTGCTACATTCATATGAGACATGGGTAGTTTATCGCAGACATCTGAAGGTACTGGAACGTTTCATCAACGATGCCTTCGGTCTGTGCTTGAAATCCACTGTATGTCTCACACCTCTGATACTGTTTTTCTGCAAAGGGCCAATTTACTCACTGTAGAAGCAATTTTACACAAATACAAATTACGATGGACAGGCCACGTTATTCGTATAGCAGATGATAGACTACCAAAACAATTAATGTATGGAGAATTGGAAATGGGAAAAAGACTGCAGCACAAGCCAAAACTTCGTTACAAAGAGTCACTATACGTGCAATATTAGTCTGGATACCTGGGAGACTCTAGCTGAAGACGGGGTTTCCTGAAGAGCTGGTATTGCTGATGACGTCAAGATCTTCCATGAGGCATCACAAAAATAAGCAGAACTGAAGAGAGGAATTGGGAAGGGATCCCTGAATTGCCATGAGGTGCCAACCTGGCCATATGCCCAATGCAATCGGATATGTCTGTCCAGGGAAGGTCTTCTCAGTCACCAGAAATCACACCAACACCAACACCAACAGTCTATTGATTATTACCATTTCGTAATGACATGCTTTGAATGCCCGACTTGCACTAGGCATATAAAAAAGACACATTGAAAGTGATGTTCAAAGTCAACTTCCACCACCCGGAGATGATTTGACATGCCATATATGTAACAAGAAATGCAGATCAATGGCTGGCTTTATGAGCCACTCACACGACAAATGAATGCAGTGTTGTGGGGGGAATTTAACTGATGGAATGGATATGTCAGTGATGGTCATACACGATTTGTGAGTCAACGGCCACTATATCTATCTATCTATCTATCTATCTATCTATCTATCTACTGTATATTTAGGCAGGAACTTTTCTCTTATAAACGTTTCCTTGCACCTGACAGACAAAGAAAATGTTATCAGTTTTTTAAGCTAATTCTCAACCTGACATTATTTAAAACAGTGGCAATGTATTGTTGATCATTTTAAAAGACGCTCTAACACAGAATCATAGCCGCATCCCATCGCAAGATTACTTCTATTTCTCCACAATAAAACTTAGCACACAAACATTGGAAAACATATCAACGACGGACCCCTTGACAATGGCTAATGAATTGTCCGAATGCAGAGTAACCGTTGTGAACAGTTTTCGCACTCCTTTAGCCCGCCAAAAAGAAAATACTAACAACATTAGAAATTAGAATAAAACCTCAATAAGATTTTACTTGTCTATCACATTCAATGAAACACTTATATATATATATATATATATATATATATATATATATATATATATATATATATATTCTTTTCCTCACCGGTAGCACGACTCAGAGGTTCACGCACACCGCAATCTTCAATTACTGAAAAGAGGCTGAAGATTGCGTTGTGCATGAAACTCGAATTGTGTTACCGGTGAGTAAATAAATGTATATTTATTAATACATACTTAATAGCTCTGTTATATTACACTGAGCACTATTTTATTAACACCAGCTTACATCTTATATATATATATATATATATATATATATATATATATATATATATATATATATATATATATCTATATATATATATATATATATATATATATATATATTAATATATATATATATATATATATATATATATATATATATATATATATATATATATTAACAAATCGGAGGCTTTAGAAAGCTATGGTAATATTTTATTTCGCAAAATCAATAATTCGATTTCGCTTCGTCAGACCTGATGGTTTCAAAACAATGAATGGATTAAAAAATTCTTCCAGGAATCAAACGAATATATATATATATATATATATATATATATATATATAAAAAATAATTATACATAGAATCAATCAGCAATATTTATGCAATTAATGAGGAAATCACTTCGCTAGTAGAACATAATATATGCATTAAAATACTGTTAATCCATCGAATGATGTGATCTTCATTTATAAAAATGTTGTCAGATGTTTCTAGTGTATATTTTTTAAGTTAAGCGAGTACTTTCGAAGACCATGTTTCCATCCTCAGGTTGTAATTTTTTTCCCTTTAAAGTTAAAACATCTTTCGGTCTACAAACAATTATTTCGTCTTCAAGTTTTTACTTTAAAGGAAAAAAATTACAGCCTGAGGATGGAGACATGGTCTTCGAAAGTACTCGCTTAACTTAAAAAAATATACACTAGAAACATCTGACAACAGTTTTATAAATGAGGATCATATCATTCAATGGATTAACAGTATTTTAATGCATACATTATGTTCTACTAGCGAAGTGATTTCGCCATTAATCGCATTAATATTGCTGATTGATTCTATGTATGATTATTTCTTTATATATAAAATATATGCTGCCTAATATTATATGTTTATAAAAAAGCAATTGATCCCGCAGTATGAAATTCCTGAGAAAAAAATCACTATATTAATTGAACTATATACTTAGATCACGTCATGTTAACTGAAAAACACTTTTAAAAAAAGAATTCGTAGATTTACCATATTACAAAATTCATATAAAAATTCTCACTTGAAATTTGGAATTTAGCGTTGCGACTCGCACGTTCCTATATTGTACAACCGTCAATAAATAGCACATTCTTAAAAAAACATCTTTCGGTCTACAAACAATTATTTCGTCTTTAAGATTTAACTTTAAAGGAAAAAAATTACAGCCTGATGATGGAGACATGGTCTTCGAAAGTACTCGCTTAACTTAAAAAATATACACTAGAAACATCTGACAACAGTTTTATTAATGACGATCACATCATTCAATGGATTAACAGTATTTTAATGCATAAATTATATTCTACTAGCGGAGTGATTTCACCATTAATCGCATTAATATTGCTGATTGATTTTATGCATGATTATTTCTTTATATATAAAACATATGCTTGCCTAATATTATATATATATATATATATATATATATATATATATATATATATATATATATATATATATTGAATTATATGGATATGAGTTTGTGACTCTGGGTTTCACGCTTTTGCGATCATCAGACAAGTTGTCTGATGATCGCAAAAGCCGTGAAACCAGGTTCACAAACCCAAGGTCACAAACTCATACAACTGAATATGTTAGCTCTATCACTAATACTGAGCACTTTCCAATAAGTACTGCGCATATAAAATAATATATATATATGTATGTGTGTGTGTGTGTGTGTGTTTGTGTGTGTGTGTGTGTGTACCAAGAACAATATTGCGTAGAATGTATGACAAAGTCGAAAAAGTTTACTTGTGACGTGTTTTGTCCATCAGGACTTCATCGGACTAATTTATGCTGCTTCGACTACACATGCGCATTTAAAAAAAATTTTAAAAAGAATTTTAATAACCAGCGCCCATCGTTCGTGCGAATGTGTAGTCGTACCAACATAACGAATTCAGTCCGATGAATTCTTGAAGGACAAAACGCGTCACAAGTAAACTTTTTCGACTTTTTCATACAATTTCATATACAGGGTGTAACAGGAAACTTGTCCAAATCGTATAAAAGGAAAATTGTCTATTTGTTAGATTAAGCTTTGAGTCATTGTATCTTAGAGATGATTAAAGATATCTTACTTGAATTTTCCGGTTTTTTTTAACACTATTAGACTCTACTTTGAGCAATAAGAATGTATAATTACTCTCTAAGCTTAGCAGAAGTATCGTGGTGAAATCGATCATAAACGAAAAATGACATGTTCATCATTAATTCATCAGAGCTAAGGATCAGAAGCTCATGAAAGATTGAAATTAAGTTAAATTTATATATATATATATATATATATATATATATATATATATATATATATATATATATTATTCCAAGATCATTTTCCAATTTATTCAATTTCATCCTCACCCTCTCTAACTTTCTAGCCTTCTGTCCTGGAGTAACAAGGTGCCTCAAAGGTTTCCCGTACGATTTCATTTTCAAGTCTTTTTTCACTGCTCTTTGCACTGTCATAGCTGAAACTCCTCTCTCACGTGCCAAGCGTCTTATGGACTGATTTGGATATTTCTAATTGATCTCTTTAGCTCTAAGTTGAAATGATGAGCCTTCTTCCTGTTGTGACCTTCTGATCAAGGTTAACCTCCTAACTGTTCCCTCTTTTCTGTTCGCTCTTTTTAAAAATTATTCCCCATTCTCTTGATCGTTCTTGAATGGACTTTGAAGACGGAAGCAAGAGTATGAATGTTGGTACCATTACTGAAGGCCTGAATGATGTTCTTCCTCTCACCATTGCTCAGTTAGAAAGACATAGTGAGGCTGAAATAAAATGATTTTAATCTGTTCTCTTTCTAGATGAAAACTCAAAGGGATTTTCAGTGATCCTTAAGACAAATGGTGTCAAGATGGCTAAACGTCTTATCTGAAAACCTGGAAAAAAGAAACTCAGTCCAGTGATTTTTTTTTTAGATATTAAACATTTTGTGGGAGGGACAGTTATGCTGTTACAAGATTTGAGTCATTTTGCTGTTACCCCGGTATATATATATATATATATATATATATATATATATATATATATATATATATATATATATATGTGTGTGTGTGTGTGTGTGTGTGTGTGCGTGGGTTTGTGTTTTACATGTAGATAGAGCACCAGTTCTATTTCGCATATACAATCTACCGCCTTATTCACGTTGGTTTTCCTTTAAAGTTAATAGTACAGTCCATTCTTAACCCCTTCTCCAGTGTAGACGTATATATACGTTCTAACGAAAGCGTTTTTTTTTTCAGACACGGTCGAATAAACACGTCCAAAATATAACGTTCAGAAACCAGCTCCAGATGTGTTGAGACGTCGATCTTGAGTCCTTTTATGCTCTTCTGAGCTAGAAACGTGTCCAGTTGTCAGCTCATACGTCCTGTAGAGGTGCTAGCCACCACTTGGACAATTCAAGGTGCCTCAATTTCTTAATATATTAAAAACAAATAAAAAAAAATCTTACTTGCATTATTTATATCATCCTCATCTTCATTGCCATATTCACAACATTTCGGTCGTTGTACGCTCCGGACTTCTTCGGGTAATTGGAATTTCGAACCGAACCCTTTATTACGTCCGCTGGATCTAACCAACATCTTTATCCAAGGACACATGGACCAGTGAATAAAGACTTTAGTTAGATCAAAGTGACTAGACACGAAAGAGTTGCGAGTTCAACACCAGGCCACAGCAGTGGAGAACCAAAAACTTGGAGAGTTGAGTTAAAGGGGAAAATAACTGAGACATCCGGAAGAGGCATAGCACGTGGAACTAGAACAATCTACTCCAGTGGTCGAAATAAAGGGTTCGATTCGAAATTCCAATCACCTAAAGAATGCCAGAGTGTACAATGGTCAAAATGTTGTGAATATGACAATGAAGATGAGGATAACAGTTTGAATAATGTAAATAATGCAAGTAATCATATTACCTCATCTCAGATCACCTGAAGACGGCCGGGGCATACAGCGGCCGAAACGTTGTGAATATGGCAAGTAATCATAGTACTTCACCTCAGAGATCCAATCACCTGAAGAAGGCCGGAGTGTACAGCGGCCGAAACGTTGTGAATCTGGCAAGTAATCATAATACCTCATCTCAGAGATATAGACAAAAAAATTCTTTTGAAACTGAAACGTTTTTCACAAAATAATTGGAAGGGGTTAAAATATCTATGTTTTTCTATCACTCTTTCTCTATTTCTTTTTATATTCTCTTTCTTTCTTTCTTTCTTTCTTTCTTACGCATTTCCCTAGAAAATTTGAAACAAAGAAAAAAAAACATGCGAAATTTCACAGCATATACAGAAGAAAGGACTAGTCATGTTTCATTTTTTAAGTTATTTATTTTTTCTTTATTTTTCTTGATTATTTTTTACAGTTGAATTTGTTCCAGTCTTTTTTGTACATTAAATTAAACTTATCTATTTGCCATCATTTTTCTTAGTTGCTGATGTCGTTTATAACGTCTGCTGATGTGCATACGTGTGCTTGTGTGCGTCTGACAACTTAGATTCTATGCTTCTGGTTGTAGTTTCTTTGTAAAAATCATTGAGAAAAGGCAACAATTTCTTTTCCTCTCAACAGTGAAGCCCATAAATAAAAACACGGAAAAAAATCAATTTTTAACAGTTTTAAATATCCGCTTTTTCTGAATGATATTAATTCTAAGAATCCATTAAAATGCTGGCAATCAATTTATTTTTTTATTTTCGATTTTCGGGTTATGTTTTTCCCAGACAATATATTAACAATGATGCAAAATATAAAATTGCAAAAAAAAAAAAAAAAAAAAAAAAATTTGTTAAAAAAGATATTGGCATCTGTGTGGGTGTATTTTTTGAACATTATTTTTTTTTTAAATTTACGATTTTTTAAAAAAAGATTTTTCCCTTTTTTGTTTGTCTTTAAAGTTTAATTCAATGTTCGAAAAATATGTCACAAGAAAGTACAAAGAAGAAAATCTAAAAAGACGATAATTAAAAAAAAAATATTAGAAAAATATTTTGATAGTGTCGTTGATAAGAAGAGGATAAAATTATGCTAAAAAAAAAAAAAAAGAAAGAAAAAAACGAATCTGTTTTTTTCTTGATCGATAAATTTAGGGTAAAGTTTTCAGGGAATGAAAAACAAATAGAACGAATGAAATAGTCCAATAAAACTATTTCTAAATATTAAAAAAAAAGGACATCTTAACAAAATAGATATAAAAAGAAGAAATTATATAAAAAAATTTAATCATAGTAATAATAATAAAAAAAGAGGGAATGAAATTTTGGGGGCCGTTTTTCTATCCTTTTCATTATAGCTGTCATTATTATTATTATTATTATTATTATTATTGTTTCTTTGGATTTGTTGTTTGATACAATCATTTACCAAGACTTTCACTTGAGACCTGAGGTAAATAAACATTATTCTTCCGAAGTTTGTGAAAGAGTTTCTCCTTTTTTTTTTTTTTATTGTTGATAGAATCGCCATTGTTATCTCTGCTGTTATAATAATCATAATAATAATAATATTGTTCGTTAGGAAATTTCTTCTTGGTTTTCTTGATCTCTTTTGTGTTCTTTTTTGTTAAATGCTTTTTGTTGTTGTTGTTTTCTCTCTGGTATTTTTAAAGACAGCACTGACCTCTGTTGTGCAAAAAAACATGGTTGGGAGGCAGAAGGTTGAAGTGGAGGTTGAACAGGAGACCACGTGACCTCTGACGTAGCATACGAAAATATACAGCTGCAGTTAGATTAAAACCGATTGATGGAGGCTGCATTGGTTTTCTAGACCTGAAAGGACAGGAAAATGCCAAAAGAAAGGCGGAGTAGAATCTCAAGACAAAATTTAAGATTTAAACAAATATTGGGTAAAACTGTAGAAGAAGAAAGTCGCGTTAAAAATACAGTCGCCAAAAAAAAAAAAAAAGAAAAAAAAAAAAGAAAAAAAAGGGAAACAAAAAAGAGAAAAAAGAGAAAATATGTAATTTTACATATTCTATAGCAGCGTTTCTCAACCGGGTTTTCCCGGAACCCTAAGGTTCCGCACAAGGTCCCCAGGGGTTCTGCGAGAACAGGTGAGATAAGCTAGTGCACTTTTGACTTTTTATTTAATTTAAGCAAAAGACAGGCACAGACTTCGCATTAGAGAAGCATGTTTCACTTTATCAAATGTCTCTGAAAGTAACATTTTCTTAGCCCATTTATTGGTTCGCAGGACATTTTGCCTTGATTTACCTCATATGTTTTCAACATTGCAAGTAAAACATAAAAAAATAAAAAACTGATGCAGTAATTATCTGTTTTAGTTCTGTTTATATTTATATTATAGGTATATAATATTGGTTACTTATGTTTATTTTTTACGTTTAAGTTTAAATTTTTTTTTTGTATGAATGAAAACTCCATGATGAAGTATTACAAACGAACAATATGGATTTTATTTAGCATTACTGAAAAAAAATGACAAATATTAATTTTTTCTTAAACCAGTTATTCAAAAATATATCCTATGATATTTACCACGTGATCTACGATGAAAATAAAAAGAGAAAGAAATGGTATATAATTTTGGTTTTGTGCAATAATTTATTTTAATGGTTGCGCAAGGGTAAAAAGGTTGAGAAACGCTGCTCTATAGTGTGTCAGGAAATGTTTTGTGAACGTCAGGTAATATTAATTAAAAAGAAACAAAACTTTATTCGTCATTAAAATAAAGCATGCATTCATAGAAACATTGTCCAAAATATATATGCCGGAAATATGGTTTCTGAGAGTTAAGTTAAAGATTAGGGTTGGGTTTGAGGTTGGAATTTGTTTTAGTGATATTTAGTAAATTAAATAATATTTTTGAACTGTAGAACCTGAAACTATTATTTATTTTGAAATAGAGCAGGATATAGTGCGTAATAAGTTTTAGTTTAAGGGAAATATGATTTCCAAGTGTTAGGGTTAAGGTTAAGGATGGATTTAAGGTTGGAAAACTTTCAGTAACATTTAGTAAGTTTTGGTATTGCAGAGATTATTATCAAAGCACTTTGGAAATAAATGTTAAATTAGTTAAAACAAAGATTAGTGACTCTTTAAAACATTTCCTGGTACGCCATAGTGTATGTGCAATTATATATTTTGTTATTTTTTATCATTATATTTTCGACGCGACTATTGTGGACAGTTTTACCAAATATTGGACGATTAATAATTGCAATAATAATAATAATAATAATAATAATAATAATAATAATAATATTAATAATGATAAAAATAATAATAATCATCTTATTGACTAATAGTAAGACAAAAAAAAAATTTTACCCGCATATACACATATTTTTCTTATATTAAAACCGCCAATCTGCTGGACTCAAAACCAGTCCGCTCCTATCAGATCCCCGTTACTTTCCAAATCAGCTCGCTTACGGCATTGTACCACCATTACTTTTGCAATGTACGGTGATTTCAGGTATGAGCCTGACCTTAGGTTTATCGTCGGGAATTGTGAGATCAGCGCGCTCTCAATGCATTTTCTTTTTAGCGAATCTTTTTCTCTCCTGATCAGATTGGCATTTGTTAAGTCGAAATTGTGACCAGATTTTGTTATGGCGAACTACCAATGAGTTTAAAGTGTTGTCATGCAGCTTATCTCCGCGAATTTGAGTCTTTTTTTTTTTTTTTTAGATTCTTAGAGGTTTCGCTGATATATATCATCGTGGAAAAAATGCCAGTTTGTTCTTTCACTCCAACCGGAAGGCGCCTACTTATGAAACATATATATATATATATATATATATATATATATATATATATATATATATATATATATATATATGCCTCTGTGCGCGCGCACACACACATATATATATTGTATTGGGGCAACAGATCATTATTCAAACATAAGTTGTTAAACATGAGCCATCATCAGAGTAGTTATATGGACATTACAACAAAGATGTTCACCATCGAAGATTATATCCTGTTATGTTTACATACAGCTTAGATCAAGGAACAGCATAATAAAAAATATCCAAATGTTGGATCGATTTTGTCTTTATTTTCTTCTGAAACTAAAGCCACTATACAAAACTTAGAACGACTCATGATCATACATAATACACATTTGTTGTCTGTTCCATTTAACAATATATGTTTGAATATATATATATATATATATATATATATATATATAATATATATAATATATATTTATACAAAAAAAATTAAATAGCAATGTTAATGCGATGAATTGCGAAATCGCTTCGCTAACAGAACTTCAAGAGACATTAACTTACTATAAATTTCTTGAATAATAATATCCTTATATTTGAGATGTTGTCAAATGGAAGACACATGCCAAGTACTTTCGACAATTTCAAATTGTCATCTTCAGGGCGCATCTTATATATAGGCAAATACTAAGACGAAATATGTGTAGACCGAAATGTTTTTTTTATTATGCTATTTATTGACAGTGGAATATATATTTTGGAGTGTGCGATCTTTGTATAGATTGTTTCTTTATGATATAAAATATAAGCTGCACACTGTAATAATAATCACATTTGATGGTATTCAAAAATTGAACAAACCAAAAAATGATTTCCTTTAATCTTTCGAATTTTACTTTATCCTATGACTGATTTGACCAAGAAGCAACATCTTAAAGATATATATATATATCCTCAATGTCAATATTTGCTTCTTCTTCTATATACCGTGTTCCTTCTGGACATGGGCGATCATGGCTCTCGACAAGCTCCTATTCATTGTATCTTGTAGCACTTAGCAACGTTCCTCCCTTTGCGAAGCCTCCCACACTCGTTCCGCCATCTATTCACACAAACTGGTCAGGTAGGTGGCCCATAGCCTTCCCCTGTCCTTTTGTTTTTGTTCTGTCCTTTGAGTATCATTTTCTCTAGGCCTTCCTTCCTCATTATGTCCAAAAGAATTTAATCTGTTTTTTTTTTCTTTTTTTTGTGTTTTTTAGGTTGGTGCAAAAATAATGACGCAATATTGTCGTTTTTTGTTGTATTTTTTAACGTCAAAAAACGACATTATTACGTCATTATTTTTGCACCAACCTAATAAATTACCCTAAAATATTTTTACCAGAATCACATTTGTTTTTTGAAGATCAAATTTTTTGTCTTCCATTAATGGAAAACGCAGCCGTCCGTATGCTTGTTATTCTCTGTCTGTATGTGTGTTTCTGTGTATATTTGCGTTTGTATATTATGTGTGTTTCCCGATGATAGCCAAATTATAAAAATTGTTGTATAGTTGACTTGCAAACGTACGGCTATAACTACCACTGTCATACTCCTACCACTGCCTGTCGCGGACGAAATAGAAACTAAGTATCGAGAAATCGAGATTCAAGAACATTAACGAGATAATGCGAGACCACGTATCAGTGCAACCAATTACAATCGAAATACAAATCAAATACAACTGAGGCCAGTCATTCATAAAAGTAACATTGTGATTGATTCATTATTCACAAAGACTGACTAATTCATCAATTCAGTATACCGAAGTAAACCTTGAGACTGCTAGTTGGAATCTGAAAATATCTTTTACAACCCAACCTGAATTAATAATAGACAGATACAATATTTTTGGGACATCCGTTCAGTAGAATTCTAATTTTCCTATAAAGATTTGTCTACTCACATCTATCTATATACAGTCTTATGCAAATTAATTGAAACAACCATTTTAGTTTCCTTTCTTTCACCATACGGTCAGTTTTAGACCCTCTAGAATGATAGGATGTAATTACTTTCTGTTTTTTTTCCCCTCAAATTAGGTCATTTGCAGTGGTGTGCAGTAATATGAATCTATTTTCGGGTATATGATGAAATTAGTTTGACCTTGGAAAATATTACGTCATCCGTGATTGCATCAGATTTTTATCACTCCAAGACACTATTCTCCCGACTGTCGATTAGTTGTCCTACGGCCATTGTCTGCGATGGACATTACTCCAAGGAAGAGCACGAAAATTGTAATGCTGCATGAACGCACTGGCAAGCCTTACCAGTGAGAAAATCAAAGTACTATCAACTGTCTTAGAAATTCTTCTGACTTAAATCCAATCGAGAATCTGTGATTAATCTGCAAGGAAAGACTTCGTGGAATAGACATACGAAGTACTAACATGTCACTGGGTCATGTTTCATTAGAAAAATACGAAGAAAAAGTAAATAATAACGGAATTATTCGTTTTGTTTCAATTAATTTGCACAAGCGTCTATCTATATTTTGTTCGATATCTATCATTCCATGTTTTGTTTGATATCTATCTATCTATCTATCTATCTATCTATCTATCTATCTATCTATCTATGCATCTAAATAATGCGACGACTTTTAGTGTAAATTGAAGATTCATATTTTAATCTTTGAAAGTATTCTCTAAAGATTATGTCGTCTATATTCAACTATTGTGGAAGCATAAAGACTTTTGATTGCCTCTCCCAAGCCAGGAAAGATCAAATGATGAATTTCTTTCTTTTTCCAGTGGAAACATTGACCGAAACTGATTCTTACATAAGCTTTTAACGCTGAAAAAATTCGATTGTTGTCAATAAAGCATTGGGATTAAACATTTGCTTTATTTCTTTCAAGTGTATTTTGTAATTTCAGATAATTTTTTGCATTAAAGGGATGAAATTTCTTTTCAAAATAGAAGTTTATTTTTCAAAGTATATATACATATATATAGTATTTATAGCATACATATATATAGTACATATATATATATATATATATATATTTATATATATATATATATATATATAGTATTTAGCGGGTTATAAAATGCAATATTTTTGTTTATGATGCTCGCCATTTTTGCTGTCGTTATGTAGTGATCAGTGAAGCATACTCTTGGGAATTGGTTCCACAAAGAGCGGTTCGTGGGAAGAAGCTACTCGAGTGGAATTTCCATCTCACCTGTGGAATAAGAAGGGAATGAAGGTGGTTCGCTATGGAGGATCTTAGTCGAGAAGGTTAGAAATGGTGGAACTAAGAAATGTAATTCGTCTGAACACTTTCCATGGAAACAGCGATAGAGTAGCAAGAGGCTTGCGACGTTTCTCTGTGGCAAAGAGGTTGTAGGGCGGACAATAATTCCTCACCCACAAGAAGACGAGAATGGAAAGTGAAGACTGAGCAGCTCCTGATATGTAGTATAATTAACCTACGTAGGCTATTTATAGAATTTATATAATAGTTGCAAATGAAAAAGGGAAACTACTCTGTAGTCAAACTCCAATTGCATTTAAAATTTAAAGATAGCTTTAGTTGTAGTGCTACTATTCCCTAATCAGCAGGAGTTTAGTCTTATATGATTTTTGAACGTACAATCTAGAAAATTGTTTTTGTAATTAAATGTGGAAATATTCATGATGGAAGAGAAATTAAAATATTAATAAATTTTGTATAATAATAAAGACATCTGTGAAATTATATATTAATTTTGTAAAATAATGTTCTATATAAAAATATGAAATACAATTTATATTTTATAAAATATCGGTATCATAGATTGACAGATATCATTACTTTATGGTGTAATTAGTAATCTTTTCAAACTTTTTCAGAGTTGGTATGATTTTTTCAGCTTTTACACCAAACACCCCCCACACAATTTGAAAACAGTTAATTATTGTAAGTATGATCGTGAGAACAGACTACACACTATTTTCATTAAGTTGGAAATTGGACTGTAAATTGCTTTATTCGTCATGCTAGAATATTTAAACATGATTGCTCTATCTAAAATCTCGTTACAATGTGTTGTTTTTACTGTGTAACATTAACATACAAGCACACTTACAAGCAGAAATAGAATCATTATAATACAGATTCTGTCACTAAAAATGTCACCGTAAAGAAGTTTCTTTCCTTTGCCGATGTCAACCGTATTTCTATACTTCTAAGAACTCTGAAATTTTATTGACTATTTACTTTTTTCTCCTCAATAGGAGTAGATAGGTTCACCTATTGTCCGATTCACAATCCTCCCCGGTTTTTTGAAAAGGAGTAGAGCTTTATTCCTTGTTCCCTGTTTAGGGTTGGGTTTCCGATTCCTTCCGAAGTTTTTTTTCATTCTCTTTCTCTCCCAGTAACACCCGAATTCTAAACCGTGTATCCCCAATAACAACTCTGAATTTAAAACCGCAAAGAAAGTGGCGGGAAACCACTTTACTATTTTCTCCCATGAAATCATGATAATTCACAGACAATAAAGAAAAAGAATCTGTGGAGAGATATCGCTTACTTCCTGAAGAAATATGAATTTCTTTTAATTTATTTCGGCTTAGGTTAACGCTAATGTTGCCCAATGTTATAGAAATCTGAGAAATGTCATTGAAGTTTAATTTGTTTTCTATTACATGTGTAATCATGTCGTACAAAAGCCTTACAAAAGCCTTATGAAAAAGCTAATTGAATAAATTTCAAATAAACCTTTGGAAACGAACATCAGTCTACGTTTGTAATATTTGTTTTTCTCTTCTTTCTTAATGTAGAACATCATTTTTCACCATTTACAAATTTATTTTTGTCCTTGGAGATGACAAAAATGGAATTATTATGAGAACAAAAAGAAAAAATAATCCCAGCTAATAGTATTCAACATCTCAACTTTAAATAAAATTATTCATTATTTCTGGACTAGCTATTACTGTGCATCGATATAGAGAGCAATTGGCTCATTTGAATGTCACATTAGAAGAGAAAGGGTCTTTTTCTGTCCAAGAAAGTCAATCAGAGATTGCCTTGCAAATACGACGTAGTACATAATCGTTGAACTGAGGTGCGAAATTCTTATGCACTCAGTCACCTTTAGACAATCTTCCGTTTGGTTCAATGCAACACTCCTGTGCTGTTACAAGTTGAAGATATCAAAAAGTTCTTCGAAGAATTTATCAGATAAATACCTAAATCGTTCCTTTATAATGGATTACAGTCTATTTGAAAGGTGTCCTAAGTTCATGGAAACCGAGGAATAATATTGGGATGGCTAAATAAGGATGTTATGAATTTATATGGACAAAAAGTTGGAAATTTTGGAAAAAAAAAAAAAAAAAACTCATAGTTATTAAAATCACCAGTTGGAACACATTTTGTTCCATGATTTCCAAGCTGCTTTAAATATATTTCATTTTTCTTTAAGATAGAATTTTATCTTTTTCATCTTGGCATTTCTTTATTCTTTGTTTGAATGTTAAAATTGGTGTATCTAAAACTTCAAATTTTTTTAGAAAAATGTTTCTTTATGTTCGAGCATTCTGTTTTGGCTTTTAAAATAGGCCATTTTTATTTCGACTAACCGTATCTCAGGCCTTTAAGTCATAATTATATTCATGTAGAAAAACTCTTACTATAAACAATTTTTATCTGCTCCGATGGTACTGAAATATTTAAGAATAAAAATTCAATGAAACATTGAAAGAATAGCTTTAAAAAATACTTAATTCACATTCAGCCTTATAAAGGATCAAAGCGTAAAAAATGCATTGAAGCAGACAATTTAACGATTTTTATATTGTCCACTTTAGTGAATATCGAAATTATGACAGTGATAAAAAAGAAAGAAAAGCAAAACACACCCTGCAAAACGGTATTCCGCAGCTGGCATCTCAGACTCGCAGAAAAATTGATTGTGAGTGCTACGTAGATGAGGACTTTTGCTTTCGTCAAACGAATATCAAGATGGCGTTAGGTGGTGAAGTTTTGCTCGATTTAAACTGATAAGCCAATGAATAGTGCTGACTGGTCAGATGATTTTTTTGAGTTTTTTTTTTTGTTTTTTTAAAGGAGTTTTATGTTTTTTTTTTTTTTTTTTTTTTTTTCAGAAGGATTTTGGTTTTATACTAGCATCTTGGTGTAGTTCTTTTTCTGGAGCTGTAGTTAAAAAAAAAACAAAAAAATAACAAAAGACAATCGCTTTCAAAAAAGGCGATCAATAGATGTTATTTCAAATAAATACAGCTGATCTATTTTAATCTTAAATCAGATGACTGGAAATAATACAGTTCTGAACTTCGGATGCTTACCTTTTTCTTTTAAATATGGAAGATTGTGTTAACACGTACATAATTATTGAGTAGTTTCTTCCGATAAACAGTAAGCTTGGAGTAATATTGCATTCATAAAATATTCATTCATCATCAATACTGAAATATTTTTGTTATGTTTCTATGGTTTAATATTTGTAATTGTTTTGAGCAGAATTGGGATTCCGATCATTTTGCTATGTTGGATGAATTTATTCGGAGCAGCATCCTTATTTTGTTTGCTTCAATCATTGAATGAATTTGCAATATTAGAGAACATTTTTCTCGTTTGGACCATTCAAGAGAAGATTCAGAAAAATGTGATATATACCCGAGATTAACTGGAGACCCCCAGCACTCGATCAAGACAATGATCAAAGATGGAGATACTAGTCCGATTAATTCATCGAATAATGACTGTACTTTATGTCACAACTTTAGACATGACTTTGGAATATCTAACTGAATTGTAAAAAAATAATCACACAAAAACTACAGTTAAAAAGATTAATGAAATTTAAAATTATGTAAACAGCGAAAGAAAGCAAATTAAAAACAAATAATTGCCTGCAAAATAATAATAAATTTCTTGGGTTGATTTTTCTAATCATGAATTGGGAATTCGTGTAAAATCAGAATTGCGCTAATCGAAGGTTAGAATTGAATTATAGATTCATTGTTCTGCATTCGCTAATAAATAAATATCTATGCTTACATGGAAATATTCGATAAATGGAGAATATTTCTTTAATTGATGAGGTTTTGTTTTGTTTACTGTACAGATTATTGATCAAATTTGTTCCCTGTCTTAATATGAAGTTTTGGGAAAATGATTTTTCTTATTTGAAAAATAAAAACAAATCGATAGAATTAAAACGCATAGATTTTTCTTCGACAAGAATTAAAACAGAATCTATTGTCAATAATTTTTAAAATAATAATTATTATTCATTTTGTCTTTCGTATTATTGAAATCATTCTCTGCGATACTTTTGTTGTTCGTATAACGTTTTTGTTATCCACGTTTGCAGAATAGTATCGTCTGAATGGCTCAAGTTGTTAAGAATGTGCCGAACAGGTCGGTATATTAATCCACCCCTCTCTTCGTCTATATTATTATGTTTTTAAAGAAACGAAAAGACTTCATTCTTTTCATACTGATTGAATAATTGAAGAAGTCTTCAGCATGAATCATTTGAAACGATGCAACGTTAATTTGAGTTTAGCAATCAGAAAATGCTCGTGAAAAGAATATACAGAAAAATCATTATTTGTTTGTAAATCCTTAATCAGATTTTCTTCGATTATAAGTTCCTGGCACGATTATCGGTGATTTGTTAGTGTAGCCGAGTTTTGAAGTCGATAAATATTTTTCCTTTTGAAAATAAGATGTTTATTAACGAAAGAAGTTAATTTTACAAAATAAGGCAACGAACGGAAAATAAGGCAGGAGATTTTCTTCTCGTCCTGGTTTCTGATCAATGAGAAGTCTAAATTAAAACTGACAGACGAAAGAAAGAGGAACACTTGTCGGTTATCTCCTCATACCTTGAACAGTATCGACAAGAAGTCATTAGAGGGTGCTGTTAAGCCTCCATAAAAGTGGGACACTTCCTGTCTTCGCTCTTTTATCTAGGTTCTCCTCCCGGTATGCTTTAATGACACCACCACCACCACCACCACCACCAGCGGGACCTTCCACCGGGTAGGGGACATCTTTCTTTCCGGGTAGGGGAACATTTTCATGCATAGTAACTGAACATTTTCACACACACACACACACACACACACACACACACACACACACACGTATATTCCTAACTTTGGCATGTATTTTCTAACTCTTTTTATTCAGTTATATATATATATATATAAAATATAAAATTTGTTGAAATTAATTTAGTTTCTTACCCTCGTCATTTAAACGTACTGGTGTAAAATATTGTTGCGACTGATTTAGTTAAACTAGAGGCAGGTCTGCAACAAGCTACTTATTTTAGCGGATCAGCACGGAGAGCTTTTTAGGAGACACGGGGAGTGTCTTGACCACACCCACCTGGCGTGAGCTTACGATTTCATTCGTCCTCTTGCTATTACTTCTAGTCCAGTTTTAAAACTAACGGATCCCTCTAGATAGGCACAAGGAACAAATATTATTTTCCTATACAACGCGTTTTCTTGTACTTCAGCGTACCTCGACAAGAAAGTTACATTCGTGGTTTCAGAATGGATATTTTAGTCCTCGGCCCTTTTTCACGGTTGTATCTGTATTTGTCCCTTGAAGAATTGCCCTCTAAAGACTGGGCACTGTTCGAGCCGAATAATTCAGCAAAATCATTTTACAGTTGAAATTGCTAAATGTTAACGATTTCTTCTATTGCATTTTCTGCTTGTGGAACTCTCTTCCGGCTTCTTGCTTTCCAGTCAACTTTGGTCTTCAAAAAATTAAAGTCAGTGTCAATCGTCATCTTCTGTCTCCTTGAATCCTATTCTTTATTGCACTCTATACCCCTTAATAATGACTTTTGTCAGATTCTTTCACTTTCAGTAAACCATTGCATCTTAGTGGCTTTATCACCTTGCTTGAAATGATTAAAAAAATGGCACACAATATAAATATATATTCGTTATAAAATCGATATTTTTACCTAACGATGTCTTCGAGTTAGCCAGACCGGAAGTCTCCAGGATTATTGCTCCATTTCGTGCCTTTTCTTGTGACATAAGTGAAAGAATAATTGGAATTAATATTAGTGTGTATCAAAAATATTTTCGTTTTTTTTTATAAACCTCTCCTCCAAAGCTTATTTATAGATATAACGACTATTTCTGATTCCAGCATATTATTATTATTATTATTATTAATTATTATTATTATTATTATTATTTCCTTGGATTTCTGTTGTATACACATTGCATACACATTTCTTTCCGGGTCCCAACCAGAAACCTAAGATCATAAATGGCTTCATGACATTTTCCACTGATCAATTTTTATACCCCACACACATAAAAAAAAACTTCAGATTACACACATTTTACATAGATAAAGCCTTTCGTAATGTGTGGGCTGTACTTGTGGGTACATTTTTTTGTATTTCTTTAAGGTATGAGCTACCAGGATTTCGTTCAATCCGATGGCTCCAAGTACAACTGGAATTTTTGATTTCCTGACGCACCACATTTTTGAGATTTCCATTACAAGATACTTGTATTTTGATAGCTTTTTGAAGATCTTCAAAAATACATAACAGTCTGCAGGGACTGCTGTGTCAATAAGAAAGCCCATTCAGTTTTTGCGGTCTTTGATCACGACGTCTAGTCGATTAGTTTTGATTGTTCTGTCTGTGTGTATTGTAAAGTTCCATAAAATTATTATTATTATTATTATTATTATTATTATTATTACCTCTTCTTTCACACGGCTTTTCGTTATTCAGGTAATCTTGGGTATTTTTCATCAAGTCGTACGACCTCTTTCGCAGACTATTTTCGACCAGAGCAATGCAGACGTCTGAAATGATGGTTTTATTCCGATTTTTTTAATATGGGTCTTTAGGATAGGTGGGATAATCCCCAACGCTCCAGTGATAATTGGGATTATAGTAGCCTGAACGTCCCACATTCTGACCTCCTCAACCTGGAGGTCACTGTACTTTTAAGCTTTATTATTATTATTATTATTATTATTATTATTAAATATATAATTATTCAATACTATTATTATTTTGTTCCAGATGTCTTATAATAGTGAATTTATATACTGAGGTTCTGGAAAATTTTGGTGCATTATTTTACACATGGCCTCAAATCTGCTTAATCTACTCTCAGAGTTTGGGAAGTGGAAAGAAATGAAACAATATCTTAACATTTTGATAAAAAAACTTGTGCATACATTTTAAGATTAGTGACTTGTCCTTTGAAATAAAACCGAAAAGTGGAAAATCATCATTTGTCGATTTCGATGCGTTTAAAACATAAGGCTGGGGAGTATCCCAACGCCAGCATTTGAAAACTTTCAGAATATTGAAAGGTACCAGATGCACAACACAGGCTTCAAAAAAGCGAAAATAATTAAAAAACGAAAATGCTTTTGATACCCACCAATATGTCAACTATTTTCGTAACTTTTAAATATTTTTTTCCTAAAAAAAAGAAATACAAACATAGATAAAAGAAAAGATGTTGCTACCCACCTTTGTCCGACAAGTACTTTACTCGTCGGGATTACAGTAGAGAAGTTTCTAGCTTTCCATTCAAGCTGACCCCACCCGTTTAGGTGAGCTATCCTGGAGAACGGGGCAATTATATTAGAAAAAAAATACACTCAGGAAAAATTAACACTTAAGTATTAGGACAAGACCTGACCACCGGAATTTGAGCATTGGGGATGGGAGTATCAAAACTAACAATTTGTTGATGGATAGTCACAGGTCATGCTGAAGAATGGGGGAAGCAGAAATGGGACGAAAAGTACGAAGCACACCAATTTCAAATCCCAATTAAAACTCAGATACACATATAAATATGTGCAAATCTCTCCAGCGTTTTTTTTTTAATTTCTAAATTAAAAAAATAAAAGTTTCCTTTTGTGTATTCAGCTTTTAGTGTTTAAAAACAGGACGCTGAGAACTTTTGCACATACCTAATACACAAATTATTAGGTTGAGTCATAAATAATTTCGGTTTTGGGGAATCAGTAGTTATAACGAATGTATTATCCTAATTACGTTGCAGTTAAAAATTAATTTGATGTACACTAACATACCTGACATTTTCCACGGCAATGGCAGCGTATACAGTAGATTAAAGGAAAAATGTTGTTCTCCTCTGTGACAACGAAAGGTCGCACACAGTAAGGATAACACAAGAAAAGAATGTGGAACTCGGTTGGTCTCTTCTAACAAACTCACCGTGTTCCGCTCGCCTTGCACCAACTGATTATTATCTTCGATCGCTGCAAAATTATTTGACAGGGAAAACTTTGTCTAATGAAAACCAGATTCAAGAGCTCGTCGCAAACTATTTCACATTAAAAAAAAACCGCAGAATTTTATTAAAAAAATATAAGTTGCAAAAGTAATTGCAAATAATGCTGAATATATAATTAAATGATATTTAATTGTAATTTATTGAACTTGATAAGCAAAAATGGAAATTATTGATGACTCAAAGTAATATATATATATATATATATATATATATATATATATATATATATATATATATATATATATATATATATATATTAAATTAGTAAACGACAAACTGTTTAAAAATTATCCAATAAGAACAACATAAATGTCTGTTACAACTGTTTGGGCTGCATGGCTAAATTGATCAGTAGCCATAACAATGATATATTTGAAAGCAGTAAAAATAAAACCAGTAATGGTAGAGCATGCAATTGCTGGAATAAAGAAGACTGTCCACTTCGAGGCAAATGCTTAACTGAAAATTGGTCTACAAGGCTACAGCCCGTAGTGGAAACGACGAAACATTTGACATTGATGTTTCAGTGGGGTAGGAAGAAAATTTTACAATCATAAGCTCAGTTTGAACAAACAAAAAGTATAAAAATGCTATGACTTTGTCCACATGCTCTTGGCAAATAAAGGAAGCGGGCAGTTTGGATTCCACTACCGAGTGGGTAATTTTGAGAAGCGTGCACGTGTTTAGCGGAAAAGGCCAACAAATGTAACTTGTGTATAACGGAAAAACTGGCGATCTTGCAGAGCATGGATGATGACACAATGCTAAAGAGGAGGCAAGAGTTCACGTCCATCTGCAGGCATAAGGATAACATTTAGATTAAGAACGTTGGTATGGAATAACCCTAAAGCTTGTATCCACATGCTCCTCTTCCTCGATACCATACACCCAAGGCCTACGCGAGGCCTTCTGCGTAGCAAGCCTTATATGACGTTATTTTGCTCACGATTAAAACAATCTCTCTTTTCCGCCTACCCCGGGCTGCTGTCCCCTGCATTACAATATATGTCATGGGGGGGTTCTATGTGAGGAAACCATTACATCACGACGAGGTACCCTCTTGTGATTTTCTAAGCGTAGCGTGAAATTGGCTCCAGATCGAATGTATGGGGCACCCTGTGAGAATCCAACTCACTGTTCAGTCGTAATTGACCTAGCGAGGCAAGCATGCTAACCATTATACCGCGTTGAAGTGCTCCCACAATATACAATATTAATCCCGTAATGGCCTCCGAATTTAGAATTGAGTTGACTGTCCTTTTCAACCGCCTAGTTGTGTTATATATTGTATTTTTGTATATTTGTCTATATATATTAATTATATCTCACATTGAGCACTGTGTTTTTGTAGCGTTTTCGTCGGTTATATATGATTCATGTGAATTCTAATAACATAAAATATTAAAACTGATCCACAAAGCGAGTTCATTGTATTTTTTTTATAAAAGAGCATATATAATAAATAAATTACATAGAATAGAAATTCAAAATGACCCAATTTGAATAGCTATTTCACCCTACAAGAGCTTCCTTGCAGGATTTATCAAAACCAGGGAGTTAAGAAATAAAAATATATATAATACCAAATTGTAATTGGTAGGAATAATTTCAAAGAGGAATTTAATCTATATGAGAGTTCAATGTATGATATAGGCCAAATTATAATAATAATTAGGAAAAACCTTAAAAATCCCTTGTCTGTAATAAATTTATTTCGATGAATATGCCTATATTCATCGAAATAAATTTATTACTAACAATGGATTTTAAGATTTTTTATATATATATATATATATATATATATATATATATATATATATATATATATATATATTGTCATCCACAGACAGACTGTTTCGCTGTATCACAGATCATTAGTGTGGCTAGATGTCCGGTTGTCTCTAGCTAGGATCGAAACCGGACTGAATTGGAGTTGATAGTTTTAAGGTATGCTATATTTATGCAATAAAGGGCTCAATATCAGAGATAGAGCGTATGTAAATATAAAAGTGAACATTGAAGTTAACACTCAGAGGCGACAGACTGTTTCATGCTAAACGCAATCATCAAGCCACCTGATGATTGCGTTTAGCATGAAACAGACTGTCGCCTCTGAGTGTTAACTTCAATGTTCACGTTATATATATATATATATATATATATATATATATATATATATATAAGGAGAGAGATGAGAGATGTAGAGTGAAGTGAGATCAGAAGAACAGATGGTGTCGGATCAATGAAAGTAGCGAAGTTCTTATTTTATTTGTCGATAAATACGTTTCATTCTAAATAAATATGATCCATAAAGCATCTTCAAAAGTAGATCCTAAAAAGATCATAGAAATGAAAAACCGAAAGTCATACTGGACTTCCGCTGTTTCGAATATTTATAGCAACATCGGAATGTCGAAAGATCAAACATTAAAGCAAACGCATTAGAAATGTTCTACGGATATAAAACTCATCATCTCAATTACTAATTCCGTCATCGTTTCTCATGATAAACTTGTGTTGCAAAGGAAGCCTTTTAGTAGAATCAATATTTAATTTATTCACTCGAAATCTCATCTGTAGAAAGACTGAAACAGAAAGAAATTTGCTATACGTTATTGTAATGTAAATTTAATCGATTTACTTTGAAAAGTGGAGTTTTGAATTTCTTGGGTTATACTATAATTAAAGTTAAAAATAAAAAAAGAAAAAAATACTGCGCCAGGGTAGAAGATTGATCGGTGGTTTGTGAATTTGCCGGCAGAGTAAATGTGAGTTCAATCCTTGGGCTGGGTAGTACAGACTCAGTTGTAACAGCCCTAGCAATAACTGAGCAGAACTAAAAAGAAACAAGACGATATATTCCTAGACATGAACAACGGAACGACAACAATCTACCGCCATTGATTAAATAAAGTGTTCAGTTTCAAATTCTCTGAGCTACACAATCTTTCAAAACTTTGTGTTCTTCGACCAGATATAAATATATAACAGCCAATGTTCTACCGCTTTTGCTTAAAACTAATTCAGTAGACGTTGCTTCACTGACGACAAGTTGATTATATTTCAAATTGTTTGTCCATTAAAAACTGTATTTATTAGAAAATTGTGCCACTGTCGGAGTTATCTCCTCCTTAATTCCCTAATTGTCACTAGGGGTCGTTCTCTTTACTCTAAATACTAGGCAACTTCTTGCCTCGTTCTCTTTTTCATTTCTGCATTTCAGCGAACTGTAAGCAATGTAAGCTCTCGTACAAGATAGCGTCTTCCCATTTGTGGGAAGACGCCGTGAATATTATACACACATACACGTACGTACGAACATTCACCAAAATACAAACACTTTACGTTCACACATAAACACAAATGTTAATGTCTTTGTCACTTGTAAATTTGTTTTTAATACATATGTTTGTTGATATATATATATATATATATATATATATATATATTGGTCTTGTTTGTTTCTTTTACTTATGATGCGACACGACTTTGAGAATTTGCATGCACGTTATTCGTTTGCTACTAATACTGCACATTCAGCATTCTCCCTCTACACCACTTTTACCTGAATTCAATTTTTGTGGCTTTAAAAAAAAAAAAATCGGTATCACCCTATGCAAGGTAGTAAAGCCACTAAGACACAAGGGGTTACAGGGTATGGAAGAATTAGGAACAAAAACGTTAATAATGAGCGGGAAGAGGAAAGATTAATCAAGAGGACAGTAGATAGCGATTGACATTGCATTTATATTTTTGCAGATTAACGTCGGCTGGAAAGCATAGACTTAAATTCAAAAAGTCTAGGTACCATAGCGAAGAGCATTATTTATTTGTACAAATACAAAATGTAGCACAAGGCCAAAATGGGTATTGAGAAAAGGGACGGTCTTCATTTGTCTTAACATTAAACTTAGCTAGCCACAAACACTGACCCAAACATACCACAATATCCCTTACACCGAAACAACGCATTCTTACTGTTATACTGGAACACACCTATTCTATTGTTAATAGACTCTCCCACCTATAATAAGTAGTAGCAGTCGCCAGTGAGTTCAGAGAGTTGGTGAGTCATTCGATGTCGGACATTAAAGTATCAA